>OZ005651.1:171853304-172453304 GCA_963930645.1 Salticus scenicus
ATGATCTTTGTAATTCATTTTTAAATTCTTTTAAAGATTTAGTAAACATAGATTTGAAGATTTAATTTGAGCTTTACTGATTGAATAATTACAGCTGCTTCATAAGCTTTTTTTTTTACTTTGAAATCCAGGTGAAAGTTAAACAAATGTAACTAAAAGCTAAGTCCTCTCATATGAGTATGCACTCCCCCCACCCCCTCCCTTCACAAGAACATATCTCTTTCAAGATTCGATTCCCCTCTAATTATTCTTACTGACGCAAGAAAAAAAACTTTGTTTCCTGTTTTGCTTCCAGAACCATCTTTCACTATAATAATTTAAAATCTGCCTTTTACAGTTATACGACAGTATAGCATGAGGCAACATGTATACAATTCAGTCACGCACGATTCACATTAAATGATTAGCGCCGTTAAACAAAGTCAACAAAACGCAGATTTCTTTCTTCCATCTTAATTTTTTTTTCCTCTCGAATCTTTGTTTTTCTTCTTTTTCTAGGATTCTATTCACTTCCACTCAGTTCACTCTTGCTCCCCCTCCCCCCTCTTCCTCAACTCATAGACCTTATATAAGGTCTATGCCTCAACTACAGAAATGCCTTTCAAGTGAACTTAGGTAATGAAATACTGATCTCCAAAATTAAAATGAGCAAATCGCACTATATTTTCTGGCTCTGTGTTTGCAACACACCCACATTCTAGAGCGTAACTGCAGAATACTTTGTGACAATGAAGCCCTGCAAAAGGGAGTAAAAGGGGTGCATCGTTAGTGGACAGCGGAGCCGAGAGGGCGTCAATCAGGGTTTTCTCAAACAATCAACGATCAAGATGGTCTTGCGTCAATTCCCGTAAACATCCGGAAGGGCTCATGAACATTGCTTAGGCTTCTACTTTGATGAGAGAGGGTATTATAGTTATATATAACTGAAATTTGGAGCAGGCGGAAAATCTGCGAGGCGAAATGTGAAAAACGACATTTTAATCCCTTTTCTTTCTATTCAAAAGCTTTTAACCCTTTAAGCGTGCTTGACGAGCTCACCTCGTCATCGGAATGTTACGCTATACCCGGGTTTGACGAGTCCTACTCGTCAACTAATTTTAAAGTCAGAATTTCAACGTGTTTGACGGAAACATCTCGTTATATCCTTATATTCTTATAGGAAAACACTTTATGTTTTCAAAATTTGCCACTGGATGGCAATAGTAGTTCCATAAAGTGAAATATAATTTCTTGGGAAAACGTTGGTGTGTTTGATTTTCGTATTCTGGTGAAAATGGCGAGCTGTAACGGTGTTTCTAGGTGCTTTTGTGAGAAAAAACCGTTATTATTGAACGATTCCAGTGATTCAGAAGACGACATTTTGGATCATTCTGACTTTGAAAGTGGATCTGATTCCGATACAAGTATTTATAGTTATGTGTCAGATGAGGAAATAAATAATTTGGATTCGGTGCAAGAATGGTGTAAACTTTCAAGTGCAACTCCAGCTCCACCACGATTTCAATTTCATGGAAAACCTGGAATAAATTTTCAGATAAAAGATATTGATAATTCCTTTGATTTTTTTCCAACTATTCATAACTAAGGAATTGGTGGAAACTATAGTAGAGGAAACAAATATATATGCAGAACAATTTTTGCGAAAGAACATAAGTGTACTGAAAGTTAGATCCTGAGCGCATAAGTGGAAACCGGTAACTGCATCTGAAATATGGATTTATTTAGCTCTTCTTTTACTCCAGGATATTATTTTGAAGCCCGTGACAGCCTGGTATTGGTCAAAAAAGAAAACTTTGAGCACTCCTTTTTTTTGCTGAAGTTATGTCAGAGCAAAGATTTTCTTTGATAAGCAAGTTTCTGCATTTTTCAGATAATGAAACTATGGATAAAGAAACTCATCTTTGCTGGAAACTTCGAAAAATATGGCCCATTTACAGTTTCCTTTTGGAAAAATTTCAAACTCTGTATACTCCTGAGCGTGACATTGATGAATGCTTGATGTTACATAAAGGGAGGCTTTCTTGGAAACAATACATATCCTTGAAGAGAGCTAGATTTGGATTGAAATTCTATATGCTCTGTGAATCAGACACAGGTTACATATGGAATTACATTTTATATACTGGAAATGGGATGATTCTAAGCCCAGACTTCATCAAGGAAAGCCTTACATCGCAAATTGTGCTAAGTTTGATCCAACCTTTGCTCAACAAAGGATACTCCCTTATAGCCGATAATTTTTATATGTCACCAAATCTTTGTGATAAACTTATATCATTCAAAACTGACTCGTACGGGACTATTCGAGTGAACTGCAAAGATGTTCCAAAAGAAATGCAATTATCGAAACTTAGAAAGGGTGACATTATTACTTTTCAACGCGGAAAACTAATAGCAATGAAATGGAAATATAAAAAAGATGTTCATTTATAGAGTACAATCCAGAATATTGAAATGAGTCAAGTTTCTTGTAATGGAAAAGAGGTTGAAAAGCTAAAGGTTGTCAATTTATCAATGGGAGGTGTGGACAGAGCGGACCAAAATGTGTCCCATTATGAGACAGTACGGAAAAGAATGAAAGTATACTACAAAAAATTTTTCAGGCATATGCCTGATCAATGTATTTTCAATGCATCGATTCTACAGAGCAAGGTAACTAACAAAAATATAAAACTGTTGGATTTTCGAATTGCAGTCATTGAAGAAATATTACGTAAATATCAAGTGTCTACAGCCATGACGGGAAATACGGGAAGAAAATCCATTGCGTCTTACAGGAAGACACTTCGCAGACTATATACCTGCGATACCCTGCAAACGAGAACCAACAAGATGATGCTTTGCGTCTAATGTAGTTTGCTATGCGTCTAATAAAAACGGTAAGAAGATTAAAAAGGAGACAAGGATATGGTGTCCAGCCTGTGAGGTTGTTCTTTGTAACATTCCATGCTTTAAAATTTATCACACCAAAAGAAACTACTAGAAAATGTATGTATGTTTAATTATATATTTATGTCTTTACTTACAAGGAGAGGTCACGACATGGAAAATTCAAATCGGGACGAAATTGCTCAGGATTGTAGTATACTATGAGGGTAACAACATATTAAAGCAGTAGGACCCACTATCCACAAAATTTTGAGAAAAAAGTATTTAAAGTTTCAGTAATCTTTAAATACAAGTTATTTCGCAAACGAGCAAGCGCCCCAGTGGCGTGATCTTAAAGCGCGAGTCTGCTACCCAGACGACTTGGGTTCGAGGCTACCTCGAGACAATTTTTTTTTTTCTTCTTCAACTTTTTATGTAATCTAAACTTTTTATTTATTTTTACTTTATTTTACAATTCAATTCAAAATTTGAAAATTTTAATAAAATATTTAATTTTCTTGAGTATAAAATAACTTTTTCTATGTTTGATATTTATAACTTAAAAATACAATAAATTTCTATAACTTAAAAAATAAAGTTTAGTTTTACAAAACCCTAAATAAGAAACATAAAGAAAAACAGACAAATATTTAAATAATTAAAAAATAAGCAAGCTTTAAACAAAGTGTAAAATAGTTAGCAGGTGTTACTTAAATCTTGGTTTGAGCTTCCTGAATTTGTTTGAATGTGTATAAATTACGTAAACGCTTCTAGCTTGTTAATAATAAAGGGCAGGTCGAATTTTATTTTGAGCAAGGAAGATAAAAAAAAAGAAAGTCGTTACTGAAAAAGAAACGATGTTCTTTAACATTTGAAATCTACATTTAAAGATAACATTTCTTTACCTGTAATAATTTAATAGTATGGTAATTCTATACTATAATTTTTCAAGAAACTGCATTGATTGGAGAAGTAATTATTTAATTTGGATAGTAATTATATATGCAATTAAAATGATCATTTCTCTCTATTATTATTATTATTTTAAATTTAAAAAACAAAATGTACTAGTGTTTCAAGCATACCTAAAATAAAATATATTTCGATAAATAATCAAAAACAGTTTCTTTAGTTTTACCTTATTTTACAGTTAAAATAGAACTAAAATTTATTTTTTAAGTTATAGAAATTTGTTGTATTTTTAAGTTATAATTATTAAAAATAGAAAAATTTATTTTATATTCAAAAAAATTAAAAAATATTTTATTAAAATTTTCAAATTTTGAATTGAATTAT
Source organism: Salticus scenicus (assembly GCA_963930645.1). Lineage (NCBI taxonomy): Eukaryota > Metazoa > Arthropoda > Arachnida > Araneae > Salticidae > Salticus > Salticus scenicus. The sequence continues at coordinate 171,857,469 of OZ005651.1, forward strand.
AAAATAAAGTAAAAATAAATAAAAAGTTTAGATTACATAAAAAGTTAAAGAAGAAAAAAAAAAAAAGTCTCGAGGTAGCCTCGAACCCAAGTCTTCTGGCTAGCAGACTCGCGCTTTATGATCACACCACTGGGGCGCTTGCTCGTTTGTGAAATAACTTGTATTTAAAGATTACTGAAACCTTAAATGCTTTTTTCTCGAAATTTTGTGGATAGTGGGTCCTACTGCTTTAATATATTGTCACCCTCATAGTATACTATAATCCTGCGGAGTTTCGTCCCGATCTGAATTTTCCATGTCGTGACCTCTCCTTGTTAGTTATTTCTTTCTTTTTTTAGATTTTATTTATTGTAGCATGCCACAGAATATATCTCCAATGCAGAGCGCCCGCTTACTCCTTCCTACTATCGCGGGAAACACTCCCCACTGCAGTGCACGCGCGTGAGCAAACGCTACACGCTTAAAGGGTTAACATACATCCGATTTAATCTTCAAAGTACCGAAGTAAATATGCAGCATGATTGCCAATATTGAAGGATCTATAAGTGGCATTTTCAGACCTAGGTAACACTGACATGCTTTTGACATAAGACAGATTTTAATCGTTTAAGAGGAAAAGGGATGATGACAATTGTCAAAATCGATGTCTTTAAAAATAATGTACGAAGCTATGTAATACTTAAATAATATTCTACAGTACCTCAAACATTATTTATTTATTTATTATTATTTACAGAATTTTAAACTTTAAATTTATTTTTCTTGGGTTCCAAATTTTGGGAATACTTAGTTACTTATAATGTTCCTCGGTAATTAGTTTTCACACAATCCTTTTAAAAATTTTGTGTGAATGTTAATCAGTGTATTTGTCACAAAGATGGGCAGTCATTTTGAAATGTAGAAAGTATATCACATTAATTAGGAACTCTTAAATTCAGTCGCGTGACAAAAATTCGTGAAGATTTCAAATTTTAAACTTTTTTTCTTTTTTTTTTTTCGTAACTAATGCTGTAATTGAGATTAAAAATAAATAAATAAAATCAATGCACAGATATGTTCAGTGACATACAAAAGACACACAGTAAAAAAATTGGAGCTTTAAAATAACTTAGAATTGGCATGGAGCATTCTCAAATTGGGCTTTATTTTGTATTATTTTCATTATAAAATAGACTTTTCTATTTCAAAAATTATTTTCTATCATTTAAAAACAGGCCTGTACAACCCAAAACATTTGGCGGGCTGAACTGGAAATCTGTTTTATTTAGGTAGGCGCACCGTGCATATATATATATATATATATATATATATATATATATATATATATATGTGTGTGGGCGTTTGTGAGTGCATGAATAATATATGTATATACTTTTTTCGGGGGAGAACAGTGTGAAGATTTAGAGCAGAATACATTAATTTAAATTATTTTCATTCATAAAATTAATAATAAAATCGTGAAAAATTCATGACTATACATTAATAACTACAATAAAAAGAATGAATCATGGATCTAATAATATTTCATTAGAACAATGTGATTCTTTAACTACCATAATCGTTGAAAGATATTTTCATTTCAAAAAGTTAAAAAGGATTTATTAATTTTAATCTGTTAACCAAAGTTGTCAAACTTTAAATATCGTTAGTCTCCTCGCGGGCCACAGAAAATTACACGGCGGGCCGTAGGATGCCAACCCCCGATTTAAAACACGCTATATGCATAAAAAAGAGGCACTGGATTTAAGAAGTAAGAGAATGTAAAACAAAGATATTTAAATTTAACGTCCATTGTTCCCGTACATTATCAAAAATCTATATGCATAATTTTAACTTACTTAATAAGTAAAAATCTAGACACGAGATAATTTTTTTCAGCAAAAACGGAAAATCTTGCCATAAAAATTGAAAATTTGATTAATGAATTAAATAATAAAATTGAAAATTTGATAAATTATAACTATAAAATGCTAAGAAAAAAAGGAGAAATATAAGACAATAAGGGAGAGCATCCAAAATAATGGATGCTCCCTCTTGAAAATAAGGGAGAGATGGAAAGTATACATGCTTACTCTTAAAACGGATCTAATATTTTCTATCCGGTAGTTTTCCGTAGTAATTAACGAAAGAAAGAGAGAGAGGAAGAAATGTAGCTTATATGTAGTGTAGCTAAACCTCCCAAGTAATTTATTGATTTATTTTTAAAACTTTCCAACAAGGTTGAAAAGTGTTTATGACTTCGGTTTGTCTGTCTGTCTGTCCGCAATTTAGCTCACGTAAATATTTATGGAATTTTTTTAAACTGACATGTGTTATTCAAGTTCACTATCGGATGTTCCCTATTAAAAATGGAGTGAGCACCTTTACTGGTTTGTGTACGCAGGGAGATCCGAAAGTTTTCCAAAGCATTGTGTCCTATGAGAGGCATTTCTAAACCATATTTTAATACCGTTACTTTACACAAATCTTAATGAAATTGAAATATGTTATTCATGTCCATTATTGGATACTTCACACTAAAAATGGAGTAAATACCATCACTGGTTTGTATACAGGGACACCCGAAAGTATTCTTAAGCATCGTGTTCTATGAGAAGTATTTCTATAAACCAAATTTGAAGAACTTTACTTTGCACAAATCTTAATGAAATTAAAATATATTATTCATATGCACAAAAGATTGTTTTCCATAGAATACAGTATGATTAGCATTACATTTACAGGGCCACACAAAAATATACAGTTACATTAATGGATATAATTAGAAATCTGTTGAAATTGCCATTTTCGTTTATATTAATCCTTTTTATCATTTTCTATATGTTTTTAACACTTTCCAATAAGGTTGAAAAGTGTTAACGATTTGTCGGTCTGTCTGTCTATCCACACTCTAACATACGAAAATATTCATGGAATTTTTTGAAACTGATATATGATATTCAAGTTCACTATCGGTTGTTCCCTATTGCAAATGGAGTGATTATCTCTACTGGCTTGTGTACAGGGACACCCAAAAGTATTTCAAAGCATTGTGTTCTATGAGAGGTATTTTTATGAATTATATTATGGAGTGATTACACAAGTTTCCATGAAATTGAAATATGTTGTACAAGTTCACTATCGTATATATGCTATAGAAAATGGAGTAAATGCCACCACTGGTTTGCGTACAGGGCACCCAAAAGTATTCCAAAGCATTCGTTCTATGAGAGGTATTTCTATAAAAGAAATTTTAACTTTATTTCGAACAAATCTTAATAAAATTGAAATATGTTATTCATATGCACAAAAGAATGCTTTCTACAAAAATTTTTCATTAGATTAGCATTAGACCACTCAAAAATATTCAGTTACATTGAAGGTTTTTATTGCAAATTTGCTGAAATTGCATTTTCGTTTACAATAAGCAATATAACACTTTCTTTCTTTCTTTTTTTTTTTTTTTAAATGTGGGAATATGACTTCAATTTAAGTATCTATCTGTCTGACTGTCCATCTGTCTCTCTGCCCATCCCAGAGTCCTTAAATATTTTCAGAATTTTTACAAAATTATATATGTTATTCAAATTCACTATGGAATGTTCCCTATTTTAAATGACATTAATAGGTTCTGTGCAACTGGTTTGTGCACAGGGACACCCAAAATATGTCAATGCATTGCATTTTAGGACAGACATTTTTATAAATTACATTTAAAGAAATTGACATTGATTTTTAATACGATTTTATTATCCTTCAGATTTACAGGTCTACACTAAAATATTCAGATACATTATGGGCTGCAATTAGAATAAAAGGGCCACATTTTCTTTAGTGTTGAGCATTTTTAACATTTTCTAACAATGTTTAAGAATGATTAGGAATCCAATTTGTCTATCTCTATGCCTTTCAGAACTACTGTCTGTCCGTTGTGTGTGATTACGTAGGCAAAGAGTATCGGAAGTTTTACAGTACAACAATTACGTGCATTTGGAAAGTGTTAATAATAAATGCGTACTGCATGATTTTGCGTTCTTGTTTATTTATTTATGTAATTCATTGAATGGTTTCTGTAAATAAATTTCTACTGATCTGACGTCCTTGAATCTATGAGTCTATAAAATCGCCCCTTCATTCTCTTTCCCTCTAACCAACACATGTAATTAGAGGTTTTAAAAAGATAATTTAAAAAAAAATCTATTATATAAATCCGTTATTTAATAATAAAAAAAGCCTTGAGTATAATAGTAATATGTACTTCTCACACGAAAGAAAATCTTAAAGATGACAGATATTTAAGATAAATATTCATACTTTTAAGGTAAATAAGCGTCAACTGAAAAAGGAAAAAAAAAAAAAAAAAGCAATGTTGATAAAAGCTTTTTTTTTTTTTTCCCCTCGACAGATATATTGAAAGAAAATATTTTTATTTATTTTTAAAGTAAAATTTAAATAAAAACAAATATGTACCCTAAATTGCAAAAGAAGGCAACAATTGTTTCAAATCGAAATAATTCACCACGATTCTTCATCATGAAAAGTACGAGAGAGCGAGAGTGAGAATATTTCCAAATAGAATTAATATAAATATGATGAACAAAACTTTGATAAAGGTACAAAAAGTAGGATTTTTATTTTTATTTTTTTAAATACATACATATGCATCTATAATTATTTCCTTTTAAAGTTTACTGTAGACATAAGCATTATCTTATTTTAAATATTTTAAATTTATATACGTATAATGAAAAACAATTGAATTGTATGTATGAATTGCTCCGTTATTTATATACATGCATTTTAATAAAAAATAAAATTTTAACCAATAAACATTTTTCAATTTCAACAATAAAAAGGGCTTATGAAATCTCTTACGAAACGTTTCATTTGATAGGGATACCAATTAGTAATTAATCATTTATTAGGGGATTAAAAGAGAAATGGTGATTTATTATACTGTGAAATTTCGTCAACATTAGATTATGAAATAGTGATTTGGTTTGAAATGGATCTCTGGCGAGAGAGATTATTTTAAACGGAATCAGGAAGTGCTCAAGTGAAGCAGATTAACAAATAAAATAAACTGAAATATAATTAATCATCATTATCAGAAGTAAAATATATTTAAAATTTAGAGGTAAGCAACGGTTGCGACCGATTGCAGGTACCCCAAAGCAACTACGTTGACGTAGGTTTAAAATTAAAAAAACACTAATAACATAACGATAACTAGAAATAGAATATGACAACCACCACTAATAACGATCAGTGTCAGGTTTGATCCCCGAGAATAAAAATACCGTAAAGAAGAATACCTGTAAAATGTCTTAAGGGCCCTCTTCACTCACCGCCGCCGGAAGTCGAAGCTAATGTTATTCTATGGGAAATTTTTCTTTACAAATAACTTATTAACTAATACATATTTTTAAATTCTGTTTTCACATTCTGAAAATTCCCAGCTGTTAAATTGACGGACTTTTTTAAAAAAATATTTTTTTAATTTTTAATATTTTATTTTGAAGCTGCAAAATACGAATTTTCAATATGTGATTTTTTTTCATTTTTCAATTTCAAAATAAAATATTAAAAATAAAAAAAATACATTTTTAAAAAAGGTCCGTCAATTTAACAGATGGGAATTTTCTGAATGTGAAAACAGAATTTAAAAATATGTATTAGTTAATAAATTATTTGTAAAGAAAATTTCCCCATAGAATAACATTGGCTCGGGCTTCCGGCGACGGTAAGTGAAGAGGGCCGTTAAGAATAATTCACTGTTTTACAAAGGAAAATCACACGTTATAATGCTTTCTTTTCCTAATGGACGGGGGGGGGTCTTTTTCCTTTCCCCCCACAGAAAGGCTAATACGACCATAACCTAAGGTTTAGGCTTAAAGTAGATTCCGAACGGCTCTTGGGGGGAGGGGGGCAGTGGCGGATTTAATGGGGGGGGGGGGGATTATAACTTTTTTTTTTTTTTTTTTTTTAATTATTAAGACTATATGCCTTCCTTGTAAATAGAAGCAATGTATTTTCGAGTTATATGCAAATTCAGAACAAATATGTTTGCTATGATATTAAAGATAATTAAAGCAGGAATAGTATTAAACTGCGTAAAAGTGTATTAAAATGCTAAGAGACTTAAATTACGATAAAGAAAATTCCATATATGTATATATGCTACACAAATAAATAAAACGAATTGGGTGTTTTCAATTGTATATTTGGCAATAATTTATTTGGCTATTATTTTTATTTTCTATAGTTTGAGAAGTTAAAAAATAATAATAATTAACGGTAGTCGCAGGCCTCGCAGTGTTCCTAAAATTTTATTCGCGCTTTATTATACTGTCACTGCTATCGTTTTTCTTGAATGTTTAATGCTAAAATATTATCTAAAAAAGTATTGTATTATAATCGTGGTGATAATATAATAAAATGAGCGTAAAATTTTAGGAATACTGCGCGGCCTGGCAGTCGTATAAATATGAAAATTTGAATGTTTATCGAAATTAACGACGGCCTTATAGTGTTTTACGATACCTGTTAACATTAACAATATTCGTGAAAATTTCAATCTCGATTGGAATTCACTAAAAACATGGCGCGTGTCATATCAATATATAAAAAACAATGAACGGAAATGAATTGCTCGATTTTGATTATAAAAGAGTGTTATACAAACGTAGTTTGAGGAAAAAACATGATTTGTGCTTTTGTTTCGAATTCAGTCCTGATTCAAAACGATTTGTGACGATTGTCGAAGGGGAAAAAAAATTATATATATATATGAATAATAATCTTTTTCATTTATATATATATATATATATATATATATATATATATATATATATATATAAATGAATAATAATCTTTTTCATTCGAATTATGCTTTTTTGCTAAGTAATAACAAGCTAATACAAAACATGACAGCTTTTAATACATAATTTATATTAAACATGACATTTGAATTAATATTTGTTTTTAGAAGATTTGTGTGTGTAGGCGTAAGATCGACAGTCTGCTCGAGTGTCCTATCCCGTATTTCTGCAAGTTTCGGGGAGAAAATAAAATAAAATTAAAATACAAGAAATCTCCAAATGGTTAAGCCTACGAGAGCGAGCTGGGATCTAACTCGGCACTTCCCGTCTACCAGCCTTGATAGACGAACCTCTCGGACACTGACGGGGCGCTATTTTCAGAAGAAGCGATGAATACTGTTATGAGTGGCAATTTGTCATTATCTTAAAACTTGAAAACCATTTATTAATTATATATACATATTAATTATAAATATTAATTATACAGGTTGAATATATATAATCTTCAGTAAAAATTTCTGGAAAGCTAAAAATACGAAATTGAGAAAATATGATGATTGTAAAAAATTGCAATGACATTAAGAGAAATTAATTTAAGGAAATTTAAAAATAAACTACGTCTGTATCAGAGATGTAAATTCAGGTCGAGTGAAGTTGACCCGCACATGAACTTCAAAATGACCGACCCGCAATTCGACTAGAACCTGCAGCTTCTAGCCCGCTACCAGCTCGCAGTAAAGTAATGTTAAATTTATGTTATAAGATACTAAATTAAAGTTCTGTTACACAAATACAGCTATAATATTGAACAGATCTTTCAGATAATTATTATTATATAAAAAATTACATGTATATATATTTAGTTATAAACAAAACTTCAGTGTACAATATAACAATTTTTCAAATGTATGAAAACTTACTTTTAAAGAATCCATTGTTCCAAAAATTTTGACAGTATATAAAAAAAATAAAATAAGGAAGTAAATATGACAGTTTTTACATAATAATTTTTAAGCATTATATTTTTATAATTGTAAACTCATGTTACGCGTCAGTCTTGTTGCTTTAAATTATTGGAGGGGTGAAAATGTCATCCAATAAGTGCATTCAAAAAGGCTTAATTTATTAAGAAGCATCAAAAAAGGGGAAAAAAAGAAAAGAAAAGTGTTTTGCAGGTAAAACCGCGGGTCAAAAATTCATGGAAATACGACCTGCACCCAATTCTAAGCAAAACTCTAGCTTGTATATAATTCGAAACATATTAGTAGAACACCATATACTAATACGGCCTTTGAAACCTCGCTTTAAAGAAAAGAAAAAGAAGCGGCAGATTACACCGGGTGTTGAAAAATTGAAGAATGATCGGCATATCTACCAGCATAAAAAGAGAAAAAACATCGCGCCAATATCACAAACATTTACGCAGATAACATGTCAATTAATAATAAAGAATAATTTTAGACAGCTAAAAGGGACTCGGGGTTTACATCACAGTTTAAATCACTGCGCTTATCTGAGAGCGTCGGATGCGATAAGAAATTGGATAAGCCCGATAATATAATAAACCACTGTCTTTCAAATGTATCAATCTTCCATCCACGACGCAAAAATAATGAAATTTAATTTTTAAAAAACTTTAATGGCAAAAAAAAAAAAAAAAAAAAAAAAAAAAAAAACTTTTTGAAATAATTTTAAATTATTAGATAAAATTTCTTGGCAATTTTAAATCAAGATACAAATACCACGATCAAGGTTCCCTTCATAACAAAATTTAAGATATATATGTATGAAATAACAAAATAGTACAAAAATTTAAAGTATTAATTTGGAAAAACTAAACCTTTATATTTCAGTTCAAACCGATTTTTTTAATAAAAAAATTAATATGCGTTAATAAAATGCTTCTTTAATTACATACTCATTTAAGATATGAAATCTTTATACAAACATATTTACAAGTAAGCGACATGAAATGTGGCTTAATTAAAAAATACATAAATAAATAAATAAAAAATAAATAAAGGGAGAGGGATAGGGAGAGGTAGGGGGAGAGAGAGAATTACACTATTTAATTTTTAATCTTCCGCAACTCTGATTAGTACTGCCAAATTTTACTGAATATTTTGATTTGAGAAACATACATCATAAAAAATTATTTTATCTAGACAGGGTCCTAAATATGCTGCGAGGAAACAAGAACACTAGCCTGACGTTCAGCAGCATTTTCTAAGTCTTTTTTATAAGACAGGAAAAAGGGGTAAAATAGTTTATATATATATGTATATATATATATATATATATATATATATATATATAAACTTGAGATTGCTGCATTGTTTTCTATTTTTTGAACAAGCCAGAATGCAAAACTTCGGAGGTTTGTAAGAGAGGCTAGGGTGCCTATATAAAGTAGGCACCCTATTAGCAATATAGGCACCATTGAGGGAGCTAGAGAGCATAATCGCCGCTTACAATTGAATGCTGTCCCAGATTGTGAGTTTCAGTAAATGCAGCATGGCAGAGAGGCAGATTTGCAATTGCGACTACACAATTTTCCGTAAGAGAGGTTATGGAAAATTGTGTAGCCCGTGACATAATACAGATTTAAAAAATAAAATAAACGCTATTTCGACGTTGTCTGCAATTAGATGGCTAAAAAAAATCTTAAGCAATTATTTAATTAGGAGCAATATAAAATGTCCACGAATTTGTAAATGCTTATTTCATGAAGAAATAAATCATTAGTAGAATATTTTATTTGTCTAATAATACAGTGAAATTCTTGTGAAATCGATGACATTTATTTTGCTGACATTCGTAATGATGAAACTTCGATGACTTTCCGCAAGGTAGTTGGTTATTTTTATTTATTTTAAAATAAGTAAAAAATGCATCAAGCAGTTAAAATATTTTAAGCATACAAATAAATAATTAAATAGCCTCTTTAGTATTAATTTTGTCTGAAATTAAAAATTTAAAAAGCAATATTTATAATTAAATTCCATTTAAAACTCGCAAATATCCAGTGTATCCTCACAAATATCGCAAATATCCAGTATTCTCAAAAATATGCAGTATTCAACTAATTAACTATTCCTTAAATAACTATCGAAAATTGTGCATAAAAATTATATATAATAATAAGCAAGAGGCCTCCCGAACGGTGTCAGGTGCGACCACTCAAAAAAAAAAAAAAAAAAAAAAAAAAACTTCTCAAACGCGATTTTATTTTGATAAAATGGATGTCGTGTCATATCAGGTTTTAATTCATTACACAAAATAAACCGTTAGACTCATCGCTACAGAAGTAAGCATACTTATTATCAATCAGACAAAAATATATCTAACACCCTAACTTTTAGTGCAATAGGATAATTATTAAATATAATAATTAATTAAATATAATAATAGCTAAGAGGCCTCCCGAACGGTGTCAGGTACAACCACTCCAAAAAAAACCTTATCGAACGCGATTTTATTTTGATAAAATGGATGCCCTGCTATATCAAGTTTTAATTTATTAGTATACAAAGTAAACCGTTCCACCCATCGCTACAAAAGTTAGCATACTTATCAATCAGACAAAAATCTATCTAACGCCGTAATTTTTAGTGCAATAGGATAATTAGTTCAAAAGATATTAAATAAAAACACATTTTAATTAAAAAAAAAAAAATTAAGAAAAAACAATGTTGCCAAAAAAAAAAGTATAGTTTAACCACGTTTCCTAAAATTAGCAGTGAGGAACAGAACAGTCCAAAAGCTTGGAGGAATGCCAAATTGACCGACAGCTTGGAATTTGGAAAACATCCAGTAATTCGGCGCTCTCTCTTATCGCTTATTTTTACTGAATCAGATGACTGTCTCCCCCTATTTTAACACTGGACTCTCGTTGAGTCAGCCCTTGCGCAGAGGCTTCCATGGTCTCAAGAAATGTGGTCGAAGAATATTTTTTTTTTCTTTTTCCCGATTTAAAAGGAAATAAACTTATTACCTGTATCATAAAAATGTTGATAAAACTGACGTCATAATAGCTCACCCCTCCTCCATTTATCTATATAATTAATAGGCAAACATCAAATTTGTGATACAATTTTAACATATTAATTATGGGAGTAGAGGGTTGAAAATGGTATCATTCGAAAGATACGATAAGCCAGATTTGCAGAATATAAAAATTATTTTCTTACGATGTCAAGAAGGTATTTAAAAATACTTCTATTTTTTATGCATTTTTCCATTTTATACACGTATTCTTTTGTATTAAAAAATACATAAAGTAGAAAGTTGTTAAATCTGGCAATTTTTTAAAACTCAAATAAAACAATAAACACAGTAATTTGTATAGATGTAGCATAACTATACTCTCGAGTACAGATTTGTTTTTTCTAAGAGAAAACAGCTATTAGAATGGTAGAAATTTGAGTGAATGAAAGTTAGATCGAAAGTTTATACAGTTGAAAATATACGCAAATAATAATAAAAAAAAAAAATTGAAGTTTTTTTTTTTTTTTTTTTTTTTTTTTTGTAATTTATGTCAGCTCTAATTTAAAGACATATTTTTAAACTAAAATATAATGCATTCCATTCAACTGAAATTGACTACTTATTTAAAAAAAAAAAAAAAAAAAGAAAAGAAAAAGAAAGAAAGAAAGGAGGAAAGAAAAGAAAAAAATGGAGTTATTACTACATCTTATACATATATAAGAAGAAAGTTAAGATTTAGAAAAACTTTCCATTTCCGGTTTTCGATGAATTTACACTATTTGAGATTTCCTTGCATTTCAGTTAACTGAAATTGACTACTTATTTTTTAAAAAGTGGATTTATTACTAGCTTCTGCATGTACAAGAAGCAAGTAGAAGACACGGAAAGCATTTCGATTTCCGGTTTTCGATGTTTTTACACGTTTTGAGATTTCCTTGCATTTTAATTAACTGAAATTGACTACTTATTTTTTAAAAAGTGGCTTTATTATTCTATCCTCTACATATATAAGAAGAAGATTTTGAAAAAGTTTTGATTTCTGGTATTCGATGAATTTACATGTTTTGTGATTTCCTTGCATTTCATTTAATTGAAATTGGCTACTTATTTTTTAAAAAGTGTATTTTATTACTAGCTTTTGCATGTATAATAAGAAAGTAGACGATACAGAAAAAAATTTGATTTCCGGTTTTCGATGAATTTACACGTTTTGATATTTCCTTGCATTTCAATTAACTGAAATTGACTACTTTTTTAAAAAAAAGTGTATTTATTATTCTATCGTCTGCATACATAAAAAGAAAGTATTAGATTCAGGAAAATTTCAGATTTTCGGTTTTCGATGAAGATACAAATTTTGTGATTTCCTGAACTCAATTCGACGATTTTTAGAAAATATCTGTCTTTTTGAGTTCAAACACTGTAATTTATAAACCAGTGGAATTAATTTAACCGAATTTCATATTTGGTTTGACATGGTGCCAATTAGCTTTTGGGCTATATCGCCCAACAAGCGCTTCCATGTTGTTATTTCCTCACATTTCAGGAAAGGCTCAATATCTACAGTGTACCAAACTTAGATATTAAGTAAAACTCTGCTGATTCAGTTTGAGTGCATACCGACAAACAATTGTCGCAATTGTGTTGCAATTTAATTCCGTTTAGGAGAAGGGAATAACTTTGCTTTGCAAAAAAGTGGTCGAGTTTCGATCACTGGGTGATACTAGCATTAAAATAAAAGTGTTTGCACATTGGACATTATTGAATCATCAAGTCGCTAATAAATAAAACTCGTAGTTTTTTTTTTTCTTCTTTTTTTTTTAGTGAATACTAAATGAAATTTGTGGAGGACATCTTTTTCTCTCTTTTTTTTTTTTTTACATATGTCGATTTACAAATTAGAGGATATTGGCTAATTGCAGAAATGAGAGTTCATTTCGCTGCTAATTGGCAATTATTTCGCAGCTAATCGCCAAAATTCACGCTTGTTTCGTAAGCTGATTCCCGAAAAGCGTGATTTATGTCTGCAGAAATATATCCTATTTTTGCAGTTATTTCCTCAGAAAAGAAATGTTTTCGAAGGAAATTGTTTAAATATTTCTATTTTTATGAAAAACTTGTTTCAAGTTTTCCAACTTTTATGAAGTGTCCGTTTTTGGACTCTTAATTTTTAACAGACCCCTCAAGAATTATTAAGAAATTGTATAAGTGTAAAATGATTCACACGTAAATCATATATTCACACGTATATAATATATTTAAATAATTTTATTTTGTTAGAATCATTAGTTGTATTCTGTTGGAATAATTTATTTTGTCAAATGTATGTTATGTAAGTTTTTCTTTTCCTTTTTTTCTGAGGGGAAGAGTGATCAACTTAAAGCGAAGTCTGATTAAAGGCGGACTTAATACGATATTTAAAGAAAAAAGTGGCTGAGGCCGTTGTTTCATACGTTCGGAAACATATCCCGTTTTCTGACAATTCCGATTTTTTAGAATACAGATTCTACAAACATGAGTCGTTGTCTAATCGACAGATATTTGATTCGTGCGGTTGTCACTCAGTAGAAAAAGTTTCGGTTGGCCCTATGACACATTTTTTGTCTTCTTCGCCGGCAATTTATTTGTTGGGTAGCTACGATTGGTCCACTATAAAAATAAAAAAGTTATGAGGCCAGCAGCAATTGATATGTTAAATTTACATATAATGGCACATTCCTAACCTTTGCATTATTTCAGGTTTTTTTTTTTTTTTTTTTTTTTAACTTTCATTAAAACAACGTGGAAAACGTTAATTTTTTTGCACGAAAGTATAAATATAGCAAATAATAAATATTAAAATGTAATTGCCAACATACAAGGCTGCATATGGACCAACGATGTGCTAACGGTCGGGCCATCCATCTAGGCAACGGGCATTCACAATCATTGGTCAACAAAAAGCTCAATGGAAACAGTTATTTCAATGTTGTCCCATTTAAATTTTGTTTGCAGGGATACAAGAAAAAGAATGACGCACATAACCAAATTTCTAATTAAAAAAAAAAAAAAAAAATTAGAAATGAATTATTAAATTTAATTTTAGTACATCCGTTGTTTCATTTAAATATTCAGAAATTAATAATGCACAGTTTATACATTTCTCATTTATACGTCGGCCCTACCGGTGCTAGAGAGTTTCTGTTCTCAACGCTGGAAGACGGGAGGTGCTGGGTTCGACTCCAGGTTGCACTTGTCGGTTTAGCCGTTAGGAGTTTTCTGTGGTTTTCTCCAAAACTTGCGTAAATACGGGCTAGGACATCTTAGAAAAGGATATAACTCAAGGAAAGGAAAAATCTCAGGAGCGCATTCCACCCAAGCCTAGGACCTTAGCATAGTCAATCGGCCTTAACTCACACAACTGTAAGGACCTCCGGGAAAGGAAAATACCTCACGGAGGGCAACCCAAACCTAAGGCCTTAGCATAGTCAATCGGCCTTAATCGACACAACAACCAATCCTTTATATGTCTTTTACGTTAATCGAATTAATTCATATTCATTTTTATAAATGTCCCAATTAAATCCCATTCATTTTATTACAAAAATGCTTTCGTTTATATGACGTAAATATCGGTTTCGTCGCATTCTAAAAAATCGGTCACCTTTCTAAAAATAGCAAATTTTCTATCTTAGTACTTATTTCCCCGTTCCTTTGTCATTAATTTTCTTAAATTTTAATAGAAATATTAAATTTTTGGTCATGTTATAGAAAAAAAAAAAAAAAAATCATTGATCTTAATTTGTTTTATAATGCTGTATTAATACTCACAGACATTTGGCACTTCAAACGATTATTAAAGATTTTTTGTAGTAATTAAATTCCTAGTTACGTGAACATTAATAGTTTACTAATAAGTACCAAATATAAGTATACTATATTAGTGCTTAAGGTATGTCTATGTACCCGTACTCAAGTTAAATACTTGAGCTATACACAAGATGTGGATTTTTTCCTTTTTTCAAACGTTTTATTTAATTTTTTTTTTTTTTTTTTTTTTTTTTTTTCAGTATAAATAATACTGTGAAATAATAAAATATTTTAATAAATCTTAAAATTACTATTTTTATGCAAAATTGTATTCGTATACAATCGAATTTATAAAGAATAAAAATTGCTTATTAATGATGTAATTATACGTCGTTTTACACTAATCTCTTGAAAGACGTATAAAAGGTGTTTTTATTATATATATATATGTATATATATATTGAAAACCTTTTCAAACATTGAATACACTCATGTTTGTGAAAATTGCAACACCATGAAGGAATGCGAATATAAAAAGGATATTTATTGGGCACATACATTATAGTTGGGAGACCAATTGATTAAATTTTCAGGAAGTTTTGAGTAATATATCCTGAGAAAACAGTACATAAAGCAGCGACCTCTAGGAGCAATAACTACAGTTATCTGTCTAGGCAATCGAACAGCAATTGGATGACATATTCGGGTACAGTACTTCATGAAGCTTGAACCCGATGCCACAATTCATCGATCGTAGTTGCTGGTGAGTGGTGGCGGGTCACTCGATTTTCAACGATTAAACAGTTATTTTCATTGGTGCGAGATCAGAAAATCACGCTGGCTGGATGAAGCAACGGTTGAACACATTCTGTATCAAGGAAGGTCCAGACAATACATACAACTTGCGGTCGTGCATTATCCTGCTTAAATATTGCGCTACAGAGGCCTTGAATATAAAGCAGATGGGTGGGCCTTAAGTCACCAGAAAGTTAATGGCCGCTATTCAGAGTGCCGGGAATGAGAACAAGAAGTAATCGAGACGTGTATTCAATGGGACCCCATACCATCAGTGCAGGTGATGGACAGTGTGACGATATCGAATCCCAGCTGGCAATCCGTTAAATACGGATAAGGCAATCTTGATGCTGTAAACATGATTGTGATTTATCTGAAAGGCGACTTTACGCCATTCCTGCGCCCAGGTTTGTCGTTGATCACACATTAAAGGCGCCTATATCAGTGATGCAGTTTTGAGGGTAATCAAATTTTTGGTAACCGCATACTGGGTCACCACCTAGAGTCATGGTATGCGATACCATTGAATACACGTCTCGATCACCTCTTGTTTTCATTCCCGCCACTCTGAATACCAGCCATTACATTTCTGACGAGTTACGGCCCATCGCTCTGCTCTATATTCAAGACCTCCGAAGCGCAATACTTAAGCAGGACAATGCACGACCGCAAGTTGTTTGTATTGTCCGGACCTTCCTTGATGCAGAATGTGTTCGACTGCTGCTCTGACCAGCACGTTCTCCTGATCTCGCACCAATGAAAATGACTGTTTAATCGTTGAAAAGTGACTGGCCCCCAACCACTCACCAGTGACTACGATCGATGAATTGTGGCATCATGTTGAAGCTTCATGAAGTGCTTTACCCGTACATGTCATCCAATCACTGTTTGATTCAATGCCTAGGCAGATAAGAGCTGTTATTGCTCACAGAGGTCGCTGCTTTAAGTACATTTTTTATTTTATTATTATTTTTTTTTTTTAAGTACATATTACTCCAAATTTTCTGAAATTTTAATCAATTGTTCTTCTTACTATAATGTAGGTGCCCAATAAATATCATTCTGATATTCACATTCTTTCATGGTGTTGCAATTTTCACAAACATGCGTTGTATCTCAGAAGTCATTCTAAAACATTAAAGCATAAATATAAGTTGAATGAATACTACTCAATTAAAATACAACTAAGACTATTTTTTAATTAATGTATTAACAATGACCCCTTGAATAAATTTAAGAGTTAACATGAAATAATCAAAATACTTTTATATTTTATGCAGTTCTTTATAAACTAAAGCTCATTATAACACTTGAAAACTTAACTGAACTAAACATTTTTCAAGATTATGCCTTCAAACGAAAAAATAAAAATTTATAAAGGGATTTGTTAAGAATATTTGAACAAGTCAAAATAAATCTTATACTAACACACAGACTTTTGAATTGCTTTCAAAATAATCGTTTTCGGAAATATATGGAGATTATTTTTTCTGAAACAATGCATGAATATTTCTGAAAAAAAAAAAAAAAAAAAAAAAAAAAAACATGCATATATATATATATATATATTTTTTTAAACTTATTATGAATACATATACGAGTATATATTTTTCTTTTATAAATTAAATTATCTCATCGTTTATTCATTTTTAATAAAGAAATAGGAGCAGCTCTTACAATTTAATTCAATAGGGCTTTTAGGAGAACATTAAAAAAAAGGGGGGGGGGGCTAAACAATAACGTCTTCCCCAGGTCTGTTGTGACTGTCTAGCCTACTGTCTCGACAACTAAAAGCGTAAAAAACAGCATTCTTCTGTAATGTTTAAAAGAATGATTTCTTTTAATCAATTACGAAAAGTTTTTGAACAATAAAGATTTTTTTCTTCCATCTTTCTAAGAAACTGATTAGGAACAAAAGATTTCATCTTTTTATTTAATAAATTAAAAATAAAATGAACAAACTTTTCTTTCGAAGGGGAAAAAAAAAATCTTTCAGAAGTTATGAAAAAATCTTTTAAAATATTGAATCGAATTTACTCTATGATTACTTTCTAATTTTAAAAATATAGAAAAAGAAAAAAAGTTAACACTTATTATTTTGGGAAACAATTTAAGAATAATTATAAAATAATAAATATAATTTAAATTCAATTTTAAAATACTAACGAAAAAAATTAATTAAATCACATATGTCTTACCTTTAATTAATTTCCTCGTAAAAACGTACTTTCTAAGCTCCTGTTTGTCTTCAAAACTGGGTTTTAATTTAAAGAACCTCTTTTTTCTCAAATTATATTTGCTTAATTTTCGACCCTCTAATGGTCGTAATTTTTTTAGATACGACCACATCTTTAATGACTACTACGGGCAAAACTATCATTGGAGTACTACAGGACGTCTTCACCGAAGAGAGGATGAATCAGAAATGAGCTCTATGAGAAATGAAGTCCGTCGGTGGTGGCATCACCTGATTTCCCCTCTAGTTTTTGAGCTCGTCCACCATCTAAAGATGGAATGGGATGGGACGGGACAGTATTTTTTTTTTTTCTTATATACGGTCCGTGAAAGGTTTAGACCATACAGAGATTCATGCAACTTTTATTTTAGTGAAAAATATATAACTTCGTAAAAAAAAAAAAAAAAAAAAGTTATAATTTTATGAAACTTTTTAAAAATTCATTGTGAATTCTAACGTATGATAGAATTCTGTTTTTGAGTAATTTTTTGCTGCTAATTAATAAAATATATCTTCTTTTTCCCCTTAGTTAATTAATAAAATTTTAGTTAAAAAAATAATAATAATAATAAAACGTTAATAAACTATGCGCAGTCTTTTTATTACCGAAATATTTTGCAGAGGAAAATATATTTTACACGAAATGTCCCATAAATCCCAGCATTTTTGACGTCTGATCGCCGAAATATTGCGTATTGCGAAAATACGCGATATTCTTGGGCCGCATACGGAATCATTTCGCCCCAATTCACAAAATTTACTTTTAATTGCAGCTAACCGGTTAATTATATGATCATTTTACACTGTCAATTACTAAAATAGACAATATTTCGTCACAAATTGACGAAAAATCGTTTTTTTTTTTTTTTTTTTTTTTTTTTTTCCGAAGATGTTTCTCGAAATATCTGATTTCGCAAAAAAAGTCTTCAAAATTCCTACTTTTTACTTCGATTAACGGACTACCGTAGGTAACGTAAGTATTGTATTTAGTCCAAAAATTCGACATCGAGTTTTCACCTCATTCATATGTTTTAAGGTTTCCTGCGTCCAAAAAAGTAGATTTTGGCAATTGGTCAATATGCGTGTATGGGGAATCTTCTGACTATCATATCTCCGAAACTAATGAAGACAGAACTACGAAGCGTCAGAATTGAGAAAGGTCTGGTGTACAAATGATTTTTCAACTTTTGATGAAAATTGGAAACCGGAAATGGGACATCGGATGTGGGACCGTAAAGCCCGCATCTCAAAAAACGGCTCTAACAACTTTCTTCAAAGTTGTTATATAAACACTCTAATAAAAGAACATCTAAATAAGATGTTCTTTTGTATGAATTAGTTGGTTAGTTTAGGGAAATTGACAGGTGTTCTGTATAAATAGCTCAATTTCAGGTCTCCTTTAAAAACGGTTGTACGGATTTTTTTCAAACTCGCCATATTAACCCCCTTAAATATCCTTTCGTATGTAATTGTATTTTCCAGTTAACAATTGAATATGCCAAGTTTTGGTGAAAGTCAGTATCTCAAAAACGGCTCTAACGATTTTCTTGAAAATTGTTGCATGAACCCATTTTAGATATCCTTTTTCATGTATTACGTGGTTATTACAGAAAAATTAAAATTAACAGTCATCCTGATTAGGCAGGTTTAGATCGGGTTTCAGATTAGGTTAGATCGGCTTAGATTAGATTTTAGATCTCGAAAATTGGTGTTTCAAAAAATGGCTCTACCGATTTTTTTTTTTTTTTTTTCCTTATTTTTTAACTCGCTATGTAAACTCTATTCTATATGTCTTTTACATGTATCAGCTTTTTCTTACTGGAAACTTTTTTAGGTATCTACTTTGTAAGGTCAATTTTATGTCTTCTGATTACATAATCTCCAAAAAGTGCATGTAATACGTGCAAAAGTGGGTAATGGAGGTCGTGTGGTTGTTTCACACCAGATTACTATTATTATTATTATTATTATTATTTTATGCTTGTTGAAATATGCTATTTCATGTGGATGATTACAGAAAAAAAAAATATTTTCTCATCCGAACTTAAAAGAAAAAAAAAAAAAAAAAACCTTTTTTAAAACGTCAAATTTTTTGTAGCGGGTGCATTTCAAGTTCGCGGAATTTTGTGAAAGGTCCGTTTTAAGAATGTCGATTCTTATGAAGAGTCTGTTTTCAGATTTTTTTTTTTTTTTTTTTTACAGATTCGAAGTTCTATTTTATTATTTATGAATCAGGATGGGTTGAGATCTATCTCATTACTTTTCAGCAATTCCGGAACGAAATTAAATCTTAATATTTCTTTACAGTACAAACCTGATATTCATTTTTATTTATTTATTTTTACTCTTAATTTCAGCTAAGGCCCATTTTTCTGTGAACTATTACCTGGTATTCAAACACAATTTATAAATAAAAGTAAATGAGATTTTTATTGCATGTTTTGCTTTCAATAATTCTTGGTCGGACAAGGAAAATGAGTTATAGCTGTGAAAAAAGTTAAATAACAATTTAATCCTAAATGTCGTTAATTCACTGAAATATGCCGTACATTTTTAATTAGACTAATTCGTGAAACTATTCAACCATTTTGTCGTAAATCCCTAATACATTTGTTATCCGCTGGTCGCTAATAAAATATCTGATTTATTATTATTATTATTATTTATTTATTCAATTAATAAAATTTGTTTCTCAACCCACCTAACTTTTTTTTTTTTTTTTTTTTTTTTGGGGGGGGGGGGCAAATTATAGGTGTTATTTTGTGACTGGTTGCCGAAATGTGACATCCTTTCTCGAGATTATTTTTACGATTAATCAGTGTTTTTTTTTTTTTTTTTTAAAGCTAATTCTCCATATAGTGATTACTTTAGCCAGAATTTCTAACATTTCTGGTATTAGTATCTAACAGTAGATATACTTTTTACCTCCCCTTAATTGCCAAAATGCAGATAGATATCGAATGCTTTCTTGAATAATGAACAATAGTAACGAATTTTAGATTATCAGGATGTATTAGATGAGCTCTATCTTGGTGAAAAGATTTTTCTAGGAGTCGAGATATGCTATATATTTACGCTAGACCTGAAAATATCCACTCGCCACACGGCGACTAGACAAAATAAAGTAGCGACTTAAAAGAATTAACAACTCTTCATATTTTTTCTTTTTTCCATGACTTGTTCATATGCATTAATTTGATTGATCGACACAGTAAAAATAGAATTTTTTGGAAATTAAAACATAACTTATGTTAAACAGTGGCGGAGTGATTCCGCATTTCGAAAATCTTCCACAAACATATGGCATATTTTGGAAAATGGAAAGTACACACACACACAAAGAAATAAAATAAAATAATAAAAAAAATAAGCAGGCATTTTGTTAATTTGTGGTAAATTAATCAGTTATTTTAGGAATCAGTTTCGAAAAGGTGTTAATTCCGTCTATCAGCAGCGAATCAGTATTCACCCCCCCCCCCCCAAAAAAAAAAAAAAAAAAATTGCGAAAAAAGTGACGAGTAAGCTTTTTTTTTTTTAAAAAAAAAAAAAAAAAAAAAAAAAAATCTACCGTCTACTGGCGAGTAACTTAAATTGATTTATAGTGACCAGTTTTAACTGGTCGTCCGTATGAATTGATGAAGTTTAAGCTGGGATATACAACAGATTTTAAATAATTTTAATTTGTTTTAATGGATTTTTAAACTTTTGGTTCTTCTCTGTTTAATAGACAGCAAGTACTGCTTCGAAATTTAATAAAAGATATTTCCGCCATATGCAGAAGTCACTTTGCTGTTTTAATGATGCACACGTGCCTAGATTTTAAACCTAATGTAGGGTACTGATATCATTTTGACATGAAACAACTGCTGAAAGTTTTTGCAATTAATAGTGTTTTCTTACAAAGTTATTTATTTATTAAACTAATTATTATTCGAATAAACTACCTTTTATCATTGAAGGGGAGGGGGGGGGGAGGAATTCGTGGATTTGTTTAATCGATTCTTTAATAGACTTTTTCTTTCTTTCCTTTTTTTTTTTTTTTTTCGGCGCTTTGTCAAAGTTTATTTCCAAAATGTTATTTTAGCCACAAATCAGCAAAATGTCTACTTTTATTTCATAATTGCTGAAATATAAGATGTTTTTGCAGATGATTACCGAAATATATATATTAAATCTGAATATTTTAAAGATATTTTTTTTTCCCCTTGGGTCTGATTTTTGCAAAGGGCCTGTTTTCAGACCCATATCTTTCCTAGATATACACATATACAAATGCAAAATGAAACATAAATTGAAAAATGCTACTTTTCGACAAAAAAGAATATCAGTTGTTGTTATCATTTGTACACTTTCTGATTCATTGTATTTTTCATCATAATTTTTATTCCATTTCATTGTCTTCTGTTATTTGTTTCATGATTCCATGCATCTCTATAATTCTATAATTCAGTAAAATTATAAATTAATAGTCGGTGCTTTATTTTTCATTTACTTTATTCTATTTTTTTAACCCAAAATTACTGTTGCGTGTTTTCGCATTTTACAGCGTTTATTTAGAAATTTCTTATATTTTAAATCTAAAATAGCTTTTTTTTTTTTTTTTTTGTTCAATAAATTCATAAACTACCAGAAAGAAAAACTAAAACTGAACAAGAATCATAGAAAAGGCATCACAAAAGTAATACAAGGCAGAGAAGAAGAATTAAGGGGGTTTAAGTGGCTTTAACAAAAAAAAAAAAGGAATTTTTAAAAAAGGAATATATGTTGATACACACGAACAATTTTAAATATTTTGACGCTTCATTTATGTTTCTACGTATTTTGGTACTAAAGTGAGGTAATTGTAATTGATGTTACGTAATAAAATTGTAATTGATGTCAAGACCAAACTTTAACGCTTATTTCCTCGAAGTTTTTTTTTTTTTTTTTTTTTTTTTTTTTTTTAACCGCATTCGCAAAATTCTGAATAAATAAATAAATAAATAAATAAGCTTCACCTTTCGCTTTAATTTTTTGCACACACATTTACATAAAGGATATCTACAAAATGAATTGATAGTTAATGCAACACAAAATGAATCAATATTTAATAAAACTATTTAGTTTTTTTTTTGTTTTTTTTTTTACAAAAATGTTTAAAGTATGTTACGTTAAGATTGATTTTACGCACAGTTGCCACGTCTTGCGATTTCAGCGGGAGACTCCATATCAGAAATTATCTACACATTTTTTTCTTTTCAATTCCTATTATTAGTTCACACTCTCCTTATAATATATCTTGTACAAATCTTGCAATCGATTATTAACTAACTTCCCGACTAGCTAGAAATTTGAAACTTTCAGGATTGCTCAGAACACGGTGACAACACAATACTTCGAAGTCAGATTTTCGAATTTTTTTATTAGTTTTCTTACAATTAATTAAAATATGAAAATAATAACATCCTAATAGCGTTAAAATAGCCATTAAAATATTAGCTATAATTTAATTGTTGCCAAAACAATTTACGAGTTCATTTTCTTTCGACATAAAAATAAATACATTTAATTAAACGTGAACATTAAAACATTATAAAAAGTTAAATTATGCATCTCACAAAATTGACGTCATTATCACTTTAAAAATTTTATGCACACTGATAAGAGCTCTATGATTCATCAGAAAATTTAAAACATGGTACATATATATCTTTTTTTTTTTATAATTATTATTATTTTTTTTCTTTTGCACGCGTGCTTTTAATTTCCTAATTCAAAATTATTAAAAAAAAAAAAAAAAAAAAAAAAAAAAAAACTTTTTCGATAGTGTTTGTAAGTAGAAATTGACTTTTTTTTTTTTTTTTTTTTTTAATTATTTAATTGTTGAAAAAATATAGTACATTCTGCTATTAAAAAAGAGGGGGGGGGGCAAATCTCATTTAAGAATTCAAAATTTTGGCAAGTAAATTTTACGTTAAGAAGATTCCTTTCATCATCTACGTATAGTGATATACGGGAATATGTATAGATATATATATATATAAAATTTTAATAATTTGCATGCTGTTAGCATTAACAATGTATCTCTTGAATGCTAAATTTTAATTATTTACAATTCTCAACTTTATATGTATATATAAATTCTTTTACAGCCTTTATTTTGCTATTAAATAATGTAGTAGGGGATGTACCATTTCTCATATTTGTATTTTGAGTACAGAGTTTTTTTTTTTTTTTAAGCTTTTTAAAAAATATATTGCATTTCCATAAAAAAAATTGTATTCAGTCAGGACCCGCTGCTGACTAACCCGAGAGGTCAGTCAGCAGTGGGTTTTCTGCCCATAAACTTAGGCCTCTACAAAGTAGTCCAGGCAACGAAGGCCAAAATTTGACGAATAGAGGAAAAAAATCGTGTAGTTTTGAAATTTTACATACTCATAGCCGAGAGGGTCCTGAACAACATACTAAAAGTCCCCGCCCGTGGGGTGTGAGCGGGGGGCAGGGGGGGCATTTAAGGGGGGCAATTTTCAGTTTTTATTAAATATCTTAAAAACTATCGCATTTAGAGAAAAAATGTCAATTACAAAATTAATCTACGTAAAATTTCCTACAAAAATGTATATTACATTTTGTTTGTACGATCATTAGTTTAGAAGATATAAGGAGATGAAATAACGCATTTTCTTGAAAAATTCTTTTTTGCAATAGTAAAATCAACTAAAGTGTGCAATTAAAAGTGTTCTTGTCAAATATTTTCTAATGTAAAAAACAAATATATACATAGGGAATATGCAAGGATAATACAGCATGTTTTGTAAGTTTTAAATAATTTTAAGGCTAGTAGGCGCAAGTGGCGGTTTGAGTAAAAATCTGGATAAGTCCAGTCAAAATAGGAAAAATAGAAAAAAAAAAAATCGTGTAGTTTTGAAGTTTTGCACACTCATAGCTGAGAGAGTTCTGAACAACATATTAAAAGTCCCCGCCCATGGGGGGTGAGCGGGGGGCAGGGGGCATTTAAGGGGGGCAATTTTCAGTTTTTATTACATATCTTAAAAACTATCGCATTTAGAGAAAAAATGTCAATTACAAAATTAATCTACGCAAAACTTCCTACAAAAATGTATAGTACATTTTGTTTGTACGATCATTAGTTTAGAAGATATAGGGAGATGAAATAACACATTTTCTTGAAAAATTGTTTTTTGCAATAGTAAAATCAACTAAAGTGTGCAACTAAAAGGGTTCTTGTCAAATATTTTCTGATGTAAAAAACAAATATATACATAGGGAATGTGCAAGGATAATACAGCATGTTTTGTAAGTTTTAAATAATTTTAAGGCTAGCAAGCGCAAGTGGCGGTTTGAGTAAAAATCTAGATAACGATGACCCAAAACCGATCAACATTAAAAAAAAAAAAATCGTGTAGCTTGAAATTGATCACAGTTATAAAGTTAAGTGCCCTGAATAACATACTAAAAGTCCCTAACCATGGGGGTGGGGGTATTTAAGTGGGGCACATTTCAGTTTTTATTAAGTATCTTGAAAACTATCGCATTTAGAGAAAAAAAATCTCAAAACTATATGATTTTTTTTTTAATGTTGATCGGTTTTGGGTCTTCGTTATCTGGACTTTTACCTAAACACCACTTGCGCCTACTAACCTTAAAATTATTTAATACGTACAAAACATGCTGTATTATCCTTACATATTCCCTATGCATATATTTGTTTTGTACATTAGAAAATATTTTATCAGAACCCTTTTAATTCCACAATTTAGTTGATTTTACTATTGAAAAAAAAAAAAAAAAAAAAAATTCAAGAAAATGTGTTATTTTGTTCCCCTATATCTTCTAAACTATTGATCATTCAAACAAAATAGAATATACAATTTTTTTAGGAAATTTCACGTAGATTAATTTTGCAATTGAGAATTTTTTTCTCTAAATGCGATAGTTTTCAAGATACTTAATAAAAACTGAAATGTGCCCCCTTTAAATGCCCCCCCATGGTTAGGGACTTTTAGTATGTTATTCAGGGCACTTAACTTTATAACTGTGCTCAACTTCTAAGCTACACGATTTTTTTTTTTTTTTTTTTAATGTTGATCGGTTTTGGGTCTTCGTTATCTAGATTTTTACTCAAAGCGCCACTTGCGCCTGCTAGCCTTAAAATTATTTAAAACTTACAAAACATGCTGTATTATCCTTGCATATTCCCTATGTATACATTTGTTTTTTACATTAGAAAATATTTGACAAGAACCCTTTTAATTGCACACTTTAGTTGATTTTACTACTGCAAAAAAGAATTTTTCAAGAAAATGTGTTATTTCATCCCCCTATATCTTCTAAACTATTAATCATACAAACAAAATGTAATATACATTTTTGTAGGAAATTTTACGTAGATTAATTTTGTAATTGACATTTTTTCTCTAAATGCGATAGTTTTTAAGATATGTAATAAAAACTGAAAATTGCCCCCCTTAAATGCCCCCCTGCCCCCCGCTCACCCCCCACGGGCGGGGACTTTTAGTATGTTGTTCAGAACCCTCTCGGCTATGAGTGTGCAAAACTTCAAAACTACACGATTTTTTTTTTCTGTTTTTTCCTAGTTTGACTGGACTTATCCAGATTTTTACTCAAACCGCCACTTGCGCCTACTAGCCTTAAAATTATTTAAAACTTACAAAACATGCTGTATTATCCTTGCATATTCCCTATGTATATATTTGTTTTTTACATTAGAAAATATTTGACAAGAACCCTTTTAATTGCACACTTTAGTTGATTTTACTATTGCAAAAAAGAATTTTTCAAGAAAATGTGTTATTTCATCTCCCTATATCTTCTAAACTAATGATCGTACAGACAAAATGTAATATACAGTTTTGTAGGAAATTTTACGTAGATTAATTTTGTAATTGACACTTTTTCTCTAAATGCGATAGTTTTTAAGATATTTAATAAAAACTGAAAATTGCCCCCCTTAAATGCCCTCCCTGCCCCCCGCTCACCCCCCACGGGCGGGGACTTTTAGTATGTTGTTCAGGACCCCCTCGGCTATGAGTATGCAAAATTTCAAAACTACACGATTTTTTTCCTCTATTTTTCCTATTTTGACTGGACTAAAGGGAAGAGAGGTGCTGCTCCCGCAGCTGGTAGAAGGAAACTGATCAGTTCAATCCCAGTTCGAAGTCGTCGACCGAGCCGTTGGCAGTTTTACGTAGTTTTCTTCTAAATTCGCGTAAACATGGGCTAAGATCCCTTAGAAAGACCCCCATGGCGGGCACTCAAACTAGGTTTAATTAAACCTATGAGTATATTATACGTTCGTACTTTAAAAATATCTAACGAGAAAAATTTTTAATTTT
This sequence comes from Salticus scenicus, assembly GCA_963930645.1. Lineage (NCBI taxonomy): Eukaryota > Metazoa > Arthropoda > Arachnida > Araneae > Salticidae > Salticus > Salticus scenicus. The sequence continues at coordinate 171,884,432 of OZ005651.1, forward strand.
AAATCTCTGTGTTTTGTGCATTTTTCCTAAAGCGCGTTTCCGTTTAAAACCTTTTAAACTTTTATTTTTAAAATATGTATTTATAAACATTCTAAGTGATACAATTTAATAGTGAACCAACTCGGTGAGAATGAAATAATGATAAACCACGGCAGAACACGGTGCTTAGGAAATTTGTCTTATTTCAAATTGCAAAAACAAACAGGATTCCTTTCGAGTCGTAATAATTAAGCACGATCCTCTATGGGGTTGTTTGGTTGAGTGGCTTAAGGCCGATTGACTACACTAGGGTCCTAGGCCTGTAGGTAGAATGTCCTCCGCGAGTGGGGGGTCTTTTTAAAGGATCCTAGCCTATATTTAAGCGAATTTCGAAGAAAACCCAGGAAGTACTAACACATAATGCTCGTTTTGAACAGTTTTGAATTCTTAAAATAATTAGAGCCCCACCAGTGGCCGAGAGGGTCTGCTCACTAAGCTGATAGAAGGGATGTGCCGGGTTCGATCTAGGGTCTCACTAATAGACCTAGCTGTTCAGAGTTTTACATTGTTTCCACAGAAACTCATGTGAATACGAGCTAGAATTCTTTAGAAAGACCCCCCCCCCCCCCAACGAGGGCATTTCACCCAGACTTAGGTTCCTAAAGCAGATAATTGGATTTAATCCCTTCCCAACACAACACGACACTTTAAAATAATTAGAATATGCATGTCATAATACATAATTATCTTAAAATACTTTTTTTTTTTTTTTTTTTAATGTAAATCTGCGCCGAAAAGAAAAAAATAAATCTTAGCTCAAGAGTTTTTAATTTCTTTGACAGTGGAAAAAAGCGAAACAAATATCAGTTTCTATATAATCGGAGAAAAAACAAGCAAAGGAGGCAATATCCTTACTACCTTGAATAAACAATTTAAACATAAATTTATTTTTAATAGAAAAACAAAAAAGGGGAAAATTCCTTACCATCTTGAATAAACTATTTAAACATCATTTTTTATGTTTACTAGAAAAACACAAAAGAAGGCAATACCCTCAATAGCTTGGAAAACTAAATTCGCTATTAACCATGAAAAATTTCTGGCAATAATGAGTTAAAAATGAGATCATTTTTAACAATGCCAGCTTCAAAAGACGAATGTCCTGCTACTACAGTGAACACAATCACAGTTAACATCGCATTAAATCTAAATTGAAAATGAACTGGGAGGGACAGCATTACCTCGTGTGACCTCTGAAACCCTTTATTTAAACTGCATATTTTCTAAGAATCGCGGATAGTAGTAGCGATGGCATCTAACTAAATAAAATAGGATATTGTTCAAACCCAAAAGAAAAGACCCTGCAGCCAATATTAATCGTGCCGGCGTTTTGAGAAACATCAAAAGACCAGCATTGTATTTTCTCGGTTTGGGGAAAGAAGGAGTTTTTACCCCTTTCACACTTCGCGATCTACCTTCGCAAAGGCTTTCCTTTACAATTAAAAGCGGTGGTTTTCTCTTTCTTTACCTTCTTTTGATTGGAAATGCATCTTGCCATTAAAAATTTCGCTGAAAGACCACCTAGCGGAATAAGGCTGCACGGTTTAAAAAATTTGAATCGCTGTTAGTCAATTGTTGTTAAATTAAATTTGCATGCAAGAAGAACAGGAAAATAACTTTTAAAGGATTTGAGGAGAAATTGTTTATTAGAAAGCAGGATAAAAATATTATCTTATTTATTTCGATATGAGACGCCACGAAGCGAAAATTTCAAACAGAATTCAGAAGCTTACGTATTCTTGTTTTAATTATAGTATATAAAAATTACCTTTTATTTAATTACTTTTCCGATATGAGACTGCACCGGCTAACGGTGAATGCTTTGGAAAGAGGTGCAATGGCAATACACATTCATCACAATTTCGAACAAAATTAGTTTTTTATATAATCTGATTTAATTACTTTAGACTATCCTTCCAATTTAAAATTAACTACATAAAAATAAAATCATTAACTTTCTGGATCTTAAAATTCTTTTTAACGATAATACAATATATATTGATATTTATGATAAAAGACAAGAATTTAACTTTAAAGTAAATTTGTTTACTCATTTCAAATCTTGCCTGCATCTCTCTGTTTTCAGAAATATCATTTTTAATCACTTATATCGAATAAATAATGTTCTTCTAAATTTAAAAATAAAAACATTAAGAAACTTATTAAGAAAACTTTACACATGGGCTTTCCAAAAAAATTTGTTTATTCATTAATCTATCAATAATGTCTGTCGAAAAAAAAAAAAAAAAAACACTGATATGTGTAATATTACAATTAAAAAATTATATATATATTATATAAAATAATAAAAGACAATAAAAAAGGTGGAGGTTGGGGGCGTTGTAGGCTGGGATGTTGAATTAAATATATATTTAAAAAGAAGAAGAAGTATGGCTGCATTTAATTTAATTCACCTATTGAAAGCTTGATGTAAAATTGATACATTTATGGATCAATTACAAATAATAAATAAATTATGCAAAAGATTACATGCAAAATACCTGTTTGAAATCAGTTAATAGGATTCTATAAATACAAAAAATCTTGCAAGCAAATAAAATTAATGTTAGTAAAACTAAGATAAAGGTATTAAATAAAACTAATGAGTAGAAAATTAATTGAAAAAAAAAAAAAAAACTTTCTGGTAGAAAAATATCTTAGCATACTAATTATTCTCTATGGTTTATTATTATTTATTTTATTTTATCTAAATTTCCCACACTAATAAACTCTTAAAATTTTATTTTAAAATTAACCATCTTGTTAAGACTACAAGCAAACTGATTTTTGAATTCAAGAATAAGCATTTCTGTATGTTTTATCACTTTGAAATGTCCCATAGCATTTTGAGCTTTTTATTTAAAATTAAATTTTCTTATTGTGCTATGGTCCGATATCTTTAAGGTTTTCAATATATTTTCATTCTGAATTATGACGCAGCTATTGCGCGAATCTTTCTGTATGCAAAATTCTGCATTTTCTGTTATTTTTGGTGTGCCCTTGATTGACAATTTCTAATCAATTAATTTATATATATATAAAAAAAACTTATGTAGATTTTTTTTCCTTTACTTTTTAAAAGTTTTCATTCGTACAAGTTTTGACTTTTTCACTTTCTAAAAGTATGAATACTTTCTAAAAAATTTTTAATAAATAATAATAATAGTTTTTATCCTTTACGGTCGGAATGTTTTTTTAAGCTTATTGTTAAACATTACCCATAGCTACCAACTTTTGCACTTTTTAGGTACCAACAATTTTTAAACAGAAATCTTTTACAAAATTCTGCAACAGTTTTCATTGATTAAATAAAATGGAAATACAGTGAAACCTCTCAAGTTGGACACCCCTATAAGTTGGACACTCCTCTAAGTTGGACGCTTTTTCTCGGAACGGAATGTATGCATTAACATTATGTCTAACCCCTATAAGTTGGACACCTCTCTAAGTTGGACACTTTTTCTTGGAACCGTAGGTGTCCAACTTAGAGAGGTTTTACTGTATCTATTCACTCCAAATGGCACTAAAAATAATGATGATAATCATAAAAGTTTGCAGCTGTGTATATAGATACATAAACTTATAGATACTTATTCTTACTTAAAGCAAAGTAATTATTATATATATATATATATATGTATGTATTTCTTTCTTTCTATTCAATAAACAATGCATATTCTTTTGAATAATAGGCACGAGTGCCTTATTAAAGTTAAAGCAGCTCTCGTGCCTATTTTTATCGCCTGATGAGGAAGTGCTCAGTTATTTCGAGGCGAAATAATTAATGCACATTTTTGCATTTTATGGTGTTGGACTAGTCCCCCCCCCCCCCCCATCTGAAATGCGGCTTTTGTGTAACAAAGTTCTTAAAAGAAAAAGAAAAAAAAGGTCTGGAACGAGAATTTTCTCTTATTCGAGAATGATTTTGATATTAAGGGGGGGGGGAAACTTACTAATTGCATTATATTAGCAATATATACGCATACATTGTCTGACCCCCATTTAGCGAAATCGCTAAATACTCCAAAAATTTTCATTACTTGAAATATTCGTAAAACGGATTCACTTTTTTTTTTTTTTTTTTTAATAACACTTTGAACTATATAAAGACGAATTTTAAAATTCAGGAACACTAAATATCATATAAAGCATTAAATTATACTATTCTTTTAAAACGTTATATTCACTTGTTGCAATTCTTCTTCTTTTCAACTTTAATTAAACAACAACAAAAAAAAAAGTAGTTTACATCGAATTGTTACATATATCCGATGAGTTAATGTTCCCGAGATCTCAATTTCAGAATAGTTGAAAATTCAACATTAATTCATTGAGTGTCTTAGAACAATAAAAAGATGGTTAAATAGAGAATGTACTCCGCTATTTGGAGGTTATTTTATGAGGTAATTTAAAAAAAAAAAAAAAAATTCTTCCAAAAAAAATTTTGTGAAATGGAGAACTTTGTTAAATAGAGGACCGATTGATTGTACATCATAACAAGAGCTTACTCAATAACCTATCAATTTATCCAGGAAAATTATTACGCATGAGCGTCAGAGTTTGGATCAATAGTTTTATTATTATATTTTTTATTAAACAACAAAAGAAAAATCATGTAACGCGTACACATTGTGAAACTTTTTTCTAATGTCGTAGCAACTGAGCATCTTCCTTACAGGAAATAGATGAAAATAAATTTGCATTTTTATGCATTTGCATACATCCCGTTTATAAAGCTTTAAGATTAAAAACCAACATCATAAATTGCAAAAAACCGCAACAATTGCTGAGGTCGAAAAAATGTCATCACAACCCTTCATCGGGAAAATAAAAATAGCAGGCATGAAAGCAGCAATACACAGCAAATAACTAAATAAATATTATTGTTCTACGCATACAACAGTTATATCAAATAGTCTTTTTTTAAACGTAAGGAAAAGAAAAAATAATAGATGTGATATTGTTGCCAGGGGTCGATTCAGATTTAAAAAAAAAAAAAATGGGGCCCTTTAATTGTCCCTTCACAAAACTCCGCTCTTCATTAAAAAAAAAAGTCGCCTTTACAAAATGCAGGCATATTAAAGCGGCCCTTTAAAAAAATTTCATTTTATAAAAATGATACCCAAATAAGATAAAATAAATAAAATACATGAGAGCACATTATAATAAAACTAATCATTACAGTCTGATTTAAAAAAAAAAAAAAAAAAAAAAATCTGTAATATATACAATATTTTTATTAAAAAGAATGAAAAAAATCTTAAAAAATAAATAATACTTTCATTTTTAAAAAATCAGTTATGAATAAAATTTTGCATTAGATAAATTAAAGCATATTTACTGCACTTCACTTCACTTATTATTATTATTACTTTCTAAGAATAACAGTATTTTACCGTAACGAATCCATAACGATAAATCTAAAACAATTTCTAAATATTTAAACTAAAAATGTAACTTATAAGAAAGTCACCATGAACAAAATATCTATAATTAAAGAATATTTATTATTTCTTTTCTTAAACAAAATTTTAGAAAATTACTTACACACATTAAATTAAATCGCAGGATTACCAATTTATTTTTCTATAACACTGAATAACGTTTTCTCTAACACACGTTTAGTGAAAACGCGCATATAATGAAATAATAAAAGCACTTTTATTTCCATTTATAATAATATGATTAAGTATAAAAATTTTCATAAATGAATACGCTTTAATTTTTTAAAATAATTTATCACACTATGGAGATACTTTTAATTTTTTAAAATGATACCTTTTACGATGAATTTACTAATTCTTAAAATTATACACTCAATAATGAACATTTTTAAATTTCTTAAACTTATAGTATATTCATCGTTTATTTGGATTTTGCTTTCGACGAACTACCCGTATTTTTATAAGCTCCTTAATGAATTTCAAATAATAATTATATGATTAAGTATAAAAATTTTCATAAATGAATACGCTTTAATTTTTTAAAATAATTTATCACACTATGGAGATACTTTTAATTTTTTTAAATGATACATTTTACGATGAATTTACTAATTCTTAAAATTATACACTCGATAATGAAAATTTTTAAATTTCTTAAATTTATAGTATATTCATCGTTTATTTGGATTTTGCTTTCGACGAACTACCCGTATTTTTATAAGCTCCTTAATGAATTTCAAATAATAATTCTTCTAAAATAAATTATATAAAAAATCAAAAATATTTTAATACATTAAAATAAATTGACTACCAACTTTCTTTCTTTTTTTTTTTTTTTTAATATGTATATATAATATACGGAATATACATAACAACAAGAGAAAAAAATAAAAGCTCATATAAACCATAATTACGAACTTGATTCCAGTTTTAAGAAGCAATTTAAATGAAACATATTCTATGAACAAATTTAACTGGTTATTTACCTGATATAACACGTCCTTTTGGTACGTCACGTACCACTCGTCCAGGAAGATTTCTAAAACCATACTGCTCCCTGTACATATCGGTGAAAAATCAACTAATATTTATAAAACGCGCGCTTCTTGTTGAAGTCATCATCCTAAAGGAGTGAATGAGAAATGACACAGCTCCCTTCACTTCCCGTTGCTCGTGTGAGTCCGAATATCCCGAAACCCCTCTAACTACTTGAACTCGTCCACCAGTTCCGAAGCTGAGGTATAGGGTTGAACGGACCCTAGGATTTTTTTCAAAGGATTTTTCTTCTTTTTAATTTAGACTTGGGTCGGTCCTTATCGTAATCTTAATTGAGTAATATAACTGTAATTATTTTTATTGTTATTAAACAGCTTTTTTTTTTATTTTTTATTATTATTACTTTAAATTTTTTATGACGTCACGAGAAATATAGTTTTCCGAAGTGCTTTTATTGACTCGTTTATCTACGAAATCTTATTCACAAATGTAATTTAACTTTTCAGAGAGAAGAAAGAAACTTAGATCTTTGAGTATTTAAAAAAAATAATAATGTTTACATTAATGATCCCCCCCCCCCCCCCCCAATGCGATTATTATTTTTAATAATTTTTAGGTGATAGGACTAATAGCTTAAAATAGTGAATAAAGAGAAATAATGAAAATGACTTGCTTAACCCAAGATATGTATGATAACAATAAGAATGAGAAGGAAAAATAAACAAAATGACTAATTCCCCACAACAACCCACAAAAGCCAATTTAGTAGCTAATTAACTTAATTTTTTTAAAATAATTTCACCAGAATTTTTTAATTTATATTTGAAAAAGAAGAAGACTCACTTTAAACTAATTCTGATGATGTCATTGTAAATAATAATATTATTTAGCATAGAAAAGATACATTATCAATGACAACTTCATCTAAAAAAAATTACCAATAAACTTTTAAAGTAAAAGATATTGACTGGACTGTGGCATTTGTTTTTATGTGAAATATACATGAAAAAGTTTTTTTTTTTTTTTTTTAAGGGTCGAAATATGCATTTAAGCAATAGTCAAAAGATGACAGATTAAATATTAAAACGATTAGTTTGAAACTACAGTCCTGTATTGGGTTGGGCTAAGAGGATTAAGGCCAATTGACTGCTCTAGGGTCCTAGGTCTGAGGGGAAGTGCCCTCCGAGGCAGATTTTCTAAGGGGTCATAGCCCGTATTTTGGCAAGTTTCAAAGAAAACCACGGAAAACTCTGAACGGCTAGGCCGAAGAGGGCGGCCTGGGATCTAGCCCGGCACCTCACGTTTACCAGCTTTGAGCGCAGAACCGCTCGGCCGCTGGTGGGCCTGTATTGGGTTGGATAACACGGATTTTCCCGAAACTCGACCCGAATCATACGTCGGATATCAGTCGGGTTGATTTCTTCCGGGTCCGGTTTATTCGATTTTATTATTATTATTATTATTTCTGTGGTTTGAGTTCCGTTTAGGTTAAAAGCATTTTTATATTAGTTTTTTAAACAATATTCAGTAGAAAATTGTTTGAAATATAGCTGCATAACTGATACAAGTAGGCTAAATTTACCCAGAGCTAATTAATCACACTAATTTTATATCTGAAATATTGCAGCGGTGTATATTTTCATATCGGACATTTAACGAACACTTTTCAATTTCCATCCCTTTGATTCATCAGCTCTTCCGATTAGCAGACTATCTAGTAGCACTTTGGCCATTCAGTTTAGGGGTTCGAGTTCCGATTCAGGTGTGAAGCTGTAAAATGCTATTTTTCACCAAGCAAAAATTTGCTCTTTACAGATTCAAAATAGAATATCAAAAAAAAAAAAAAAAAAAAAAAAAAAAAACATTTTTAGAAAGCGATAACTAGTTTAACAGTTGTGAATTTTCTAAATATGAAAGCAGAATTTAAAAATATGTATTAGTTCATGAGTTATGTGGGACCCAGTGGCGGATCCAGAACTTAACTTTTGGGGGGGAGGCTAAGATTTTGCAAGATGTTATTCCAGATCAATGAAAAATTTACAATTGTAATATTCAGTTGTGAATGTCGGTGCTCTTGGGAGAAGGGGCTTCAGCCCCTAGCCCCCCCCCCCCCTTAGATCCGTCACTGATGGGGCCAAACTCGACAATAGCCTTTGCCTTCGTCGATGATATGTAGAGAATCTTTTAAGACGTTCATCACACTTTTTTCTTTCTTATGATATTTTCTTTAACGAAAAAAAAAATCTTCTAAATTTGCGTGTATGTATATTTATTTTGCCAGATTTTTTTTATAGCTCTATTCAACTGTTTTTATTCTTATACCTACATATAAATAAACATGTACTTTTTATCTGATAAATACTATTCACATTCTTAAAAACCCGAGTCTTCTCAAAACGAGCACGAAAGGCAGGAAAAAGTGAGACTGAACCCGAGTCGCAGTAAAATTATGTCGGTCGACATTCAAGAGAAGAACTTTTTATTAAAGTTCTCAGATTAATTTTATGCAATATACCATATAAAATATTTAAAAAAAAAATTTTTTAATTTTTTACGGCTTATTAGCATAAAAAGGAAGGTAAAAATCAGTCAGAATTTTAGGAAATTGGAAACTCGCGAAAATGCGAAACATTTCTATTCTTAGCATGTGACATTTATATTAAAACGCATTTATAACAGAGAGACTTCAGATCCAAGAATTTACTTTTGCCACATATAAATAAAATGATATATGAATAGTCACGGAAAAGGGGGCGGGTACCACCCCCCCCCTTCTTATTAATTATAAACCACTAAATTTTTCTTTGACTGCGAAAATTACAATTTAAAGTGCCGAAAAAAGGTCGTTTCTTAAAAATGCCTTTAATATTAAATTATACCGTCTTTTTTAAAAAGTCGAAAATGCACCAAACTTTTACAATACGGTAATGAATAAACTTTTTGACGCAATTTTTAAGTATCCCATTGTACCCTAACCTGTAAATAGGCTTTCCTGTAAATAAAATTGATTTTTTTCCCTACATACTATTAGAGCCATAGTATTTTCAATTCACGTTAAATTTCAAATCTGTACTATTTCTGGTTCATATTAATGATGGAATTCTTTGAAGTTAGTTATAGAATTAATCAGTATCAGTTAAAGATGGTTGAAATGTATGACGATTTACACAATGATATATTTCACCATCAAAAATAAAATCTTATCGCCGGCACCCATCATCATCTTAAAATCCAGGTTCCCAACTAAAAAAAAATCTTCAAAAAAACTATGAAAAAAAGAAGAAGAAGGGGAAAAAAAACTGCAGATAATCTGAAGGTGTTTGGAACAAAGTAGGGGGGGGGGGGGATTACCTGCAAATTTTTTGCTTCCAAAATGCAGTTGTTCTGCAGATTTTATGATTCTTGTTCCAAATACCTTCAGATTGTTTTTTTTTTTTTTTTTTTTTTTTTTTTAGTTTTTCTGCAGGTTTTTTTTTTTTTTTTTTTAAACATGTGAAAAACTCCCCAAATGATGGGATGTGTTATGTGAAAATACTTATGATAATTAACTCATTAGCCCAAATATAATTTGTTACCGTAATTTTTATTTTATTTATTCGAACTCGGGGTACGGTCATTGACTTCATTCGAGACCTATGACTGGTTTCCATTTCGCAAACTTGGGCCGGGGCTCGAGCCTGAAAATATCCACCATACTTAGGTTGCATCAGATGGCTAAAGAAGAGAAATTCGTATCCGAAAAAATGACCTTTCACAAAGATGGACAATCTTAAAACAAACCCTTCAAAAATAATAAAATTAATCTTTCACAAAAATCAGACGATTTTTGAAGTGCTTCTTTTAAAAATAAATTAAAAAAAAAAAAAAAAAAGAAGAAGAAGAAGAAGAAGAAGAAGAAAATGCATATCCGGTAATCAATAACAAAAATATGGTATATGTTAGCAATCAAACATCAAGAAAGCAGGCATTTTGCAGATGTGTGGAGAAATAACTATTTGAAAATCATCCTTGAAAAAAGGGCCAACTTTGCTAATTAGTCAACTTTGCTAACTATTGCGTGCTTCGCTAATCAACGGTGAAAAAAAATCACGTATTTCAGTAGTTAACTGCGATTAAACGTAAATTTTGTTAATCAGCAGCGAAACGATCCTGCCTTTCGACTATCGGCAAAAATAATAACCAGCAACCAAAGATTCCAAAAAAACATAAATTTTATTGATATTTTATGAAATTATCGCAATTATCGGGAAACAGTATCGAAAAAAAAAGCAAAAATTTGTCGGTTAACAGCGAAATACTAATTGTGTTTACTACAATTAGTTGCAATCGAACGTAAATTTTCTCAATTATCATAGGTGGTGCGATTATAATAAGTGATTAAGGCTAACTGTCTACACATGTGACCCAGACCTGCGTGCAATGCTGTCCATGGGTATATTTTCTAAGGGGTCCCTAGTACTACGCGAAACTTTGCACAAAACTCCTAGTGTGACTAGGTGGATGAGAGAAGGCTGGGTTCGAAATCGGCCCCACCCGTCTACCAGCTGTGAGAGTATTACCTCTCGGCCTTTGATGGGCTTTAATTAGCATAGAAATAATCAGCTGCAAAATATATAGCATACTTCAACAAACAGATACAAAAAAGTAGGAATTTTGCTGATTTGATGAAAAATAATCACGTATTTAAAGAAACAACTTAAAAAAAAAAAAAGAAAGAAAGAAAGAAAAAGAAAGAAAGAATTGGTAACTAATAACTGCATATTTCGACAATTAGCTGTCATTAAACGAAATTTATATGAATTAGACGCTAAATGATCCCATATTTCGGCAATCAGTCGGAAAGATAACACCTATACTTCATTATTAAGCTCAAGGAAGAAAAATAAGGCAAATGAGGAGGGAAAAAATTAACTATGAAAACTTAACACAAGCCTCTTTTTTTTTTTTTTAAACTATAATTTTGATATTTTAATTATTAAATATCTTGGCATCTTTTTTTTTTTTTTTTTTGAGTTTCATTTCTTTCCTTAATTTCACACATCATCTAATTTTATATAATTTTCAATATAAATTACATTTTCTCACATGCGATCCGTGAGAAAAGTATTAGCTAATTACTAGAAATATATTGTCATGTTTCAAAACCGGTTTTAACTGTCTAAAAAAAAAAAAAAAAAAAAAAAAAGGAAGAAGAAACGATAAAGAGAAAGAAAGAAAACAGGGGGAAATACTATATAATAAAATGTATCACATTTTACATAACTATCAAGTTTACAATTTGGAATAAAAATTAATCGCGAGATTACATAATTGACACTTATCGCTTTATAGCATTCCTCATTTAAAATGAAATCATTTTTTAGAATTTGAATAAAAATATTAATTAAAATACTAATTGATTCTTTAGATGATTTTATTCATAGTGATCTATAAAAAGAAAGAAAAAAAAAAAAAAAACAGGAAAGAAAGCTAGTGATACTTGGAAACCCGTTGCTAGGGGAGGAAAGGAGATCCGGAGACTGAGTCCCAGTGTCATTCTAAGAAGTAGTTTTCGCATGCTCTCTCATTTAGGAGCGCATCCGTATGTGCTCTAGAAGGCGCCGTGTTTTATGATCAAAGAAGTATTTAAATGCAGAGTCAAGTGTAGTAAAATTACCCCTGTCAAAGTAAGTAGTTTTTAGAGCATATCCAAGTTATTATTATTATTATTATTACGTACTCTTCAACTTAAAATTTTTCTTCTTTATAATTTGTAAGTCTGGAGCTAAGTTTTTATAAATTACCTTTTTCTTTTTACTTTCGCTCAGAGTTCTTTTTTAAATTACTCACAACCCAAAATAATTTGAGTAAAATTCTCTCCAACTTCTAATATATATCTCAGTAAATAAATTATCGCAAACAACTTTTTACGAGATCCAATATTTTTCCCCCTTTACGCGGATTTTATCAAGCACAATTACTGACGTTAATAGTTTCAATCCTTTGGAAAAAATTTAAAGTTAGGGGAAAACCTTATGGCAAATTTTGTTCACTTAATAATTAATGTCTAGTTTTCACAAAAATTTATTAAGTCATTCTTTATTCTCTTTTACAATTACTCTTTTATTCTTTATAATTTATTAAATTTAAAAGGCCGAAGACTTTGTAAATCAAATTGCTTTGCTCTATAGTGTTTCTTAACTATTTAATTAAGAATTTTTTCGTTTAAATGAGACTTCTGCATCACTAGGGTCCACGCCAGCTATAGAAATTTAGTGACTCAAAAAGACCACCGAAGTTAGGATTTGGTGGTTTGAAATTATAAAATGGTAGACAAACATGTAAAAGTTTAAAATTATAAACATATACCAACGTTTTTATAAGAAAATACAACAAAGACTTTAATTTAAAGATGTTCTAAACACAATCTGCCTATGTGTTTGTGTTTTATTAATGATAATTCATGCAAAGGCAGAAAAACTTAATTTTAATAATTCACTTAACCCTTTAACGTTCACTACATATTTTCTTTTGAAAATTACTAAATTAATTTCAAAAATCGCTATTAGTCGCACAGCTGATCATAGATATGTTTTAAAAAAAAATTTCCTCCGAGAAATGTTTGATTTTCAAATAGTTATAAGTAGCTATAAGTTATATAGTTATAAGTAAATTCAAATAACATTTAATATAATAAATAAATTAGACCTGTGTGCGTGTCAATTATTCTAATTTACTCCGTAATGGTACATAATCTACCAATAAGTATTTGGACACTTTCGAATTTAAACATTTTGTCAAATATCTAAAAAAGTTCTTTAGGAATCATCTTGAAACTTTGGTAGTGTAAAGAACAAGCTATACTTCATATATTTCAGCAAATGTTGTGTCCTGAAGAGGAAAAGGGGACCAGTAAAAAATTTAACAAAAATCAGAATATTTTGGATCGCCTTGTAAAAAGGTGAAATAACCACATGCTACAGCCAAAATGCATTTAACGAATTACTTTTTACAGGGTGATCCAAAATATTTTTGACTCTTGTTTAATTTTTTTACTGGTTCTCTTTTCCTTTTCAGGACACAACTTCTGCTGAAATATATGAGGTACAACATGCTCTTTACACTACCAATGGTAAGTACATATTGGAGAAAATCACTCTACAAAAAATGTGCTGTAGGAAAAAACTCCTTTTTTCTACAGCACATTTTTTGTAGAGTGATTTTCTTCTAACACTTTTACGGAATAAATTAGAGTAACTGGCAGGTGTAAATAAATAACTTTGTAAATAAATATTATAAACTACAAAAATTCGTAACAGTTGTTTCAGATCAAAATAATAGCACGGTCCATCATTGCATGAAAGAACTAGGCACGAGTGCCTCAACGAAACAGCAAAGAGCAATGGCGTCCAGTAAGAATTTTTAAGTGACTTCTGCATTTGACACCCTCTGAAACATTCATTTAACCCTTTCAACCCCACTAGCACATCTATGTCCCGGAGATATTTTTAATTTACCCAATGGGATAAATAAGCATGAAATTTATTGGAGTGGCATGTCCCACTGGTTTTCTGTTATTACATTCATATGTTAGTGAATTTTATGTATTTCCATGTATATATTTTCAAAAATATCGTAAAATTAATTTAGAACTAGGGAACTGAACTTTTCACTTTATATCGTCGCTCAACTCCACTGGGATGTGTGTTGAGTGTGCCAGCTAGAGAGACCAGTGGTACATATATGTCTCACTTCCACAATCGCCTCTACAGTTATTTTTGTTTTTATTTTGGCAGAATATTGCTATTTTTATTTTATTTGACCTACTAAAGTCCTAATTTATCTTATTTTTGGAAAGGAAAAAACTGGCAGCGAAAGGGTTAAATTTCAAAGCAGTACTGCTATGTGCCGAACAAAGAAAGAACAAAAGTTTAAAAATCGATTAAAACAAGGAAAAAAATAATGAACAAAATTGTGTTAAATGATGTCAAATGCTTTTGTTTCAGAGCGAAACCAATGAACGCGAAAGGATTAAACCTTTAAGGGGACATGGCACCTTTGGAGGCACCAATGAAGTAGGTTTCGTATAAAAGCTTATATTTCCATTTAATATTTATAAAATGAACTCTATTTGGTTTATTCAATAAAATATATATTTAGGCACTAATTCTTATGGTTTTTGATATATTTTTTACAGATTTGAAAACTCTAAATTGTGTTTCTCGGTTTGCATTTTTTCATTAATTCATAACCTTAAAAATGCTAAAACTCCTACATATATTTAAGATTTTTTTTTTTTTTTTTTTTTTAAAGATGCTTAATGGAACTTACATAAAAGAATTAGGGATGGGGTTTGAAATTTATTAATTACTTTCTGTAAAAAAAAAAAAAAAAAAAAAAAAAAAGGAAAAAAAAAAAATGTGCATGTCTGGGTGAAAATTTAGAAAAAAAAAAAAAAAAAAAAAAAAAAAAACATGTTTTTTGTTACATTTTTAATATTTTTTCTTTTAGGGATATTGCAAAACCCATCCCTAATTCTTTTAAGTAGGTTCTACTAAACATCCAAATAATATTAAGTCTTTAATTTTAAGAAGTTTAAAAAATATATATTAAGTCTTTTCTTAAATATCTGTAGAAGTTTTAGCATTTTAAAGATCATGAATTCATGAAAAAAATACAAACTGAGAAAACGCAATTTAAAGATTTCAAATCTGTAAAAAATAAATCAAAAACCATAAGAATTGTTGCCTGAATATAATATATTGTATTGAACAAACTTAATATGGTTCAATTTATAAATATTAAATGGAAATATAATCTTTTATATGAAACCTACTTCAGTGCTGCCGTGAAATGTGCGAAGTCCCCTTAATAAAAATAATATTAAATTAACATTAAATAACATAACTTAAAACAATAAATTATGCAATCGAGGTTTTTAACAACTTGTAAGTAATGTATACCGCAATTAAGCAAGCTCCTAAAACTTTTTTTCGGGTAGAAGTAATTATACGGCACTTCATCATTCAAATAAATGTTGGCATGAGTGCAGTGACTCAGAAACAACGCAATGTATTAGCCTGAAAATTGCATTGATACAGAACATGGAAGACAGAAGAAAACTTTTGAAATCGATTATTGATCTGTTAACGATGTTTATCTCCCCCCCCCCCAAAAAAAAAAAAAAAAAATTGGTGCTAGAATCTTATTTTAAACGTTTGTATTTAAATTTCTGAAAGGCGATTTTTTACCGAATTAAAATGTCAAATTACATTTGCTTTTAATTTTTTAATGCAAATAGAAAAAAAAAGTATTTGGGAATTGGGGGGGGGGGAGGGAAAAATTATTTATGCAACTAATTTGTCGTCCATTTGTCGTCCCACTTTTATTTAACTACAACTAGTTTTAGTTACAAGCGTTTCTATTTCAGAATCAACAGTAGCCGGGAACAACCAGAAAGTAATATTATGATAAAACTACCTATTTATTTATTATTATACATATATTGATAATATTCATTGTTAAAGAACAACAAAATTCGCTCATAATACTTATGCTTATTCATTTTTCTTGCCCTTTTTCCATTCTACATTCTTTATTCAAGACACAACTATAAAAGTGTCTTCAGATTTATTTATTTAATTAATTATTTTTTCATTAAAACTAGCGCTAGTCAGATAAGTTTTTATTGAAAAATCAATAGTAGTCGAAACAATAAATTTTAATGATAAAACTACAAATTTATTTTTAAAAAAATTTGGAGCAACTCTTCTCAACTTTCCGAACATTTAGTAATTAGCAAGTGTTTAAACAGATTCAAATGAGTGAATAATTCAGTAAATAAATAAACACCATAAATGAAAAACTCACCACTTTCTTCTAAAATTTCTAAAATTCTTTCACCGTTTGGTTTTTAAAGTCATTTACAAACCCGTTCACAAAATTAAATTATCTTCTCTTAAGAGGGGACAATACCTAATCTCGCCGGCAGTCTTCGCCCATGTTATTCTATGGGAAAATTTGTTGCTACAATTACACATTACCTAATGAATATTTTTAAATTCTGTTTTCGCAGTCAGAAAATTCATAACCGTTAAATGAGTACTCATTTTTGAAAAATTCATTTTTTTTTAAATTTTTACATTTTAATTTTGAGTTCAAAAATGCGATTTTTCACAAAATGCATTTTTCTCATTTTCTAATCGCAAAATGAAATACTAAAATTTTAAAAAATCAATTTTTGGAAAACAAGTACTAATTTAACGCTTATGAATTTTCTAAATGTGAAAACAGAATTGAAAAATATTCATTAGGTAATGAGTAATTATGTAAACAAATTTTCCCATAGAATAACATGGGCGAAGGCTGCCGGCAAGATTAGGTATTGTCCGCTCTTAAAGATCTCATTCTTACTGAAAACCGTTCTGACATTTATTTAATTCCGTGTTCGTCGTGCAATTTAGGTTACAGTGGTCAAACTAGGAGGCGTTTGAAATACAGAATAAATGAGCACCGTCGTAATGAAGAGATCTCCAAATCTTCTATTGCTTCCCAAATCTTCTATTGCTTTCGTGGTCATCGTTTTGATTTTTCTAAAACTAACATAATTTCATCTCGTCTCCTCTTCCCATTTGGATATCCATGAAGCTTTTTACATATTTAAAAATTTGAAAAATCTTGTTAATGATATTTCTTCCACTCTGTTCTAGTCTGATGCTTGGACATTACTCACATGAGTTTAATTTTGATATTTCTTAGATTTTGTTACATGTTTTAATATTATTTATTTATTTATTTTCTTCTTTTATTTCGTAATTCCGCTCACACCAGTATTTATATTTACATTCGTTTTTATATATTTTTATGCTCTTCTTTTAAAACGGTTTTGTGCGTTGCCGTTTTGACTGCAGCACTTGTGCCTACTTTGTTCACCTGACAAAAGGTCGTGTGTTCTTTCTACCTGAAACAATTGTTGCGAATTTATTGCATTTTATGGTGCTTATTCAAAGTTTTGTAATTATTACTTTAAAACGCCAGTTCTGTAGTGCTTTCTTATTAATTCAGTAAATAGATTACTAAAACGGACTTTCAATAATTTGAGTCCATAGGTCCGTAGTGTGTATGAATTATTTTTATATTCCTGTAAAAGAACCAAATCCTATATTCATGAAAATCTATACAGTTCGTGCGACGGTGATCCATAACATAGCTATCAAATCTGAGCTCAATCAAATGCAGCGTTTAGACGCTATCGTGTTCACTCACAACCATAAATACATACACCACCCTACTGGTATGGTAACGGTATTTTATTTATTTATTTATTTATTTTTATTTTTTGCATAGTAAGGCTAACCGAAAGACCTCGGGCTTAAAATGGATTTCAAACTACTACGCTGGCAAATGAAGAACAGGCCATCAGATTCATACATCAAAGTAAAAATAATAAAAGTGAATTCAGGATACACGAAAACGTGTAAATGTATCAAAATCGTAAAGTCACTTTTAATGATTACAATATTCTCCTCACATAATATATTTTCGAACAGTAAAAAATACTACAAATATGACATTTAAGCTTATACATTCATCTCTACCCTTTCTAAACTTTTTATTCGAAACAATTAAAAGCCTTCTCAAATTTTCTTTTCAGTTACTTCATTTATGGATGTTTTAGATCCAGGCCTAATTTCCTACTCTGTTTTTTCTTACATGTACGTACAAAATGATGAAAATAAAGAGATAAGATTACCTATTTTTTCACCTCATCTTAGATTTATTCTACACCGTAATTGAATTACTTACGGTTACAAATAATGATGGGGACATAAAAGGTTAAAGAAAATTTCGCAGAAAAATCAATTATACTCTGTTCTGCGAAATCGAAAAACTAGAACAAAAACTTTGCTCATTAAAAATAACAATGTTTTGTCACATTTTCCTTTTCCAGTGTGGCAACAGATATTACACGATTGCATGAAATTTTAGAAGCGATAACGAAGTACTGTCGAAAATAGAATTGGCGATTGCACAAAACATACTTTTCATTTCTGCCACCTTAGAACTTTTATCATTATTATTATTTCTAAAATTAATAGATGAGTAACAGAAATCTAAAACTCTGAAATCTGATAAAGGAAACTTTAAACAAATTTTCAAAACAGCAATAATTAATTTACATATATTTTTGAAACAATTCTTTATTTCAAAACAAGAAAAAATATGCACTCATTTAAATTCTGAATAAATGTAATGGCAAAAAAAATAAAATAAAATAAATAAATAAAAAAAAAAAAAAAAAAAAAAAAAAATTGGACATGAATGCAGCATAAAAGCAGCAGACATTAATACGCCTTTTATTTTCGCCGGATGAATAGTTGTGCTAAAGTACTTTGAGCCGAAACAATTGTGTGTTTTTGAAATTTACTGTGTCTCATTTGTTTTATTTACTATGTATTGCAGTGTTCAAATGTATTTCCTAATCTATGTGAGAGTTTACACCTCCCCCCCCCCCACTCTCCATATTCACATTCGATAGCTTTGCACTATAAGGGCAATATAAAATATAAGTAGTATTAGTAATTAAAGAGCAAAATCATGTGCGTAGAACAATATCCCATTCCTTAAATTTTGGTTTATAGATAGTTTTCACTGATGTATTTAGTTATGATCTCTGTGGTTCTTCATCTATATTACATATTAAAGTTAGAAAAGTTGTGATATAAAAACATTAACAAGTTAGAATGTTTATTATGAATGACAATTCCGCGATTTATGCAGAGATGTACTTACTTCACTTTTCACTCGAGATATTATGAATGTCTCTCATAAATACATAAATGAGTAAAAATGACCGTATCTCATTTCATTTTATCGACAAAAAGGAAAGTGGAGTAGATATTGTAATTAATGAAATTTATCTTTTAAAGAAAGATTCTTATGGTAGAATAATAAAAATTACTATTACATTTTTTTATCAACAAAATAAATAAATAAATAACATTATGTCCTCTTAGCCCCACCAGTGACTAAGGGGTTCTGCTATCTGCGCTAGTAGATACGAAGTGTTCGATACCAAGTGTGCTCGGCTCATCGATCTAGCCGTCCGTGATCGTCTCCGAAACTCGCATAAATAAAAAAGGTTCGGACACCTTAAGAAGACCCCCCAACGAAGGGCTTTCCACCTAGGCATAAGACCCGCGTGCAGTCAGTCAGCTTAATCCCTATAATGATCCTTTCTATATTCAATAGAAGAAATTAATGGATTCGAAAATATTTTCTATTCCCGGTTTTTAATGTTAAATTGTATGTCTGTCTTTGACAAAAATTCTGTGGCAACTCTAAATCAGGAACTAATGGGCAGAATTTTTTGTTTTAGTTGCCCTTAACATAAATTAGTATCTATAGCAACTTTAGGTATACATCGCTTTAACAGGTGACGCTCTCGTCACGTTTTCTCACATCTAATATTTTTTTTACTGTGAGAAAAAATTTTGTATGAATGGATACATTGAGGATATTGCTTTAAGCTTTAACAAATGGCGCTGTCGTCGTGTTTTCTCATATTTAATATATATATATATATATATATATATATATATATATATATATATATATATTAGTATGAGACAAAAACGGATACATTGAGGATAATTTTTAACTAATTATTGTGGCATTAACAAAAAAAGTATTCAGCAATAGTTATCCGGGAATTTTTTTTTTTTTTTTTTTTCCCTTGTTGATTTCTTTAAAACGAATGCTTGAACCATAGATCTGTAATAATTTAAAACAAAGTTATTCATATTTTTACGAAACAAAAAAGCACTTTTATAAGGTGTTGACTCTAGCGCACAAAATTGATATTCAGTGTTACACTCCTCTGGGATGAAGATTATCTGTATTCATCATAGAAAATAATTTGCATAGAAAAACTTGTGGTAGCCGCAATATACTAGTTTTTTAATATTGTCAGCAGTAATTTTACTCAACATCTTAAATATACTATTTTGCTTAATGTCGTTAATTTCAAGAAAAAAAGGGGAAACTAGGGAAAACAGGGGTGAAAACTACCTAACATGCAAAAACCCTGAAAACTGTCTCTTGCATGCAGATAGGGAAGACAAATCAATGATATATCATACGGTTACCTATAATAAGTGATATTTGCAGAGTTCATAACATTATACAGTAAATTAAACATTAAAAAGGAAAAATATCTATAAAAATAAAATAATTTAACATGAAACTCAGAGACAGCAAAAATTTCAAAAACCCTGAATTCAGGGATAGCACCTGAAAAGTTTCACCCCTGGGAAAGATAGATGAAATTATGGCTGATTAAATTAGAAGAAACATTCTCAAGAATTCTGGATTCCTTCAATCTCTTACGTGTGTTATTAATGTTAAACTCGAAGAAACTCGATCAATTTTAGAATTGTTTAAAAAAGATTTCTTCTTCTTTTAATGCAATATTATATAGATGCGTTTTTCATTTTATTGAGTGTATAGCTTACTTTTCGTTTTATTTCAATTTATTAAATTTATTTTATATTCAAACATTGCTCAGGCGTACTTTTAAATCGCATGGCATGGTAAATAAAAGGAGGGGGAGAAGAAAAGGGGTCATAGAAGAATATAAATAAATAAATTATCCCCCCAGCACAGTCTTTGTTCTGATCAAAAATTATTCAAGACATATCCCCTTCCCCTACATATAATAAGAACATAAAAACCAAAGTTTTCTGTCTAAGCATCAAAGATTAGATTTTAAATTCTTTTGCCTGCTATTTTTGACATTAATGCAATATTCACAGACACACACAACAAAAATATATAAATAAATAAATAAAAAATAAATAAAATACATTTTTAAGTAAGAATCACCTTACACCCTTACTACGCAAGTCGCAATACGTTATCTTCCTTTTTTCAAAATACATATATCAAAGACGCAATGCGCAAACGCATATTAAATCTGTTTTTTCCTCATGGCAAAATGATACGAATTTATATTTAGGGTAAATGAAATTCCGAAAGAAGACATAAGACAAAGATATATGCAATGAAAATGTCAGCATTTCAACCAAAATTTAGATGTTCAATCACTTAAGTTTGTTAAGATAAAAAAATGCCACTTAAAAATTATTTCTTAAAATTCTTTATAAAGTTTTAACTATAATGCAAAAGGCAGATTGAAAAATTTACACTCAAGTTTTTACAGATAATAGAGTAAAATGAGCAGACGATAAAAACAAAAGGCTACCAAATAAAAGTTTAATAGGAAACGTGAGAAGAGTTCTGAGAGATACTTAGAATTTTAAAAAGAACAACAATAATAAATTGTCTTTTCCAGAAACTCGAAAATTAAGAGTTGCTACGGCAACCGAAGCAAAATCAAATAAGTGAAATATATTGCAAATATAAAATTATGACGAAATCTAAGAGAGAGTCTCTTATTTTTACTTGTTTTCCAGGAGTATTTTTTTTAGTCGAAATAATTGTCTAACCTGCTGTGTATATATAATTTCTGATAAATTCTCTAAACTTAATTTTTTTGAATAATATATCTTAATCATAGATATAGTAATTTATATAGATCTATCATCCCATTGTTATCATGCTAAAATTTTTGATGCCGAAAAAAAATTTTTGGCATCAGCCATATAGTGGAAATGAAACCACTGAAACTCGGCAATTACAATAGAATAGAATAGAATGTTGATGATGATGAATTTTCAAAATGTCGAAATATTGCGTCTTTTAATTCTTCTAATAAACTTAAGAAAAGGATAAGTTATCATAAAAGTAAATTATATTTGACTAAATTATGAAAAACATAATTTTTATAATCAGTTGTTTTGTTATTATTATGAAATAAAAACTGGTTTGATTTTTAATGGAATACGTTTTTTAAAGTTTGATATTATTTAAGACTTTATATTAGTAAGTAATATAGAATTTTCAAAATTCTTTTAAATTAGTTAGCAGCGACGTAGGTAAAGAACATTAGTTTTAGCATATAAAAAGAGTTTAACTTTAAATATTAACTAAATTAATAAATATATAAAAGAAAAAAGTTAAAGAAAGAAAAAGAAAAATGAATTTAAAATTGAATCTGCAGTTTTTCATTCACCTTTAGTACATAAATTATTTCACTCGAAGAAAGACGGCCATGTTGTGGACTTTTCTCCGAGTAAAAAGGAATAATTTTTTCCCCCCAGTGATCAATCTATGTCATATCTATGATCTTAATGCTAAAATTCAATGACGATTTTGACGAACTACAGAACTTTTAACACTTTCAGGATCCCACCTATATTTTAATTCCCAACTACAAAAATTCATTCCGGAAACTTTTCCAAAGTTTTACTTTAATAATATAGACGAAAGACTTCATTTATTTCTTTTACTTTTTATTGCTTTAGAATTATTCGCAATTCTGGTGGTAGTTTATTTTAAACGAGAGAAATTTTCTTTCTTCTGAAAGGGTTAAAAAATGAGCATAATAGTTTAAGTAAATGAGCTAATAATTTAAGAAGTTCATATATATATATATATATATATATATATGGTAAATTCAAGAAATTTGCTGATATTCTAATTTGGAAATTAGAAAATCAATCATTTGCCGTTTATCAACAACAGACTAAGAATTTTTAGAAAAATCTTGGAAAACTTGTAACATTATTTTCGGAAAACGGCAGTCACGAATTTTTACTTTCCGAACACTATAGTGAGGAAAGTATTGTAATCATGTCAAAAATCCGAATTCGAGATTTTGATGTTTCTATACGTTTTGAGGTCCCCTGAGTCCGTTTTCACTATTTTTACGATGATGTATGTATGTGTGTGTGTATGTGTGTATGTATGTGTGTATGTCTGTGAGTGAACACGCTAGCGTCTAAACGCTTTGTTCGATTAACCTGAAAATTGGTACGCATATTGTAAGTCACCATAGTACGAACCCTATAGATTTTGGTGAATCTAGCACTTATAGTTTTTTTACACGGACACAAAGAAAAATTCTTTATCATTATGGCCTATGGGAGCAAAATCTTAAAAGTGCGATAGCATCTAAACGCCTTATTCAATTGAGCAAAAAATTTATACACATATTATAGGTCACAAATGCTCAATCTGTATAGATTTTGGAGAATCTAGCACTTATAGTTTTTTTACAGGGACACAAAGAAAAATTCTTTATCATTATGCCTATGGGGCCAAATTTTTAAAAGTGTGATAGCGTCTAAACGCCTTATTAATCTGAGCAAAAAATTTGTACACATGTTATAGATCACAGTTGAACTAACTGTATAGATTTTGGTGAATCTAGCACTTACAGTTTTTTTACAGGGACACAAAGAAAAATTCTTTATCATTATGGCCTATGGGACTAAATTTTTAAAAGTACGATAGCATCTAAACGCCTTATTGAATTGAGCTGAAAATTTATATGAGTATTATAAATCACTGTTGCACTAACTATAAGCATTTTGGTCAATCTAGCATTTATAGGTTTTTACAGGGACACAACGAAAAATTCTTTATCATTATGATCTATGGGCTCAAAGTTCAGTAGCGTTAAATAAAACATCGTGTAATAGATGGAGAAAAATACTCAAACACTCTATTATGGTTTTCTCTCTTTTGTTTGTTTAACAACTCCTCTTTCTTTACTTTATGTACAAAACTGTTAATTACTCAATGTTCGGAAAGTCGAGTGGAGTCACTCCAGATTTTTTTTTAAATATACATAAAGGGTCAAATCAACCGTAACTTAAGATGTACTTCATTTAGAGAAACATTGAAAATGCCATTACATTTTTTACTTTTTCGATAATATTTGTCCACTAATTTAAGCATTTTCCTCAGAGTTTTGCTCTGACGAGACAAAAGAAAAGAAATATATATATATATATATATATATATATATATATATATATATATATATATATATATATATATGTATAGTTAAAAACTGAATATCTGAAATATCCCCCACTTACGAGGCCCCACCAGTGGGTCAAAAGTTCTGCTCTCTCAAAGCTGGTCTGTCTGTCTTTAAGCTGATAGACGGGATGTGCCAAATTCGAAATAAGGTTACGCTCATTGGACTAACCATTCGGAGTTTTTCGTGGTTTTCTCGTAAATTTGTGTAAATACTAGCTAGGACCCCATAAAAAGACCCTGATGGAAGGCAATCTACCCTGGCATAGGTCCCTGGAGCAGACAATTGGGATTAAATAACAGTGATTCCTTGCCCCCACACACCATTACAATCAGTTTGATACAAACGTAAAAAACATTTCACGATTATATGAATTTAATAAAGTGGTATATGCTTAAAAAGTTGTTGAGAATGATGACTGTAGTGCGTTTACTGTGGAGTGAAGAAAAAAGTAATATTTGCTGACATGAGTATTAAAAAAAAAAAAAAAAAAAAAAAACTTTAAAATTCGTCAGACATGCAAACTAATTACTACAGTCGGTAACAAAAGTCTCCGAACACTAGCGAAAATTCCTATGTAAAAAAAGTACACTTAATACAGTTTTGTTAAATAAATCCTTATCGAATCATGTTCTTACACTGGCTAAGAACAGGATTCGACAAGGATTTATTTAACAAAACTGTTTTAAGTGTACATTTTTTATATAGGAATTTTTGCTAGTGTTCGGAGGCTTTTGTTACCGACTGTACAGCAAAATACCTAAAGTTATTTAAATCAGTTTCAAAACATGGAAGTTTTTACTTATTATTATTTTTAAATAAGATATTGAACCTAAACAAGGTGATTACACACAGAATGATTTATATTATTAGAACATCTAAAGCAATTAATGAATATTTACAAGTGCCTTTATATCTAATGTATAACATAACAGATGCTGGATATAAAATCAATCAATACAAGTACTTTATGAGTACTATAATGCAAGGGTGGCCAACCCGTAGCCCGCCGTGTAATTTTCTACGGCCCGCGAGGAGACTAACGATATTAAAAGTTTGATAATTTTGATTAACATATTAAAAATTAATAAATCCATTCTGATTTTTCGGAGCAAAAATACCTTTCACAGATTACTATGGTAGCTTAAGAATCACAGTGT
The DNA here is from genome assembly GCA_963930645.1 of Salticus scenicus. Taxonomy (NCBI): domain Eukaryota; kingdom Metazoa; phylum Arthropoda; class Arachnida; order Araneae; family Salticidae; genus Salticus; species Salticus scenicus. Next base: position 171,909,997 of record OZ005651.1, read on the forward strand.
TGTAATGAAATATTATTAGATCCACGATTCATTCTTTTTATTGTAGTTATTAATGTATAGTCATGAATTTTTCACGATTTTATTATTAATTTTATGAATGAAAATAATTTAAATTAATGTATTCTGCTCCGAATCCTCACCCTGCACTCCTCCGAAAAAAGTATATAGAGTAAAGTCTCGTACAACACGAGTGCAAGTTTGCCTCAAGAATATAACAATTTTATTTTTTAACACCACCAATTTTATATCAAAACAACTGCTTTATATAAAAACTAAATCGAGTGTATGAACCAATACATTGGTACTCTAAAAATTTAGTGGTGTTAAAAAATAAAACTGTTTTATTTATTTGTCATCTCTGCCGCCGCGTTGTACGAGACATTACTGTACATACATATCTATGCACTCACAAACATATATACACATACACATATATACATACATATGAATAAAATAGTTTCTAATGCGGCCCACCAAGTGTTTTTGGTTGGACAGGCCTACTATAATGTATTTGACAATTTTTTTAAAGTTCGGTATCAAATCTAATAACACTGTTCGGCATGAAAATCGCCCCCCCCCCAACACCATTTTTGCAAAATCTTACGTAAAATGACCTCCTGAATCTGAATATGACGGCCATTTTGCCCTATCTTCTGAGGGCCTAAAGAGGTGAAAAATTCTGTAACATGAACATTTGCAGCAAGGGGAAAATTTAGGGGGGAGGGAATCTGCCACTGAAATTATAAGTTACATTTATTATATTTTATTAATCAGTTATTATTGTCACTTATTATGCATTATATATATTTTTTTGTCATTTTTAAGAGTTAAATTTTATTTTCCATTCTCCAAATCAAATTCATGGCCATAAAATTACCGAAGAGTGATAAAAATTGGGGTAGGAGGTGACGTCACGAGAAAATGGTAGGTGATGGGGCAAAATGGGGCCATATTCGAATTCAGGAAGTCATTTTACATAAGAATCAGCAAAAATGGTATCAGGGCTCGATTTTTTTTTTTCAGCGTAGTGTAATTCATCAATTTAAAAAATATCGAAATGCGCGTTCATTTTTGATATACGAATTTTATAAATCCGGTTCGGTAACAAATATTTAAGTAATAATAAAAAAATAAAGCAATTTGACATAAAGCTCAATTCATATCGAGAAAAAATCTAGGTTTTAATCTTAACATTCATTTAACGACACTATTCTTTATTTTGTTTATTTTCCTGTAATTAAGATTCACAGTTTATTTGCTTTCTGTTTGTAATGTGTGTGCAGCAATAAATATCCGTGCACTTATTTGTCAAAATAATAGTTTTTTCTGAACAGTTTGTGAAAATAATAATAATAATAATCATGGACAGTTAAAAATAAAATAAAATGGTGCATTGTTTATGATTCTCATTTATGTAATTTTTTTCAGTTGCCTGTTTTTCGCTAAGTTCCAGTTTATTCCTTTGTACTTTGATGATACAGCAATTCGTTAGTACGACTCGAGCGAATTCTTAATTTCAAATTGAAGTTTTCTTGCTGAAGAGAAGTTCAGAATGAATTTTTAATATGTGAAAACTTTCCTTCGTCTACTTTATATTATTTATTCCTATTAATTCTTTGCTATTACTATGCACAATATATTGATATATATTCAAGAGTATATTGACGCATCAAAGGTATACTAACAGGTAAGTTTGTAGTGGGGAGTATTAATAAAAAAATTTCGTAACTGCATACTACTAACATAAATACACGATAATGAAAATAAAATTACCGATATATCTGTTAGAAACCTAAATTAATTACACAGACAATTGAATAATTAAAAAAGATTTTGTTAATCAGTTTAATTGTAATTAAATTAATTTGATTCCTTAAAAAAAAAAAAATGTTAATTGATTATAAGTGATAATAATTATTAACTTTTCTTCTGTTCCATGTCAATAAAATGGTACTTGGAATGGCGAGAACCCCCCACCACCAAACTTCCCAGGCCTAAAGGGGCCCATTTGGTCCTGCTAGTAGTCCCCGTATCAACTTGAAGTCATGCTGAAGATGCAGATTACTCTCACTATGCCACCTACACTACAGGTGAGGGGGGGGGAGAGAGTGAGAGAGAATGAAGACAAAAGGTGTTTTTCATACTTTTAAACTTTACATTCATGTAAATAAAGTAGTAATAGAGCATTACGCTGGATATGCGCAACGAGGAGGTTGATTCTCTTTTACACCCCCCCCCCTCCCAAAAAAAAAAAAAAAAAAAAAAAAAAAAAAAAATCTTTGGATAAAATATTTAATATAAGAAATAGAAAGGATTAATAAGGCAATATACCATGTCAATATATCTAACAGTAAAATGAGTCTGAGATTTTGAAAAAGAAATTGAGCATAATCCCCATCTAAACGAGTCTTAGCACTGTCAGATTATTTCAATCAGTGTGATGTATCTCATTTATCTTTAACTGCTGTCAACGGTCTCACAGGCCGCCAACAGTAATTTTCTCTATTTGCGTTTACTTGCTGATCATATACATCGACCGACATTCCTTTATAATCATATCTGTTAATTTCTGAAAGAACGTACTTCAGTTTTTAAAACATTTAAATGAATAAATATTTGAAAATGCAAAACATTTTTTATCAGTTAATTTATATTCACAATTTAACTTCACGGTCAGAGTTACAGTAGTTATGTGACAATTTTTGTCACGGTAATTAAAGGTTTAATGCATTTGAGAGTTATCACGAGGTTGTTGACTCTTTCGTCACCCCGAATTTTTTTTCCTCTCCGCTGTATTATTTTCTTATTGCTGTGATAATTATTTAAAGAAAATTATAAGATTCATAATTAAAACAATAAAATAATAATATTATAGTTTTAAAAAATTAAAGAACACGCTTTTAAAGAAATGTGAACTAAAAAGCACAAAATATCTATCTTAGTATTAAAATGCAGGGTAAGAGAAAATCGTGTGATTGACACACCGTAATATTTACATACATTTAAATCTTTAATTAAAATTATTTAGAATTAAACAAAAACCATTTTTAAAAAATCTCCCCTCACTGGGATCGAACGCTAGACCTTTAGGTTCGTAGCGCGGAGCTATACCTCAACGCCACTGCGTTCACGTAGGGAAAGTCTTTTTTTTTACAATATAGATTTTTTTGTTTGCTCCCAGAGCGGATACAAACATACAGGTGAAGCTAATAAAAGCGTTTTAAAAAGTAGCGTAACTGGCTAGTTTTCGGATGTGTTGTAGAACGAAACACCTTCGAATTTAGAGATAGCCGAGCAAGTGGTAGGTTCGCCGGTGAATCTCGGGATCAGGAACTCGCCGATGAGTTTCAGTATCCAGGAGCGTGCAGCTATAGTTAGTAGATTCGCCGGTGAACTTCCAGATTAGATCGGCCCCAATTAAATACGCGCAACAAGCAGTTTTGTCGGTGATCTTCAGGATGGGTGGCGCGCAACTTGACGGTCAGCAAGTTTTTTTTTTTTTTTCTATTAACAATACTTATTTTCTGGATGTTTTAAGATGGATATACTAATGTCATTTCCCAGTTTCTTTCCATATGACTATCGAAAACTATTTTTATAATATATATATATATATATATATATATATATATATATATATATATATATATATATAATTTGAATAATGTAATTCCTTTGCAACACTCAGCAAATGAAAGATAGATGAAAATATCAACATATGAAAATTTAAATGAGATGTATATCGAATAAAATTATTGTCACGATGATAATTTAATTTAAGTACACTGAGTAGTAAAAACATGTTAAAGTACTTACACAGAAGAGAAATGACACAAACATAACACATAAGCCTAACGATGAGATAATTTGCATAATCCATTAATCCAATAGAAACACTCATCAATTAATAGAAATGGAAAGAGATAAATTAACCAAAAGGATCTGTTAAAAGAAAAGATAATTCATGAAATGAAAAATACAATTTTAAATGCTGAAAACCAGAAATGTTCACTCATCACGAAACTTTCATCTCTGTCAGCATCATGCAAGATTTCGGAAAGCTGTATAGCTAATTCAAGCAATATACAACTCAGGTCTATCTTGCAAAAAAAACAAAGTAAAAAGGGAGAAAATTAGATTAAACAGTAACACAAACCAAAATTGAAAAATGGAATAAGTATTTTTAATGAGTCCACATGTAACCGATTCCAAACAGAAGTAGTAGAAACAAACAAGTTGCCAGAACGAACATTAGTGAAAAGAAAAGATTAAAAGTAAATAAATGATTAATCGATCTAGTTGCTTCTGAAATGAAATAATATATATAAAATTACAAAAAATCAAATGTGAACAATCGACTTATCATAGTAATTCATGAAATCGAAAATTATTTTATCACCCTTTAACGCATTTTTGAGAATCTACATTTTAAACAAAGTATTTTTTATTATCACCTTTGAACTTTACAATTTAAATGATTATTTTAAAGTTTTATTAATTGTTTAATTCACTCATTTTTTAGTTAAAAAGAAAAAAAAAAGAAAAAGAAAGAAAGAAAGAAGAGGATTGAGACATTTTTTCTTAGATTTGCTTTTAAATCATGAATTTTATTCTATATTTTCAAAGATTATTTTACGATTTATATTTTAAATTATCTTTTCAGAAATATTCAGTTCAATGTTTCTATCTAAACATATACTGTGCTTTTATATTTCATTTCAAACAATTATACTTTTATATGTGTTGTTTTGGAAATCGGTTTAAAACTTCTCTTTTTTTTTTTTTACTTCCATTAAAAAAGTCAATAAAAACAGATTTAAAAAGAAACAAAAATAAATACTAGAATTTATTATATGGCAAAATTAGCACTGGCTACAGGGTCGATTACTACTAAAGGGTTACCACTAATAAAACTGCTATTGGTGGTCACTACAATGGCCACTTTTCTTGCTGCATTTTTTTTTTTTTTTCTTTTTTTCTTTTTTCTTAAGTATTTGTCAGTTTTATACCGTTGACTGATTAATTTGGGTTGAAACCAATATATTGATGTACAGTACCTGACATATGTGAAGGCACAGGCACACTTTCGATTCTAGAGGTTTTTGTCAAATATCTAAAGAAATATTTCATGAATCCTCTTGAAGCTTTAGAGGTGTGAAAAGAACGTGTTATACTACTAAAACATATATTTCTGAAAAATTTTTGTCCCTAAAGATAAAAAGGGATCAGTCACAAATTCACCAAAAAATGTAATCTTTGGGATCACCCTGTGAAAAATAATGCTTGTAATGAGTTGTAGCTATAGTATATGATTATGAACCTTCATTTAATTATAAATATAAGTTCATATGAGAATTGTATTTATATTAATGGAGATATAAAATATTCTTTAATTACGTCGACAATTTTTCGAAAGGTTTTTATTCATAATATGCAGGATTTTAAAATCAAAACAATGTCATTTAAGCTTGACATATTACATTAGACACAACATACTGAAATCAGATTATAAAAATATTAAATATCTAATGAAATACAGTAAAGCACCGTTCAGAGCTCCCAACCTAATCCGGCAAACTGTTAGTACCGCCCCTTTTTCTACACCACTTAATTTTTAGAACAATTTTCTTCAAATGTATCTATGATGAATTAAGAAGAAAAATACTCTAAAAATTAAGTGGTGTAAAAAAAAGGGCAGTACTTACAATTTGCCGGATTTGATTGGCAGCTCTGACCGTTTATACGTCTTTTACATTTATACGTCCTTTTAGTGAAGTCCCGATTCATTCCTATTCATTTTAATGTAAAAATTCTTCGTTTATACGCCGCTAATATCGGTTATATGCCTTTTCCACTTTACTAAAATTCGCAAAATTTCTCGACCTGTCATTATTTTCCATTCTAAATAAGACTGATTTTTCCTAGAAAGCATGATAAATGGAGGAACACAGGAAAGATCGAAGAATACTGATCAAAGAATCAATTGAATTCACAGTAGAATTTTTAATACTCATAGATAAGCAGCAAATCAGACGAATATTAAAGATTTTTATTGTAATTAAATAACTATCTGTATGGACATAAATCGTACGCTTATTATTAAAGATACGCAATCTATATAATTATTGTTCAATATGCGTTTAGATATTTCTTAAGAAACGTAATATAATACTCAATATATGATATGTGTAATTAGTACCCAGTCACGCATTAATAGTATAATTTTTCTCACTTTTTATAGTAAATCTTTTTTTATTATTATTAATTATTGTCTTTAAAAAAAAAAAAAAAAAAAAAATCTAATACACATTTACTAACTTAAGAAACTTTATTAATTAGTATTTTGATGTAAATTTTACTTAAGTGTCATAAAATTTGTAGTAGTCAAACTGTTATTATTAAAATTTCAATTATACGTATTTTCATTTATACGTCCTTTTACGTCAGTCCCTTGAAAGACGTATAAACGGTGATTTACTGTATAAACATTTTTACTAACTAATTTTTAACTGCGCACGTGCGAGGTTTAGCGATATTTCTTTTGCACAATTTGTTAGCCAAATGTACGGACTAACTTCTCCAAGCAAATGTCGTAAAAATCAGAAAAATATCGTCAATAAAAAAGTTGATTTCTAAGTACATTCAAAAAGATGCAAAACACTAAGGGGTTTTACATAAATTTTCACTTTGAATCGACGAACAGTTTTAAACATAAATATAGGCACATTTTGCCTTTTTACAGATAGAAAGGGAGAAATATTTAAAACCATTATTTTTATTAAAAGATATTTTTTATATAATCTTTTGAATAACATAATGATAACTGCAAAATATTAATTTAATATTCAAATGAATAAACTCAAAGTCAAAAAGGAAAGCCCATTAACCGTAATATCAGCAGAATAAAAAGTATAGTAATCAGTATTATTGATGTTAAAATTAGATACTAAAGATTATATAAACAACATGTTTTAGCAAAATTTATGATTTTCAAATATTTTCATCATTTTTTGAGAAAACGCAAAGTGTGCCATTGCTTATGTCCAAGTCTGTTCGTCGATCCAAAATAAAAATATGGGTCCCTTACAGTGGCAAAGCGTCCATGGAAGCGATGGTAGCAGCGCTTCCCTTATTTAAGATTTTTAAAAAGTAATCAAGTAACGTCGCCTCGTCCAAAGACTGAATTGATTCATCCTCTGCTTTTGGTAGCGCTTCGCTTCAGCGCTTCCATAGTTTTCTAAACCACGCCTTGCCCCTGGTCCCTTAGTAAAAGATTATCTTTAGGAACTACTTGAAAATCAACTTTTCTGTCGACAATATTTTTCCGAGTTTTAATGACTGGAATTTTTTCAAAGTTAGTCTATACAATTGGCAAATAAATTATGCACAAGAAATTTCGCTAAACCTTGCGTATGTGCAGTTAAAAAATTAGCGAAAATGCTTATATTTCATCAGATATTTAATATTTTTATAATATGATTACAATAAGTTGAGTCTAATGTAATATGTCAAACTTTCTAAAAGTGACAGTGACATTGCTTTGTTTTTAAAACCCTGCATGTAATAAATAAAAAACGTTCGAAAAACTGTCAACGTAATTAAAGAATTTTTTATATCTCCGTTAATATAAATGCAATTTATGTCCATAATTAAATCGTATACTGTAACTACAACTCATTTCAAGCATTATTTTTTACAGGGTGATCCCAAGAATTATATATATATATATATATATATTGGTTAATTTGTAACTGTCCTCTTTTAGCCTTAGGGGCAAAATGTTTGCTAAAATATATGCGGTATAACATGTTCTTTTAATTCCTAAAGTTTCAAGAGGATTCATGAAATATTTCATTAGATATTCAACAAAAACCTCTAATTTCGAAAGTGTGCCTTTATTTATGTCAGGTACTTGATATAATAACTTTCAGAAGAAGCTTCTACTTTTTATTCAATAAAAAAAAATGTGCACTTGCTACAAGCAGTCTATTCACCGCATTAGCATTTCAAAATTAGAAGGTTGTCACAGCTTTTAAAATCAACTTCTTTATTTTTTCTTTTACTCTACTTTTCATAATCTTCTGGAGCCCCAGTCTACTAATTTTATAAAATTATCAAAAAGTATTTTTTAAATCCAACTACACCCTTAAACTCTCTCACACACACACAAAAAAAAAAAAAGAGACTTAAGAAAAGAAAATTATTTTTTAAAGTGTTTTTTTTTTTTTTTTTTTTTTTTTGTAGTTTTTAACAAAATACTAGTTTTGCTTTGTGAATGTTAATCAGTTACCTGTGGAATTGTTCATGATGACTTCTCTAAGATATCAATAATTTTATTAACATCAGCATATTTATTTGGATTGTTTAATTTTATATCGTTACTAATCTACGCAGAAATTTTTTTAAACATATCGTTTTTTTTTAATCATTTCTAATTTAAAAATAAATAAAAATAAGTGGCCAGTACAAAAACTTTTTTATGGCCAATGGTCCACTACTGAATTTTCTTAGTTTTGCCCTTTACTAGAATTCTGAAATCAAAATGCAAGTGTGGCTAGAAGTAAACTTATTTTTATATCCGTATTCTTTTGGGTTTCGGGTCGAGTGCGGTTCGTTAAAATTCTCTGTTGTAGGTTCGGATCGGGTGATTAGTAGAAAGTACTCAGCGGGACGAGAATATTCTAGTACCTCTATGCAGCGCCAACCTTATACACCCTATAAAGGAGGAAAGAAGGCGATGATGAATGGATCTTTATCCACAATATTTCCTAGAACAGAATACAGGAAACAACAAAATTACCACAAGACGAAACACGAAAACCCTTTTTATCCCCTGATCAAAACTACAATATGCTTTAACATACTGACAAGAGAAAAACAAAATGAGCTCAATGGTTAAGGATAGAGCCCTCGATTTAAAATCGAGAGCTCTAGTTAAGGCTGCTCACTCGCTCTTACGATTTCCCCGTCTCAAGTCACCCCCATGTAAGTCTACGGCAAAATTTTTTTATAGAATTGCTCATTACCTAATTGGTATTTTTAAATTCCGTTTTCACGTACTGAAAATTCACAACCGTTAAATCAGTACCCGCTTTCCTAAAATTGAATTTTTTAAATTTTAATATTTCATTTTACAGCTCAAAAAATGAGAAAAATGCATAAATTAAAAAAAAAAAAAAAAAAATTAAATAATTTTTTGGAAAACGAGTACTCATTTAACGGTTGCATATTTTCAGAATATGAAAACGGAAATTGAAAATAACAATTAAGTGATGTGTAATTCTATAAAAAAAAATTTCGCCATAGAATAACATGGGCTTTGGCTGACCATGACGATTCGTGATGCACCACCTTAAGGGTTGGGTTGTGAGGAATAAGGCCGATTGACAGCCCTAGGCCTGAGGAGCAGTGACTTCAGTGGAGGTCTTTATAAGGGGCCCTAGCCCATATTTACGCAAGTTTCGGAGAAAACAATGGAAAACTCTGAACGGCAAGGCTGACGAGCGCGACTTGGGTTCGAACTCGGCACCACACGTCTAACAACTTTCAGCGCTTTTCCACGCGTCTAACAGCTTTCAGCATTGAGGGGGGTTAAGCTCGTTCCCCATTATCCGAAAGTCCCATAAAACTTGAATTCATCCACTATTCCAGGATATATGCAAAGAATATCTATTAAGGAAGTAGATATTTTTCGACATATTTATGAATACGTAGTAGATATTCTTTGATACATGCACACGCACGGATCGTTTATTCAAATTACAACCATCTAACAACTAATTTTGCAAGGGGAGCCCCGTATAAAATCACAAAATAAATTATGTATATCTAGAAAGACTAACTTATTGTGTATCACAGTTCTTTTTCCAAACAAAAAAGAAACACTATCTAAAGAACAAAATAAGACATTATAAGGCTTTTTTAAAAAAATAACACATGTATTATGCAATTTAATACATGCCTTTCGACCAAGTAGAAAATTTACAGATTAGTAAAATTTGCCACGCAAAGATTAGATATTCAAATTAAGCCCATTTAATTTTTTAGAGCAGTTTATAGTTAAATTGGACATTCATGTATACACATATTAGTAAAATATAATTATATATAATACAGTTTTCCTTTTAAATTATCACATTCTTAAAAAGATCCAAAAAGTTTCTTTAAAAAAATATTTAGCTAACATATTCCGAAATTACAGGAAAGTAAAGAAATAATCTGAACAACTGAACTAACATAACTTTGATCGTAACAGAAAGAAAAAAAAAAGAACAAATTAAAAACACCTGTTCAGTAATTACATCCAATACACTGCCTAGTTACTATAGAGAGAGCTAGTAGACAAATGTCCAGTTATTAACCTATAGTAATACATAACCTGTCTGACTATTACTAGACTACTTGTCTAATTATCTACCAGTAGTAATAGACAAACTGTCTGCCTATTACTAGACTGCATGTCGCCTAATTACATCGTTATTATTTGATTGTTATTATTCGTTGTTAACTGTGATTTACGTGCAAAACAAATGATGACGCAGTCGTTGAATCTTATGTTAAGTACAATCAGAAGAATATATTATTAATTTGAATACATTATACTATAAACAAAACGAAAAACTGATTACCAGTAAAAAAATATTTTCCTGATTAGGACAATCAAATTTCAAATATCCCTGTACCGGTGAATTTCACGAAAAATGTTAGAGACATCTCCGAAAAAACCAGATTTATGTCGTGTTTTACGCCGGGCGGAGCACGGGTTACTAGTGAAAGCTAATTTCTCTGCTGATGAATGACATCGAATTGTGGTCTCAAAAATCCCCTACCTCTTAACGTTTAAAATAGAAAAAAGAAATAGTTCGAGTAATTAAGAGTGGAAAAAACTTAATTTCGCCGACAGCCAAGGCCCATATTATTCTATGGCAAAATTTGTTTCCACAATTACTCATTAACTTAAAAAAAAAAAAAAAAAAAAAAATCCGTTTTCACATTAAGAAAATTTACAACCATTAAATTAGTACTCGTTTTTATTTATTTAATATTTGAATTAAAAAATAATTGAGCTAGAAAATAAAATAAAAAATGTGAAAAATCGATTTTTTGAAAACGAGTGCTAATTTAACGATTGTAAATTTTCTAAAGATGAAAACGGAATTTAAAAAAATACATTCAGTAAATGAGTAATTGTGGAAACAAATTTCACCGTAGAATAACATGGGCTTCAGCTGTTGGCGGGATTAGGTATTATCCGCTCTTAAAAAGAAAAGTTTTTGCGATATTTTGACCCGAGCGGAGCGCGGGTTACCAACGAACATTAGTTTTCCTGAAGATGAGAGTAATTTAGATCGAATTATCGTCTAAAAAAACCCTAACTTTAAATTCTTATTAAAATCGCTTCAGCAGTTTCCTAAAAACAGGTTTTTGCTTTTTTTTCTTTTTTGACCAAGGATGGGAATTTGGCGCAAAACTCATACTACTATTTATAAAAAGAAATTTTCTTCTTGTTCCAATCTAAGGTTTATTAAAATAAATAATTTTTTCCCCCATAAATAGTGGTATTAAATCTGTGTTAAATTCCACCCCTGTGTATGTATATATAATATAATATATATATATATATATATATATATATATATATATATATATATATATATATATGCATGATGAACTCATTTAATAGTAAAGAGGGTACGCAAAATCTTTTGTACAATATTTCATGTCTTAAAACACACCACATATTGCATTAAAATTTAGTTTAAAATGCATAAGTCATTTGAAAATGCTCTTGTACTGATTACGATAATTTATCAAATTTCTTTTGTATGACCTTGTAAATAAAGATTTGCTCCTAAATCAGATGCTAAATAATGCATTAACACATACTTCACTATATATGTTTAAGCATAACCTTCAAACTAATGCGTCCCACTTTTGTTAGAAATGAAGATCTCAATAATATATATTTTATTAATTTCCAAACATGTCGGTCCGAGTATTTAACAGTGTGACAAAATTAGAGCAATCGTAATAAAATCCGATAATATCGTTAGGCTAAGTGGAACTCGTTCAGGAAAGTTGAGTAATATATAAAAAAATAATCATTATCGTTATTCACAGATATTTTATAGGGAGAAATATTTCAACACATTTTATTTATCTTTTCCAAAAAGAAAAAAAAAAAAAAAAAAAATGAAATAAATATACGATACGCTTTTACATTTCATATTAATTTCACTAAAGTACAATTTCCAGGGGCTGTAGCTCTGACAAACTGTGATGTAAAATGCGATTGTATGTAGTTCATTAATATTGGTGATGTATTAAAATTTTTGATATGTCCCTTGAAAAATCGTAAATGATAGGTTGATTGCCTTTCAACCTATCATTTACGATTTTTCAAGGGACATATCAAAGATTTTAATACATCACCAATATTAATGAACTACATACAATCGCATTTTACATCACAGTTTGTCAGAGCTACAGCCCCTGGAAATTGTACTTTAGTGAAATTAATATGAAAGAAATGGGATTGTAAACTAAAATTTCAATAATTAAATCAAATATGTTAGCCTAGAAATTAAACGCATGAAAATCTGATCGAGACCCTGATCTGTAGACTTACTATTAATAAATTTGCATGAAGAGGGCAGGAGAACGAGGTACAGCTTAAAAATTTCATTTCGTTCATAAAAGTTCGTTATCGTAAAATATAAAAATCAGAGTCAAATCGATACATCGCAATATATTAATTGGCCGATATATCGATTTTAGAAATTTCAACATCGTCTAGCTAGCCCTTATTCATAACTCTTATGATGTTTTACTCTGGAAGAAAAAAAAATCGCATTGTTGCATTTGCAATCAAATAAAAAATCCATTTTTCTTTTAATAACATTATAAGTTTGTAGTTGCAGTAAAAAGAACCTAAACACTAGTATCTAATGAAGAGTGTTGCTCCACATTTTCACCTGATGAAGGGTCGTGCTGAATTACTTCGCCCCGAATCAATTGTTGTGTTTTTTTTTTTTTTTTTTTTTTTTTTTTCAAAGATCATATTCTTTAATATCAAAAGTTCATTTAGCAGAGAAATGTATTGATGTTTGTTCTAATTGTAAAATGTTAATGTTTGATACTTGCTTTTTAAAAAAAAAATGAAGGAGACTTAAAAGTGCACCAATACGAGTATGTTTTGTACGTCTGTTTCAGCCGGAAATGCGGCATTTAATTACTGTTTAAAAACCCAATGGAGCACCGAAGTGTCTTTAGCTACGTTATACTTCAGCATTATTTTAGGTCTTAAAAAATCTCTTGGCATACCTCCTGTTTTGTTTAAAGGCTGTCGGTTTCTTTTATCAGTTGGCATGTTTAAATTTTAAACATATTATCAGAGTTTAGTGTAGCATCCATCAACTAGTTTTATGATTTTATTTTATTAGTTTTTATAGGGGAAAACAAGGAGTAAGGTGCATCTATCTTAGGATTCCCTTGCACTTTTTAATTAGCACCAATACTTATTTAAAAACTCCCAATGTTAAATTATTCCCGAAAATATACTTTTTTGCAGATACATTTTTATTATTATTACTTAATATTTTCCTCCCAAGCTATTTAATTTACATTTGCTTCTTACAAAAAGTCAGTTAATAAGATTAAACATTTACGAATGTATTTTGAGCCCTTAAAAAGGTCAAGCATTTTTAAAAATACTAATAAGCTGTTGATTTTACTTTTTTTTTTTTAAACTGTTTATGTAACTGTCTTCTTCGACAACTTACAGAGAACTGTATTAAATTTTCAATATCCTAACATTTAAATAAGAATAAATAATAAGGTGCAAATCTCTTATAACGACTTTCACTGGCGCAAAATCATCCTTTTAAATATAAAAAAAAGAAAAGAAAAAGAACAGTTATTGAATGACATATAATGCACAATTCTACAATTTTAAAAGTATTTAACTTAATTAAATTTGTTCGAAATGTTTCTATAACCCTCAATTTCTAAACATCCAATTCAAATTAAATTTATTGTTAAAAAAATTATACAGACACGACATTATTTCATTATTTAAAACATGAAAATCTGACGTTGACAGATTTTAATTTAGTGCCAGAGGCCTACTGCTAAACTTGTTAATATCGACAAATTCTTCTTTAGTTAATTCGTGACGATCTAAATTCCATGATAAAGTTTTCATTAAATCAAACCAATGTGTTTCAGCTGCAGATACTGTAACAAATAACGTTGGAAGTCCAAACTGTCTTATAGCCGCAAAACAACGTTTTTTCTCTTTTTCCCAATGAGGGGGAGGTGTGCCTTGGGGGGGACTCATGTCAAAGGTGTACCTTGGGGGGGGACTCATGTCAAAGTTGTACCTTGGGGGGGGACTCATGTCAAAGTTGGGCCTGGGGGGGACTCATGTCAAAGTTGGGCCTTGGGGGGACTCATGTCAAAGTTGGGCCTTGGGGGGGGGACTCATGTCAAAGTTGGGCCTTGGGGGCACTTCATTCAATAAATCCCCATTCAATAAACCGACTGAAATAGGCCCTTAGCACTATTAAGAGTGTATTATAAAAATTCGACAACGCTGTACCGACTGAAATAGGGGTACCTTGGGGGGGGACTCGTGTCAAAGTTGGGCCTTGGGGGGACTTCATTCAATAAACCGACTGAAATAGGCCTCTAGCACTAATTAAGAGTGACGTATAAAAATTCGACAACGCTGTACCGACTGAAATAGGGGTACCTTGGGGGGGACTCATGTCAAAGTTGGGCCTTGGGAGGACTTCATTCAATAAACCGACTGAAATAGGCCTCTAGCACTAATTAAGAGTGACGTATAAAAATTCGACAACGCTGTACCGACTGAAATAGGGGTACCTTGGGGGGGACTCATGTCAAAGTTGGGCCTTGGGGGGACTTCATTCAATAAACCGACTGAAATAGGCCTCTAGCACTAATTAAGAGTGTATTATAAAAATTCGACAACGCTGTACCGACTGAAATAGGGGTACCTTGGGGGAGACTCATGTCAAAGTTGGGCCTTGGGGGGACTTCATTCAATAAACCGACTGAAATAGGCCTCTAGCACTAATTAAGAGTGACGTATAAAAATTCGACAACGCTGTACCGACTGAAATAGGGGTACCTTGGGGGGGATTCATGTCAAAGTTGGGCCTGGGGGGGGACTCATGTCAAAGTTGTGCCTTGGGGGGACTTCATTCAATAAATCCCCTTTCAATAAACCGACTGAAATAGGCCTCTAGCACTAATTAAGAGTGACGTATAAAAGTTCGACAACGCTGTACCGACTGAAATAGGGGTACCTTGGGGGGGGGACTCATGTCAAAGTTGGGCCTGGGGGGGGGGACTTCATTCAATAAATCCCCATTCAATAAACCGACTGAAATAGGCCTCTAGCACTTAAAAAAAAAAAAAAAAAAAAAAAAAACATTCCGTTTTTATTCACTATGTTTTTATCTACCTTCCTTTGTTTCGTAATGAATTGATTCCTTTATTAATTACATTATTGTAAAAATGAATATTAATAAATTATAAAATTTGATTGTATGGCATATTTCTGGCGCAATGCCTATTGTTCAGTTTTATTATTAGATAAGTCCAATAGGTTTACAACGTTATTCTGCAACGATCAAACATTGTTTAACCCTTTGTATCCCACCGGGACTTTTTAAAGTCCCATAAAAAAAAAAAAATTCAAATATAGCCTAAATTTACTACAGGATTTCATTGGAACTTCAAAGTCCCTATAGTTTATGCCTTCCCTAGCTATAGTTTAAGCTAAATTTAATATGAGATGTTTCTCATGCAGCAAAGAAATATAATAAAAAAGTTTCAAACTATTTTTCCAAAAATAAGGTAATTTGGGATATAAAGGGTTAAGTAAATTAACTGTTTGAAATATTTTTTTATTTTATTTTTTAATGTTTATAATTTGTATTTTAATTAATTACAATGTGTATTTTTTCCAAAATTTTGATATTTTTATTTATTGAAAAGTTATGATTTTTAATGGCATCAATGGTTTCTCAGCTTGCTTTGTTAGCTATATTAATTCGTACTATACTATTACTCCCATTTTAAAAAAATATTTATATACAATATTACCTTTGAAATAAATTTATGACTAAATGTATGATTTATTGTTTTATGGAGGGAAAAAATTGGGAATGAAAGGATTAAGATGACAAAAGGTAAAATTAATATTTTTAATATCTAAAGTAAACTTCAATAAATGGTTACATCAATTTTGTGTCCAGAAATTATTTAAGCACAACCTTGTATTTTCAATAGTGTGTAACTATGTATGTCGTGTTCAAAACACGAACAAACATTCAAACCAATAGTTAGAAATTATACTTTTTTTTTCCAAAAGGCATAATACTTTTTATAGAATTTGAAAAGATATAGCAAGATTAACCCAAGAATTATTGCAAAATATCCTATAAACCTTTTCATTTAGTTGAACTTTGACATAAATTCACTCTGATTAAATTGTGATGCATGTAGCTAACAGCACCTTTGATTCACTATTTACGAAACAGGTATATCTGGTCTTTCGTATTTCTATCGCTCAACCAATGAATTAATTTTTGGTATGCGAATTCTTCACGATGTGCATGATAGCTATATCTCAGTCTGTGACATGGAATGGCACAAAAATTGATATGCAAAGTTATTTAATGCTGACTTCTAGATTGCTTTGGAATGTGGAGGGCAAAAATATGAGAAAAACGATAACAGATTTTAAGGAAATAAATCAACTTTTTTTTTTTTTTTTTTTTTTTTTTAAGAAAACAGGGTCATTTTCGAGTTCCATCCAGCGGCCCTTTTGTTCTAACATCAATAATATTATTCATTTGAAAAAGCATACTGATTCAATTTTTGTTAGGATCACTCAATAGGGGACACAACTGTTCGCACCAGTTGGTGCTGCTATGTTAAGCAGTTTGTGAAGATCATAACAGCCATACATCAAATTTTGTTAGGTAGAAGGGAAATAAATTTTTATTTAATATTCGCAATAACTATGGAATCACACGATTATCAAAATATATTAGAATGGTATACATTTTTGTGATTGTTCTAACGTATAGGTTTATAAATGGGATAATAAAAGAATTTTACTCTTCCATATCGTAATAATATTTTAATTTAATTTGAGTTAAAGCCCTACATAATAATTATAAAAATTTACTTAGTACCTTTCTAATAAATTTTTAATATTTTCGAAGATCTTTCATCCAGAACCTGGGACCCCTCATTGATGTAATACCCTTCTATAAAACACTTTCACTTAAAATTATTCTGTAAGAGGATGGTGTATCAGTGTATCATTAAGGTTGCTCAGGGCCTGGGTAAATAATGTCTGTTCAAAAGGCTCTAAATAAATTTTATAATTATTATAATACATTTCTAAAGAAACATCTTTGATAATTTAAATTTATGATAGTTAAAATTAAGACCTTTTTAAAGTACTGCAAAATAAAAAGTCAGTATTTTATGCTCTTATTTTGCTTAAGACTATTTTTCAAGTGGGTTTATTAAAAAAAAAAAATAAAAAAAAAAAACATATGCACATACACTTTCATCTTAAGTGTAATTGTAATATTGTGAAAAAATCGACATATCTAAAACAAAACACATGATTGGTAATGGATAGAGAAAATTTAAATGATTGATTTGGCATTACACATCAAATATGGTACCCAATTTCTGGCTATAAAAGTATGCTCTCAGTCTCAGTGACTGACTACAGCAATAGTTCGATTAAAAACACATTGAACATGGATTCAGAAGTGCCAAACTGCTGAATATTTGTAGCTTAAGATAGATTAATTAGAATTGCATGAACTCGGTACACCAAGTATAAAGTAAGTATAACCAGTGATGTGCAGCTCAATAATTGAACATGACAAAGCGAGAATGAATCTCACAAGTACAGAACAGAATGCAATGCACTGATGAGCAAATTTATTTAATATCTTACCAAGACCCACTTGCCAGCACATGTGGCATACAGAATTGCTCATCAGTATTAACAGGCTCATCTGTCTGCACCATGCACAACACAACAGATTTCAAAAAGGAACAATTACAACCAGCTTAGGAATGATTAAAACTACTTACAATCTGCTTGATGTTCACATATGAATCCTGCAACAATCAAATGTGGTAGCTTTTGGGACAATGCAAATTTCAAGCTCATATTCCCCATGAATCTTAAACTAATACAGGGCATAGTAGTTTGTTTCCACATAAACAAACTGCAACAGATTACTTGAGGTAGGTGTATGAGGATGACAAACAATCCCAAAGATTACATTAAGCTCTCGACATAGGTCTGCATACTTGGCTTAGTGTCATCACTATCAACTTTGGACTAAAGGATAACATCACATATACTATTAATGTAACTTTTCTTGAGAGAAGAATGATGGGTATGGAGGCATTCCAGAGAAAAGCAACTTTCAAGCTCATATCATCAATCATCATACTGGCCAATGGCACAGCAGAGGGGATGATGGGGGAAAGGGGGGGAGGCTATGGGGGCTCGAATCCTTCTCAGATACTTCAAAATTAAATTTTCATTTTCAACAATTGAAATAAACTAATAAAGCTCCCCTCAAGCTACCTTTGCTCCCTGCAGATAGTGCATCTAATTATGCCCCTGACCAACATTTATATAATGGTTTAGGCCAGCATCATGTTTGAAAAGTAAACAATTTCTGTCGACATTGCTAGTAGTTGGATAGCAAAATAGTGCATTAACCACATTGTGTAAAATACATTTCAACCACTGATTCAGGTAAGCATAACCCCTGGCTCATTGCTTTAGCAGAACAGTGCTGAAAATACTCAACACTCTGGACAGCAGGGCTGTGGAGTCTGAGTCAGTCAGGTTTTTGAGTAAAAGAAGTGTGAGTTACTAAAAACATGCTGACTCTTACTTCTGTTAGACAGTTTGAAATGAAATAAAGCAAATTGCATTTTATTTTAAATTTATAAAATTGATTTTTTTTAATATGAACATTAATAAATATCTAGTTATTTTAGAGTTTGTTGACTTGTTAATAAATAAATATAGGGAAGGAGAATAGGTGTGATTTGTCATACTTTAGTCATTAAATGATTAAATTAATTCAAGGCCACTACAAGAGGGGGCAAGAATAGGCAATGTTCAACCTGAAAATATTTTTGACTGTCCTAGTGTATTTGACTGTACCCTCTTATTAAAACAACTTTCATGGAGTATTTGTTGCAGTGAATATTGTTCTATTCTTTAATAAGGATTGAAATAATTAATATTGGAGATGTTTACTTTCCTTGCAAACTCCAACTACCCAATATTTTGATGTAAGCTGACACTATTTAAAACAGGTACTATTTAAAATCAAAATGAAATAACTTACAATATTGTATGTCTAATTTAAATTTACATTACAGTGCCAGCAGAAAAATCTTTACACTTGTGCGGTAAAAAAAAAAAAACTTTACATGCCATTTGCCATTCCTGCCATAAAAATGTGGTGAAGCTTAGTGATGGCACATGGTGTTAGTCTGTCATAGACAATTTTTGAAAGGTTGTGGTCTTTTGAAACTAGTAGAGCTTTCTTTAATTTTATGGTGTGTAAAGAAGTTTTCAAGTTTAAATATTGATTGCACACCAGTTCTTTAAATTAGTATTGTAACACTCAGTTCACCTCGTGGACTTTTACAGAGAGGTTGTGCTCTCTTTTCTCCTGCCAGCCAGTTTTTTATTCATTTGTTAAAAGTTTGAGAACATAACATTGGTATTCCCACTTCACACAATGGGTCGGAAGAAACTTAAAATGGAAGAGAAATCCTATGCCTTGAATCTGTTAGAGAAGGGAACTCTGCAATTGAGATCTGGCAGATCATTCTAGATGTAGCCAGATGTAGAAAATCTTTACAAAGTCAATAAAATGTAAACATTTAAATCAAAATCTTAAAATCCAAGTGGTTTATTGTGAATATTACATTGCAGTTACTATTTTGTCATCTCACCTTTCCATTTTATTACCATCTACAGCTGTTTACGCATAGATCTCTGGCAAAATTTGACAGATGACTACATCTAGAATGATCTGCTATATCTCTTTCTGCATCAGTCACAGAGTCCCCCTTCTCTAGCAGAGTCAAGGCATGGGATTTCTCTTCCAGTTTAGGCTTCTTCCATCCCAATATATGGAGTAGGAATAACCATATAGGTTCTCAAACTTTTACCAAATGAATTAAATACAGGCCAGCGGGAGCAAACAGCATACAACCTGAATGTAAAAGTCCACAAGGCGAACTGAGTGCTAGTAAGGTAAGAAAAGGTTGTCAGTGACCAACTAACACCATGTGTCATCACTAGGCCTCAATGCATTTTTATGACGAGAATGGCAAATAACATGTAAAGTTCTTTTTTGTTGCACATATATATATTTTTCCGGCACTGAAATATTGCTACTATAAAAAAATGGGATTATTGCCGGGATTAGCCCTTACAGAATGTGCCAAGTTAAGCCAAACCCTATGTTAACCTATGAGGAAATGTGCCCCGTTTTTATTCATTATATAATGCACATTTTTAAATTCTATTTTCACATTCAGAAAATTCTAACCTTTAAATCAATTCTTTTCTAAAAATTTATCTTTTTTAATTCTTCAAATTTATTTTAAAATTGTAAAATGCAAAATTTTATTCAGTGAAACTTAGCATTTTCACAGATTATATTCTGAATCTACTTATGTATAACTTTTTTTTAATAAAAATTAAAAATGGAATTATGGAGAAATTTACACACAATAATCAGGCCAATATTGTCCACACAATATTTAGGCCATGTTTAATAACTAATAGTACACTTATGATGTATTTAAATCAGGCATACTTTTTAACACTATTTTTTTTTTTTTTACTATTAATTTTCCTCATGATGCATTTAATTGTGTATTTTTATTATTTTGACTTTTCCATGGTGTTATACAACAAAATGGCGACAATGTTTTTTACTTTCGGAAAGAAATAGTGTTCATTTCTTAAAAATACTATTTTGCTTTGAATGGAGATTCTGACAGGTACCTTTCAAAAAGGCAGGGAATCACACCAGAGCAAATCTACTGCTTTCCAAAAGAAGAAAATTTTTACTTGCATAATTCTAAGAATTAAATTAATTTGAGCTATATAATACTAAAACTTTTAATTAATGAACTTCTTTTTCTTATTAATTTATTACATCAACCAGTCATTTAAAGACTACAACAACAAAACCATCTTTAATTGTCAAATATTTTTTTAGAAGTATATTTTCCTAATGTTAAATTAGCTTCGAATTTTTTTTATTTTTACTACTTCAACACTCGGCCAGGATTTACATGCAGTGCTTATTTAGGAATAAATCTGAATGGCAAAGAAGGGGAGACAATGTTACCTATTAGAATATTTTTAATGTATGTTACCATTAGTTAGGCTTAAACTTAGTTTATGCACAGCCCTCTTGAATTTCTAAAATGCCCCAGAGTTTAACAGTCTGAAATAGTGTTGGGGTTAAGGCCGAGTGATTACCAGGGGCGTAGCAATTCAAAAATCATGGGAGGGGCTCAAAAAATTTCATTTTACAAATGACTCAAAATTAATCTTATGAAAATCAATTAATAATTAGATGTTAATATTCATTAATTATTAGTACAGTCAAACTTCGTTAACATGAACACTGTTAATGTCAATCACTTTTAACATAAACTGTTTCTACAATCCCCGTCAATATGAAGATTAAAAGAAAATGA
Source organism: Salticus scenicus (assembly GCA_963930645.1). Taxonomy (NCBI): domain Eukaryota; kingdom Metazoa; phylum Arthropoda; class Arachnida; order Araneae; family Salticidae; genus Salticus; species Salticus scenicus. Next base: position 171,931,819 of record OZ005651.1, read on the forward strand.
ATAGGCGGGGGGGGGGGGGGGGGGGCTTGAGCCCCTTTCTTTCCTGCACCCCTGGTGATTACACAAATCTCTTAGGCCTGAGTGGAATACTCTCCGTGGGGGTATTTTGAGGGATTCTAGCCTGTATTCATGTGAATTTTACAGAAAACCATGGAAAAACTACGAACGACTAAACTAATGAATGTGATCCATGTTATTCATACACAGATAAAAGATTTTGGGATATAATCAATATTGCTAACAGTACAGCTCATATAGTGATTAAAAAGAAAGAGGCACAAACAGGGACTGACTTAAACAAGTGGGGGCCCAGAGCAAAATTATTAATTGAGGGGGGCATATTTATCATAAATTGCACAAAGTTAATTTTGTATACATTAAAATATTTTAATTTTAAAAGACAGCTGATTTGGGGGCTCTCTTATAGATGGTGGCCGGGGTGCTTGCCCCATTTATCCTGTGGGAAATCAGGCCCCTTCTGGAAACAGTCCAATAAAAGCCAATAATCAATTAATATTCTTGAAATAATCAAATAAACCAGTTATTCATAATACAAATCAAGTAAACAACCTATACTACAAAACAGGAATTTTATTAATTCAAAACAATGATCAAACGTTTTTAGAGACAGGTGCTCAGCTCGCTGTCCAAATAGAAACTTAACTCATCCAGTCTCACTAGTGATTTATAATTTTCGAGATAGTTCTGCTCTAGAAACCAATGGATTATACTGGAAATTTTCACAACTCAGCTTTATTGAAGTTAGAGCTTCTAAACTTTAGCAATCCTAAACAACAACTTTTCACCAAATTTAGATGCCGAATTGTTTATTTTTTTGCCAAATTCCCAAAATTTGCCAATAATGCCCACTTCAGTGGAGATGAAGAAATCTGCCATCTATTTCCATTTTAACTGTAATATTGTGCACAAAGTAGTATGTAAAGAAATAGACAGGCTCTAATCAACAATTAACTTTTTCCTTTTTACATTCTCGTTAATGATTTATAGAAGTTAGTTCTGCACAAGAAAACAATAGATCATTTCAGAAAATTCCAGAACTCTGTTCCTACTGATGTTAGAGCTTCCAAACTTTGGCGATATTAAAACACCATTTTTCACCAATGTTTGACACCAAATTGCCAAGTTTAATGCCAAATTGACAACTTTGTCACCAAAGCATTTCCTTTGTGGCAAATTGTCATTTGTGTTGGAGAGGAATTTAATGACATCACGAGATTAGAGACCAAATTTAGAGGAAAATAGTTCAGGATTGCCTAAATCATTAAGCTCAATTTTATTAAAGTTATTTTATTTATTTATTATTATTATTTTTTTTTTTCTGTATATAATGTATCGTTTCTCATCGCTAATTTTTGTCAAGTGTAAAAGTAGGCTATCTATACACAAGTGAATTCTATTGAACTCTAAGCTCTACATTTGCCAATGAGAGATTCTGTAGTAAGCTGTAGAATATTATTTCTGAACAAATGATATTTTTTGCCTTGCGGTGTATATAATCCTATTATCATGAATTTTGTGGTTCTAGTGATAGTGTTTTTGAATTGTTTTCGTGTATATTCATGGACTGGAACCTGCCTGCTTATTCACAAACCACTTACAATACATGAAAATGTCAATGTTTTCATAATAATATGTATATTTTAGTGAGTGTATAAGGATGTCATGTGGTGTCCACATTAGATTTTTTTTTTATGTAGAGTTCATAAAACTCTCTTAAAGTGACTTAAAACTCTCTTAATGTGACTCTTAAAATCCCATTTTCTGAAAATGATTTAAAAAAAAAACTAGTATGTTGTGGCCACCACAAGACTTTCTTCTATATTTTCCTATATACATATTCAATCAGTAACAATATTAAAAAAAAAAAAAAAAATAAAAAAAAAAACGATTTTTTTCTATTTTTTTTTTTTTTTTTTTTTTTTTTTGTTAAAAGTAATACATATTCAACCAGTAACAATATTTAAAAAAAAAAAAAAAAAAAAAAAAAAAAATACGATTTTTTTTCTAAGTTTTTTTTTTTTTTTTTTTGTTAAAAGTAAAAAAATCGATAACTTTGTTTTAAATTGTCACAGATTTATAGTTCAACCATTCGTTTTAAAGGTATTGACGAGATCTTTCGAAAGATACCCATCTTGAAAATTTACCCCCCCCCCGGGGGGGTACTTCCCCCCAGGGGGGAAACCGGTGCCCCCACATGCACAAAATTTTTTTCGTAGTTAACTACTACTATTATCAATAATTCATATTAATTTTACAATCACAAGTTTAAAATAACGCTCATTATGTACATTTATACGAAATTTTGTCCTATACTGCCATGTTAAAAGTTTACATAAAATGCGATCACAGCGCCATCTGCCGGGCGATAGATCCCAAAATCTAATCAGACCCTTTCCATGTCAGGGTCCAACTATACACCAAGTTTGGTTCAATTTCATTCATCGGTTCGTGAGATACGGTGTGACATACGAAATTTTGCGATCACAGCGCCACCTGCTGGACGATTGATCCCCAAATCTAATCAGCACCATGCCCCGTCAGGTTCCAACTATATACCAAGTTTGGTTGAATTTCATTCATTAGTTCGTGAGATACGGTGAAAAATACGAAAATTTGTCCTATACTGCCATGTTAAAAATTTATATAAAATGCGATCACAGCGCCACCTGATGGGCTATTGATCCCAAAATCTAATCAGCACAATGCCCCGCCAGGGTCCAACTATATACCAAGTTTGGTTGAATTTCATTCATTGGTTCGTGAGATACGGTGAAAACACTAAACCACAGACAGACACACAGACAGACATTTTTTAAAAACTATCAATTCGTGTTCTGGACATCCCAAAACGTGTAGATAAAGGGCAAAACTGGGAAAATTCATTAGTGGCCAGTGGCCGGTACTGTCAGTTTCATTAGTAGCCACTTTTTTAAGTTAGTGGCCACTTTTCACATGATAAGACTATTTCTTTCAGACTGCAAAAAGCATTGTCACCATTTTGTGGTATAATTACCACAAGAAAAATATGAAAATAAGAAATACATATAATAAGATTAACACAGGGACACTGAAATTGTAATTACGCTCTTTTTAAAAATCCTAAATTGCACATCCTAAATTGAAATCTGCTTAGGGCTGTAATAATAACAGCAAAAGTTTTTATATTTCAGATAATTTAGTAGTACTTTTTTTTTTTTCAATTTATTTAAGTGAAATAAGCTGTTATCATTCACAGTTCACATTGCTATTTTCTAAGTAAATGAATGATTCATCATCATCACAACCTTTTACATGGTCATGTGTAAATACAGTTAGCAGTTTTATTATTTTTTTATTATTTCTAAAGACACACTTTTTTAAATGATTTTATTTCAATAGAGTTAAAATATTTCCTCTTAAAAAGTATAGATATGAAAACTTAGCTGCTTCATTAAAAATAATTTACTTAGCTGCCAAATTTGTAGCTTTAAAAATAGGGAGATTTCTACTTTAAAATGGGAAGGAAAAAGGAAGATTTCTACAAAAATTTTTTGAAAAATACACATTTAAGTCAAACCAAATTTTGATACACACATTTGTCAAATATCTTAAATGGGTAAAATATACACTAAATACTATGGAGATAATAATGGAAAAAGACTGTGCTTTGCAGGACATTTGATCATTAACTGCTGGTTGAACTGGAGCACACATGTGTGTGTGTGGGGGAGGGGGAATACATCCATATACTTCTTTATAGGTTCTAGAATCTAATCAAGAAAGTTTAAAATGAATATTTACATTTATGTTATGGATGGAGAAAGATTGTAAATCACAAGGCTTCAGTGGAGCATGTGATTGCCAATCATTGGAGGGGGGGGGGAGGATTACAAAAATTATGAGTAAAAGATATTAAACAATTCTACTTCTTTACAGATTCTAGAATCTAATAAAGTAAGTTTAAAATAGATATTTATATTTTTGCAAAAATGGAAAATGGTTAGAAATTATAAAGCTTTCTATAAACTGTGTGATCGCAGATCGTTAGGGGGGGGGGGGGCAAAAAATTATATGAGTGAGATATATTAAACAATTCTACTTCTTTATAGGTTGTAGAATATAATAAAGCAAGTTTAAAATGAACATTGACATTTATGCCATGGATGGAAAAAGATTGGAAATCACAAAGCTTAGATTCCCTATCGTCGCTCATTTTTTTAAAATCTTTTAATGATCACAAAAAGTGGCGACTTTAGTGGCGATCGATGCATAATTTTTAATCGCCATCTTTTTTTATTTAGTCGCCACGTGGCCGGTGGCGACCGTTAATTTTGCCCTTTACGTGTAGATCCGTCAAAAAACGGAGGTCGAAAATTTTCGCGAATCCAATACTTTCTCTATATTACATATAGAAGAAAGTAAAAACAGTAATTTACTAAAGGCTAGTCAACTAATGGTTATTTAATACTTAATATGATGCATATGAGTAGTTTTCAGATACTTGTTTATATCTATTAATTTATGTGTATCTTAATTAAATTAAAAACTTCTTAAATATTGTCTGTTTACTTCTGTGCGGTATGGTTGATGTAACAATTATAAATATTCAAAAGTATTTTGAATTAAATCAAAATGATGATAATTCCAGCTTTTAAAAAAATTGAGTGTAAAATTTACATTCGCTTATTTTAGCATTGTCATTTATAAAGACTATTCATTTAAGAGACAGTAAAAAAAAAAAAAAACTCCCATTAAAAATAAATAAAAATAATAATTGCAGTTTAATTTTAATCTTCCTTTATAATATTTTTTTTTTTTTTCTAAAATAATGCTTTTATACCTCAATTTCAATCATTTAATCAGATGAAACTTTTAGAATATATTTACTTCTATGTCAGATAATTGTATCTATATATAACTTGAATCAGGGGCGTATGCAGGGGGGGAGGGGGAGGACCTGAAATTTTCTGAGACAAATGTTTTCATGTCCTACTGACCAGAAAAATAATTGTAAAAAAATGAATTTTTTCTCCACAATATTTTTTTTGTTGTTGTTGTTGTTTGCTTGTTTGTGAAACCCTATTTATTAGTAATTTTCTGTCTTGTGAATTCCAAATTATCGAAATGCATATTAGCTTTTTGTAAAAAATACTAAAAAGAGAACATACTTATTGTTGAACACAATAATGTATCGCCTTTCTTTTAAATTCTTCTCTAGCCAGAAATAGCGTTTTAACTCCTTGTAAGACAAAAGATTTGTCATTCTCAAAGATCACAGTTGCATACGGAACTTCTAGTTTTGTCAATTATGCACGTAGTATACATCCCATAGAGTATAAATTCTAAAAAAAAGAGAGCCAATATAAAGTCAACTTTACAGAAAGACATGTGATGAAAGACGGTACTATCTAATCCTACAGAAAGCAACAATGCCAGTAATCACATCACAGAGTACAGCATTCAGCATGCATATTTGCAGCGAGGCAGAATCTAATGTCCAGATTACCAAACCAGACTGAGCTTTGACTGGACGAGGCTCTAGCAAAAACATGCAGTCCACAGATTTCATCACTTCTGTCAAAATTTACGCCAAGAGCAGTTGACATGCCACTTCTCCAGACATGCTATATCCTTCCTAGGTTCTGTCAAAGAAATTCAATCTCAATTTTTCTTGTTTTATAAAAGGAAAAAGAAGTATTGAACTCACTTGCGGAAAAAGCCATCATCTGTGGCCATGCGTCACCAGCATCATTCAAACTCTCACATTACTACCGTCATCCATCACAATGTACCTATAACTAAATAACATTCGCATAAGGAATCCGAAGGATTGCCCCAATGAATCTCTCAGGGAGAAAAACCAGTCACATGCAATTGTATAACCCCAAGCAATACAACAATTATTGGTCAACACAAAGTCAGAAAGGGAGTCCAAAGTTAGAAGGTGAGCTTTGCTCGTAGTTCTCTGCATCCGAAAGACATTTGGAAAGATCAAGTAGGGTATTGTACCTACACTGATATGAACCGCAGCTCGCACCCTAGGCCAAGTGCATAGGGAAAGGGAAATCTTTAAAAAAGCATATGCATAATGTTGGAGCCCCCGAGTTTGATGTGCTCCCTGAGTTCGACAGACCTCTGAAGAGATCTAAGAGGGTCCTAAAAACCCAAGTGGGTGACAGCCGTGATGAAAGCAGAATAAGTGACTTAATAAGCAGAATAAGCTCTCTACTGCCCTGACAGGCCTTAAAAAAACCCACACGTCATGTAAACATCTTTGTTAAGATCATCACAAAGCAAACATATCTGAGTCTGATGTGTAATGCAGTGATGAGCCATCACTGCATTGTTCACTTTCCAAATGATAATCAATAATGATATGCAGCCACAGTTGAAGATACACTGTATCACATCACATGACACATTTGGATCATACACACCCTAGGTTCATATAGAAACACTTGATAGTTCAACACGTACGCCATACCAGAAGATTTTCAGCAACTGCAATGTGTATGAGCATGGCCCCAAGGTCCGTAGAAGACATGCCTATCCATGCTAAACAGTAAGCCATATGAGAAGACCTCTATGTGTTCACTAAAACCTAAACATGTAATGTATCTAGGTTTAGTGAATACCAGCACACGAATCCTCACATTTCGGGTAACATAATCTAAAGCAGGAAGAAGGCAATATTATCTAATTAGAAAACCACATATATATATTACATTCTTCTAGATACATAAAAAGAGGCAAAAGTATTGGATTCGGAAACTTTTAAACTTCCAGTTTTCAATCTATTTACATGTTTTTAGATGCATTGAACACCATTAGACTACTTTAAGATTTTTGGGTATATTGCCCAGCAGGTGGTGTAACTGCAGAAATATTTTCTCTTTATGGATAAATGTATCTCAGCTGTATTAAAAAGAAGCTATATCTAAAAAAAGTATTTGAAATATGGTTGTTTCGAACATGAATCATACACCGTACCACTGAATTAGGATGTCAACCAGTTTTTATTATATTGAACTTGAATGGGCTTAACATTGCACTAAAGATAGACAGAAAGCACAGTGATGGTCTGGAATTCATTACTAGGGTAGTCCTGAATCATGCCATCACAATTTAAAATGAGGAGATGTTTTCCCAACTTCAGTATACCCAGTGGTATTATATTTATGAAACAGAGAAGACATGACAAATTTTATGTACATCAGATAACATTAATCTACATGACAGTCTTTGGATGGCTCCAGTACTGATCGCTCAATGCTTGAAGCCTCATTAACCGGACTACCGTGAGTCCAGCTTTTAATGATTTTTCTCCGTTTGTCAGCAGTTTATAACGTCACGGATTAAGGAAATCTCTAGCAGAGAATTGTGCATTTTATAGGAGTAGTCCTATCATTTGTAGGCCCAAGGCTTTCTTTAGAATTATTATTATTACTATTATTAAATCTTTTCTTGCCATTTCAGATTTTAAGAACAGTAATTTCGCTCAATCTTGTTTATAGTGCACAGCCATTTTACTATTACTAGATACAAAGTTTAAGGCAATAATTTATATATTTTATTAAAGTTAAGGTTGTTGGGGGGGGGGGGGGGCAAACTTCAGCGCACATGCTTTTCGTATGCATTTGTGCGGGTGAGCGACTAACATCTGAGTGAAAGTTGAGACCCCCCCCCCCCCACCCAAAAAAAAAAAAAAAAAAAAAATGTTTTCTGGATATGCCCTTGACTTGAATAAATTACTTGTTCTACGTAATTCTTATCTAAAAAAGTTTCTTCATATAAGATGACTCAAAATCAGTACATCCATAAATAATTAGAAATGTATACTTAATTAAAAAAAAACTCTGGCTACCTATGTAGAACTTGAATAAATTATTTGTTCTATGTAATTTTTATCTAAAAAAGTTTCTTCGTAAAAGATGACTTAAAAACAGGACATCCATAAATAATTAGAAATGTATACCTAATAATAATAAAAAAAAAACCTCTGGCTATCCTGAAATTTAAACTTAAGAATTATGGTTAATTCTTTCTCTCTCTTTCATTTAGGGTTTGTCAATTCAAACCTAAAATTTCTTACATAAAACTTCTTTTTTCAAGAAATGTTACACAGATATAAAACAGATATGTTAATTACTGAAATACATAGGGCTTTCAAAAAGTAAGGTAATAATTGCTCTTACGGGTATGCAAGTTGTGATGGCCCGAGCAAACAGGGGCTTGTCCAGGTGTCCTGGGTGGGGCCTTCCAAGTGGCAGTACAAGGAGGCTTAGCAAAAATGGGAAGCGGCTGCAGATCTTCCTAGTTGGCATGAATGTGCGTATCGGCTAGTGGTGAACTCCGTTGGGAGAGCGGGCCTTGTGTCGTCCTCAGAAGGTAAACAAGCCTTCTGGCCGCCAAACCGAGGTCGGCCTGTTACGAGGGCCCTCAGCCCCAACTTTGACCAACTCCGGTTGGTCCGAAGGGGCGACATGAGCCTTGTATAGCTGATTGCCGAACCTTACCTGGGCCACTTCCCTGCTGTCGCAAAGTTGGTATGTTGCTGTCGTAGCGGCTAAGGCCTGCACGATGTTGGGTCGTCTTGAGACGGGACTGCATGGATACCCTCGTATCTGGGACAGTCGATGATGGGGCGCGCTTGCGTGTCACCTGTCTTACGGGTATGCAAATGATCCGTTTGAATAAAAATCCCTCTAAAGATAATGAAGATGATCACAGGAATCAAACAGTGCTGGTAGATGGATCTGGTTGTCCAGTAACATTACTAAATCTCAGAAGATGGTTGCATTGATGGAAACATGGTCCGCAATTGAAATAAAAAGTGCAATAAGGTTTTTGTGTTTAAAGAAAAATTCTCCAGCTGAAATTCATTGGAAATTGGTAGAAGTGTACACAAGTATTATGTCAGCGAAAACAGGTGTGGTTTGGTGCACGGAATTTGACAAAAGCAGAACAGAAGTGCGAGATGGACAAAGAGCCGGGCAACCAAGCACGTCCACTGCAGATGACAATGTTTGCCATGCTGAAGCTTTGATTCAAGGTGATTGTCGCATCACTCTAAGTAAAATTGCACAAGAACTCAATATCTCCATAGGCAGTAGTGCACACAATATTATGCATGACCAATTGGGCTATCGGAAGACATGTGCTCGTTGGGTACCAAGACAACTCATATACGAGCAGAAAGCCACTCGAATGGGGTTGTCTCTCAAGCATTTAATGCGTTTTAAGCGGGAGGGCGTTACATTCCTACACCACATCGTTACCAATGATGAAATATGGGTGCATTACATAACACCCATGTCAAAGTATGCCTCAATGTCATGGAAACATCCCTTGTAAGAAATGCAAAGCTACGGCATCTGCAAAGAAAGTTATGGCCACAGTTTTTTGGGACAATCAAGGAATGCTGCTGGGTATTGTGCCATGCTGGGTTGATTGTGAGAGACAATTCACCGTACACAACCAGGACCATTCACAACAGGTATCGCATTATTGTACAACAATGCCCGAGTGCATACAGACACAGCTACGTGCGATATGTTACAGCGTTTTCGATGGGAGGTATTGGACCACCCTCCTTACAGTCCCAACTTCACAGCAAGTCATTTCTATCTCTTTGGACCTTTATAGAAACATTTTGGAAGTCAGCATTTCAGAACTGATGCTGAGATACAGCAAGTCGTCTTGACGTGATTTCTTCAATTCTGGTTTCAATGGTTTGGAGTACCAATGGAACACATGCCTCAATAAGTTTGGTGATAATGTAGAGAAGTAATATATGTACTAGAGGTCTGCACGGACCAGGCCTACGGCCCGAGCCCAGCCCTAAATTTTTTTTGCAAGCTCGGGCCGGGCCCGGCTCAATTTTTTTGTGTATACTCGTGCCAGGCCTGAATGAAATTTTTTACGGGCCGTGTTGGCCCGAATCTTTTTCTGGTTTCATCGTTAATCAACGAACAAGGAAAATGATAAAATATTTCTCCAGTCATTTATTTCACATAATTTTACAGGCTGGTATATCACATAAAATTTTATTTTGTTATAAAATGTCTGTAACTTCAATTTAATTGCTTATCTGTCTGTCTGTTCGCGATGTGATTTTCCGCAAATATTTTTAGCTTGTCTCGAAATTAATATATTTTATTGAAAGTAATATTAGATGGTTTCCTATTCAAAATAGTATGCATGTCACTACTAGTTTGCGCACATGTTCAAACAAAAGAAATTAGATACATTACTGTGTATAAGGCTTTGTGCCCTATGCTCTGTAGAGTTTAGGTGGTATGAAGGCTATAAAAGTCCTGCCGCTGTAACTTTTTCTCTAAACTCTTTTTTCTTTTCTCCAGTGCACTGAATAAAAGTGGCATCATTTTTAGCATGTACAAAATCCTCTTTTCTATAGAGTATGGTTGGATTACCATTAAAATTTTGTTTACCAGATCACATGAAAGATTCGTATACATTATGGTACATAAGAGGAAATGGTTGAACGTGCATTTTTAGTTAATAACCATTTTAAATACCGTCCTATATTGTTTGATGAGTGTTAATATTTTCGGTTTGACTTTTTGTCTGTCTTTGTGCCTTCTGCACGTCTGTAATAATGAACTTTTGTTTATATATAAATATCTTGTAAAAGTTCAGCAGTTTTGTTAAAGAAGATTCTATTGCTTCGCTATATAAGACCTCTGCAAAACACATACTAAAAATCTTTTTCACAGAAAGGCGTGCATTTTTTTTTTTTTTTTTTTTTTTTTCATATTTTTGAATCGGGCCGGTTCGGGCCTGATTTTATCGTTTTTTGTCCGGGCCGGGCTGGGCCATACACTGGCAAAAAAATAAACGGTCCGGGCCGGGTCCGGGCTGAATTATTCAATTTTATACCAGGCCGGGTCGGGTAAGCAGAGCTTTCGTATGGGCCGGGTCGGGCCTAAAAATTCCGGTCCGTGCAGACCTCTGTACCTGTGCCTTCCTGCATTGTATATATTTTTTTTTATTTCCTGATAAATGTTTACTCTGAATGGGCTTGTTACCTGACTTTTTGAAACCACCTTGTAAAAACTGGCCGGTTGTAGCTCTACTTGTGCATTTTTATGCCTGGGGAAAGGCCATGCTAAATTTTTCTATATGAAACACATGTTGTGATTCTTTTGTGAATCAGCATGATTTCCAAGATTGAATCAACAATTCCATCTCATAAATTTAAGGATAGTTTTATACCACATATTGTGAATAAAACAGTATAACAGTGCCACTCCATGGGCGAAAAAAATCGTGATCTATTGGGCAATATTCCCAAATATTTCATAAATATTGTTTTTCATAACAAGCATATAAGTAATGTATGAAGTTTTTTTAATTCCGTCTTGAAGATGCCGAGATATAGCTATCAAGAAAAAATAGTATAAGAGTGCCACAAGTCGAACACAGGTGTTGGACAAAATGATGGAAACACTTTTGCTTTTTACGCTTTGAAGATTATCTTGAAAAATACTTAATGTGTTGTTCTTGAATTTTCAGATTATGAAAAACATGTCTTTCCTCATATTTATCAGCAAAGATTTTGTCACGAAGGTCTTTAAGGGACGAATAACAAATCCAATAAAACAAAAAGTATTTGTGATTACCCTGTATCTGGAATAATGTCAATTCATCTGCAAATTCTAAATATGGTTATAAATGTTATATTTTATATGAATGTAGAGTTTTGTGAGGACAGTTCAAATATTTAAAGAGTAATTAATATTTCCTTAAAAAAATGCAAAAATTTGACACAAGTTTTTACTTTATAACTCCAAAGGTTTTTCTCCAAATTTCATGAAATTTTTGGAAAACATGACAGCATATGCCCTAAATCATTATGCTATAGTTTAAAACAAATATATTTAATATTCAATGAGATATGGATAGTTATAGTAAATAATTTATTACTGCACATGTGTGGCCTGTAGCAGAAATACTTTGACATAGTTTAATACTTAACTCCTGAGTAAACTGCATAGACCCTATAAAAAAAACATCCAGTTGCATATCGTTGATTAAATGAGCTATTTTCTAAGAAGGTCTTTATGATACCGGGTCATTCACAAATGGAAATTTGTATTAGAAAAAACTTCATTTTTCTTTTTTTTAATCATATTATATGTACTAGCAGGCTTTGCCTGCTTCGCTGGGCAGTATATTTAAAGGATTTCTTTTTAATTGAATAATTGAAATGTTTAAATAAATATTTTCAATTGGCGACTATTTTCTTCACAGTTTTAGTACGGGATCTTCTTGACAATATCAAATATTTTTTTAACTTCTCGAATCTGTGCAATAAAACTATTATTAAAACGAATATTTTCGAAAACAGTCAAATAGAAATGTTAATTCTTCGAATATTCTGGAAACAGTTGAAGCTGTTACTTATACAGTAAAAGTCACTATTGGATGAATGGTCGTATCAGAGAACGCATGTAAGTCGTTTTTGCTGCAATCACTATAATGCACACATATACGCTTCAGGCACATGAAAACTAAAAAAAAAATCACTGGACAGCCCTACATCGCTGTGCATGAATCTCAGAACACACGAAACTCGGTTCTGCGGCAATCACTATCACGCATGTTAAAACCAAAAAACATCACTGGACACCCCTACCTTGCTGTGCATGAATCTCAGAACACACGAAACTCGGTTTCGTGGCAATCACTATCACACATGTTAAAGGCAAAAAATATCACTGTACACCCCTACCTCGCTGTGCATGAATCTGAAAACGCATGAAACTCGGTTCCGCGGCAATCACTATCACGCATGTTAAAACCAAAAAACATCACTGGACACCCCTACCTCGCTGTGCATGAATCTGAAAATGCACGAAACTCGTTTTCGCAGGAATCACTGTCAAGCATGTTTAAACCAAAAAAACATCACTGGACACCCCTACCTCAAATCAATGAAAATCAAATAAACGAATCAAATATAATTCCTCAAAATGTAGCTCTAATTCAACGTAAAATACACTCAAATCAATGAAAATCAAAAAAACCAATCAAATATTTCGTAATTCCTCATAACATAGCTCTAGTTCAATGTAAAATACACTCAAATCAATGGAAATCAAATAAACCAATCAAATATCTTGTAATTCCTCAAAATGTTGCTCTAGCTCAATGTAAAATACACTCAAATCAATGAAAATCCAATAAACCAATCAAATCTCTTATAATTCCTCATAACGTAGCTGTAGTTCAATGCAAAATACACTCAAATCAGTGAAAATCAAATCTCTTCTAAGATTCTCCATTCTGCATCATTATAGAAATGGGAAGTTTTATTTCCATATTTTTATTAATTAAAAGAAAACTAATCAAAAATTCGAAAATCTGACTTTGATGTGCACAATGACCCTTCGGAGGGCACCTTTGTGTTAAATCACGTGACTGTCCGAGCTACCGTTTTCGAGAACAGTGATATATATATTTTTTTTTTCATAATATTCAACGGATTTTTTTTATAAGGTGCTCTAGACATTTGAGTATTAAACTATGTGAATGTTCTTTTGCTACAGTCTGCGCATGCGCAGTAATAAATTATTTACTACACAACTATCCATATCTCTTTGAATATTAAATATATTTGTTTTAAACTTTAGTACAATGATTTACGCAAATGTCATGTTTTCTGAAAGTTTCATGAAATTTGGAGAAAAACCTTTAGAGTCATAAAGTAAAAATTTTTGCATTTTTTAATAAAATATTAATAACAATAACTCTTTAAATAGTAAAGCTACCCTCATAAAACTCTACAAACGAATAAAATATAACATTTATAACAGTATCTAAAATTTGCAGATGAACTGGCACTTTTCCAGATACAGGGTAATCACAAATCGCAAGGATCCCTTAGAAAGAACCCCTTGGAGGGCACTCAACATATAGGCCTAGGACCCTAGAGTAGTGAATTGGCCTTAAGACACACAACCAATTAATCAATATCATATTGTTTTTGCAGTTTAAATAAAATTTTAAAATACAGTAAGAGTAAAAAAAAAAAAAAAAAAAGAATAATTATGTTTCATAAGTAAAACATTTTATAACGAATATTTAACCTTCGCTTTCCCGAGATGGGGTCATTCTGATCTGACTCCATTTTGTAGTTGAAATTTAGTTAAGACTGCCTCATTCAAAAAATGCACTCTAATTCGCCAGAGATAGCAAATGTAACCAGTGGAATGTTGCATAACGATTTGTTCTAAATGATACAAAAAGGCATGGTGCTAGTGATTTTTGCCAAACGCGAAAAGCGGCACCTGAAAGCAATTTTTCTGCAGTAATGCCTTGATCTTAGGAAAGTGAGGGTTAATATGTGTATGTGACATAATCTTTCCATTAATAATTTAATCCTGCCGTGTTACATTAACTCATGTTATATATTACAGGGCTTGAAATTAACAATGGTCCATTGATTCGGGACCACAAAGACATTCAACAGACCAGCAAAATATAAATTATAGTGGTCCACTGGACCAGTAAGGCTTTACAGTTTATTTTACTTGTTTTTTTAAATTGCCTATGAATCTTTCACAGTATATAATATATAACATTAGATAGTGTACTTCCTTTACAATTCTCAACAATACATCAGTGGTGTCGCCAAAAAAATTTTCATGAAGGGGCAAACTTATTGCAAAATTTTAGTATTTAAAAAATTCAGAAAGATTCAAATGATTGGCTGACAGATTGAGGTGTTGAAACAAGACTGTGTCTAAGCATCAACTACAATAAATTTTTACATATCTAATTTAAGGCATTTTATTCACAAAAGTTATACAACTTGCCCCAAACCAACTCGAATCCAAGAAAGTTACTATCAAGTCGATTCATACTCTATTCGCCATCATGTGAATGCATATTGGGTCAGCTTTGCTTTAATTGGCTCTATGATATAAATTTTATTTCGCTAATCATTTGAAATATAATGACATAATTTTAAATGTAAATTTAAAAAATATATTTTTAATTTTAATAACTTTTCTTTTTCTTTTTAATACTTAATAATAGTACTTTATATATGGTAAATATGTGACATTTAACCCACTTATAAAAAAAACATTTTTTTGATTTATATAACACTTCATTTGTATTTTTAAATTATGTACAAATATATTTAATTATCATATTTATCATGTAAATTTATTTTGTCTCACAAATTTGTAAATATTTTTAAAAATTTAATAGAATGGGTGAACAAATCTGTAAAAATGTGTACGGACTAGTAAAATCTTAAAATGTCTGGTCCAGTGACTTAATTTTCTTAATTTCTACCCCTTTATTAAACTATAATTAGAAGAATAGTTAATTTGCTTAAAGAAAAATTAAGTTTTTTTTTTTCTCCCTATCAAAAAACTTAAATTCTGACATTTTGCCTTCAAAATTTTTTTTCTTAATATTTCTCTTATTGTACAGAATCTTAAAATAAGTTGAATTTCTAATGCGCATTTTGTTCTTTTGATTATTTCTAGACATTATCTTGGAAGGCATAGGCATTGAAAGAATTTGCCAGAAGGACCTAAAACATCACCAGAGGCAAAATACTGATTTGGGGAAGATGGAAAATAATTATGTCAGATAGCAAAGGCTGTCAAAAAAAAAAAAAAAAGGCCACTCTGTCCTGTCAATTAGACCACTGTATACCATATAGAAAAAGATAAAGGATTTTGATACAACAAGTAGATTAAGGTGAATTACTATACAAAAATGAGAACTGCAGAATGAGGTGTCAAAATAAATCCCATTGGAAATGCTGTTAAAATATTGCAAAAACATTTTGCAAGCATTAGAAAAGTCAGTAATGGACAATTTGCACACATGGGGGATTTGGACAAAATCTTATTTTTCTGGTAGTTTTAGGCTCATAAATTTCAAAAAGTTTATTAAAAATGCAAAAAAAGTTCTCAATAATTTCAAAAATAACTTTAAAATTAACCAAAAATCATGTGACTTCAAAACGCTGTCTGACGTCATACTTTATGATGCTTCAATGTTTACATTTGTTAGCCTAGTTAACAAGCAGCAATTTGTTTTAACTTTCGTAATTATCAATCGTTTATGTGATTTCTGAGCATTTCTTTTTCATTTTATAATCATTTAATGCCATTATCATAATTTTTCCTTATCATTATTTTCAATTGTTTTCTTTTCATGGCGGTTGTCCAATGTTTTCGTTTAATAGGATCCTGTGGAATGCTAAAGAATAGCTTTTGAGAAGCATTTAGCCGTTGTATTAGTGCAGAGTGGTACAATACAATATTTATACGATGATTTTTTTAATATCTGTCATTATTATAAAATACAAAACCTATTTCACTAATTCAAGAAGCAAAGCAAAGCAAAGCACAAAATTGAATGTAAACAACGATTACTCCCGTTTGTTGTCATAAAGAGTGACATCACGATATTTTATACTGCGTTTTCTCGATAGAGTAAATAGTGCGATGTTAAAATTGTTATAAATCAGTAATTAGATTTCAAACAGAGAAAATGTTTGTATTTATTTTCTTACCTTTTCATATTCTATTATATAAGAATAAAATCAGAAAACGTGCAAATTCTCTATTGCAAATACTCAGAAGCAGCACTTTAATAAACAAGAGTTACAAGATAGAATTCCATATGCAAAACTACTCACAATAAAAGCAAAATCAGGAAAAATATTTATAAAATGAGTGAATGTACTATAAAAAGGAATTAAATTTTAGACAACATTTTACTTAATAAAAAAAATAATTAACGAAAGAAACAAAAATTTGGAGATTAAAGTATGAAGAATTTAACAATAAATAATGCTATTGAAACAAACATGGGGATGGCTCAGTTACACTCGAAGGCTGGATGGATCCTACAGAGGCTAAAAATTTATAGTATTTAGAGTCTGAAATGAATAAAATGGACAACCTAACTAACCTGAAGGAAAATTTTGCTCTTATTTGAAGTTTGATATTTGAACATAACAATCCCAAATACAAGCGCGAAGATGCAGCCAGAAAACATTTTCGGAGGGGGTTCAAATTTTAGTACATAAAGTTGAGTGATAAAAGTGAAATAACACAGGCCTGCAACCAAAAAAGTGTTTAAAAACCAATTGCTGATACTGATATTATTTGATGTGTTGATTTCAAATATGGCATCCATTTTTTTCAATCATGTAAAGATTTTTCACAAAATGGGCTTAAATATATTAGACTAGGCCCAACAGTAGGAAATTGATTACTATATAGTGCAAGAAGCATTTCATGTAACAATTGAGAAAACCGCATTTTTAGGGTAATTTGACCCCGCTGAACACGAATCTGCCTGTTGCCAAAGCGAAATTTTGACCAAATGTCCGGTATCCAAGATGGTAGCTAAAATTCTGTTGCCCTATATTTATTTCCCTTGTCCGTTGGCTTAGAATAACAGTTTAAACGTCTACTTAGGGGTATTCTCGGATGATAAGCACAGTGCAATCATCAAAAGTTACTTAAGTTTGGAGATCATGGGTTCCAAGATAGTACCAAAAATGGATATCATAACTTTGTTGCTCGGAAGCAGTGTTAGAAATAAGAATTTTGAAACTAGGCGTCAAATTGATGCCTGGATTAAATTTTTTGGGTGTCAAAATGAAAAATCTAGGTGCCATCTATAATTAAATATGTATATTAAAAATATTATAATAATAAAGCATCAACTTGTAAATAATATATGCAAGATTATATAAAAAATATTTATGTAATGAATGTAATTACATTGACAATATTAAACGTACATATTTAAAATCGCAAATTCATTCTTTGCCTAGAAGATACTTCATTCCACCACAATTTAATAGCATTTTCTGGGCAGAAATCTTCCAATTTAGGGTTGTTTAATTTAATCATTAACAAATCGTCAACTACTTTTATAGAGATATGATTTCTTAAATGAATTTTTATAAGGTTCAATTGACCAAAATAGACTTGTTTACAGTCTGATGGGATTGGGAAAATTATTAGGTATGATGAGGAAAAAATCTAGGTGTCAAATATGGCATGATTGGAACTCTAGGCGTCAAAATGAAAAAACTGGTTGCAAAATGCGACTAACGACTGCTTATTTCTAACCCTGCTCGGAAGTAAGCAAGGAAGATGAGAAAATGACTATTTCTGTGTTTAAGCATTGTTTATTGCACACTAAAGACCATATATCTGACGGATTTTATATTCTAAATACAACAAGATGCACAAAAAGCACATGTAAACTAAGGTGACCATATGTCCTCGAAATTTGAGGACTGTCCTCGAATTTTGACCTTTTCTCTCTTTTGTCCCCAAAAATTCTTTGACTACTTGGGGACACTAAATGTCCCCAAATTTAAATATTTGTATGTATTTCTTTCAAAATCGCAGTCCATTCCGTGGAGGATCATGTTATATAACTACTACAAATTGTATTGATACATTGACAGCACAGAAAAAGAAATGATTTTCTTGTAGTTATATATTCAGAAGCTTCTGCATTGACTGCATTTCTGGGAGTAGGGATTCTGAAGATTAAAATGAAATGCTATTATTTTGTGCTCTCTCCTATCATCATAATAAAGTGTAAATAAATTCTATAGCCTTGATTATTTTAATAATGCTGGGATAGTTTAATTTGCATAAAATTACCTTAGGCTCAGCAATTTTTCATAGAAAAAAGTGTTTCAAAGCATTTTGTATTGTATAAATCAGAGTTCTTTTTATTAATAATGCCGTTTGTATTGGTTGGTTATGTCCTTGAAAAAGTCCCCAAATTGAGTTTTCAATGTCCTCGAAATTTACTTCTATTTGGGGACAAACGGTAATTTGTCCTCAAATCAGTGTTTGAAAATATGGTCACCTTAATGTAAACACAACAAAGTTTCGGCAGCCATCTTGGTACCCATGCACGCCAAGGTAAGTACATTTTAAGCATTGCACTGTGTTTAGCATCCAAGAAAACCCATAAGCAGACGTTTAAATTATTATTTTAAGACAATGGACAAGGGAGAAATACCCTAAAACGCTGTTTCCTCAATCGTTACATGAAATGCTTCTTGCACTATATAATGATCGATTTCCTACTTTTAGGCCTAGTCTAATATATTTAAGCCTTTTTCCTGAAAAATCCTTACATGATTGAAAAAAATGGATGCCATATTTGAAATCAGTACACCAAATAATATAAAAATCAGTCATTATATAGCAAACACTTTTCATGACTTAAATTTTGCAGGTCTGTGTAATTGAACAATTTTCAACAAATAAGCAAAATTTCAAGACCCCCCCTCCTCCCCAATTCGCTACACAAATTAAAAGAACACTTAAAAATTAAAAGAGCCTTGAACACAAATTAAAAATTGTGAAGGAATGATTACTGTTTCAGACACTTAAACATTTGGTCTATTCCCCCACAGCCCAAGATGTAACTCGCTGAACATTTATCGGTGTATCTTGATCAAATATATGAGTAAATGAACAGTGGCATCGCCAGAAAATTTTTCAGAAAGGAGCAAACTGAAAACTGTAAATGTTTTGCTATATTTTAGAAATTCAGTTCGGCCCAATGGTTGATTGATTCAGATTAAGCAAATCTGTATATAACACACTAACTTACTTTTCTGATAGTAATTTAAGATATTTACAAAACTTTGTTTGTTCCAAAGTATATATTTAGTTTGTTCCAGCCCGATTTCAAAAGACTTACTATCAAGTAGTGCTGCACCGAGTAGCGCTTTGGCCGAGTAACCGAATATCGAGTACTCGGCCTTGAGTACCAAATATAGAGTAGTTGTAAGAAAGAATAACTGATGTACATACGAAGAATTTTGCATCTTGAAATTTAAAAAAGGCCTTTTGAACACAAAATTAAGTTAAATGGCAAACAGCATGTTTTCATTAAAAATTTCAGAACTTTTGTAGTGTATATACACAATTAGGTTCATTGTTATATTTGATACTTCCAGCTTAGTGGATTATTAAAACCATAATAACTGATAACTTCATTCTTTATTATATAGTCTTTCTCAGATGTGAATCATTCTCAGATAATTCTTAGAGAATATAAAAGTTCCTATACCCTCAGGCTTAATTTAAGATGCATGAAATTTACATATGAAATGAGAACATTAAAATAAATATTTTATCATTTCAAACACGATAGACTTCATTAATCTTCAAATTCTAGAAGAGTAAAAAAGATAGGTGGTTTCGGGCCATAATTTGCAGAACAACAAATTTGATAATATATTTTTAATAACATTTTAGTGTATTTACCTTTTTCATGATTATTATTTTTAAAATTAAAAATCAATCTTTTTTTACAGTTTTAAAAATGTCTTACTTTTATTTGCACAAATATGAGCTAAAGTTTTATCGACTATATTAGTATTATATAAGGGTTCTTTTTTCTAAAATATTTTATTTTTGTCTGCTTTATAGATACAATTTTATGTACTAAGTTTTTATAAAAAATATTTGCATATTACACACATACAAGATGGTTATACTTAAATTCTTGTAACTAAAATGGATAAACTCATATCATGAATCGTCTCTATACCGAATTTGGTATCAGTCTACTTGCCCGTTTTAACTGCAGAAAGCTGTTTGCAGCAAAAGTTTAATGACTATGTTTATATTTTCATAATTATTTACTTTAGTTATTAATAAACAAATGAATACATTTCTTTCAATAATACATAAAAATAATGAAATTCTTACAACTACTCGGAATTGGCCGAATATGAAGTGTCCAATTTATATATAAAACAAATCAATGTTTACATTTTGAAAGACAAATTTTATAAAAATAGTAAATAACATAAAAAAACTGTCTCCGGTTCACATAGAGATTACCGTTGAGTTTAACGGCCCTCTTCACTTACCGTCGCCGGAAGCCCGAGCAAATGTTATTCTATGGGGAAATTTTCTTTACAAATAACTTATTAAATAATACATATTTTTAATTTCTGTTTTCATATTCAGAAAATTCCCAACTGTTAAATTGAAAATTTCCCAACTGTTATTTTAAAAATGTATTTTTTTTTATTTTTAATATTTTATTCTGAAATTGCAAAATGAAAAAAAAGTCACATATTGAAAATTCGTATTTTGCAGCTTCAAAATAAAATATAGAAAATTAAAAAAGTATTTTTTTTTTTTAAAAAAGGTCTGTCAATTTAACAGTTGGGAATTTTCAGAATGTGAAAACAGAATTTAAAAATATGTATTAGGTAATAAGTTACTTGTAAAGAAAAATTTCCCATAGGATAACATTAGCTTCGGCTTCCAGTGGCGGTGAGTGAAGCGGGCCCTTAAGGGGCTGCTTATTCAATATTTTCAGAACAAATATAATTAAGTTAAAAAGCAGAGGAGGTGTTTAATCAAGGAGGGGCACTTTTGCGGTATTTTACTGTATATAATGTAAAGCTGGAAGAAAATTATGAAAGAATGGAAATATATAACAGCCGAAACAAAACAACACAGTGCTTAGGAAGGCTAAGGAGGAAATAAAATCTGAAGTGAAAGCAAATAGAATAGTTTTTTTCTTTTTTAAATCAGTGTTGTGTATTTATTAATGAATAAAATTGGATAAAATTCAACTAAACTATAGTTACATTTTGTTTTAATTTAATGTCTACATATCGTACCCTGGCAAGAAAAGTGAAGCAACTCAAAAAAGAATTTGAGAAAAATCAACTTAAAGATAACAATAAAGCATTTGACAGCCTTTATTAAAATTGAATTTGGGTTGATAAATTACGAGACAGAGATGTGACACTTTTCATGCATTTAAATTACATAAACTTAAAATTGCCATTTTTTACCTGTGCTATTTTTAGCTAGATGTGATATGTTGTTAGATTGCACTTGAATAATTTCTTAACTCTGTTTAACTTTACTTTATAAATCAATATAATTGTTTAAAAATAAAACATTTTATAAATAAAAAATGAACTTTTTTTTGTTGTTGTTGTGTACTCAGACTGAATATGTATTTCAAATAACATTTTTTTTTTTTTTTTTTTTTTTTTTTATAAGCACTCTATAAGTACATACAGATGCCATTTATACAGGGGGGGGGGGGGGAGAAAATCAAAAAACAGTCACAAAGCTGAAAAAATGCATGCCATTTTATTTGAATTGTTTGAAATAGTTGTGCATGTTTAATTGAAGGAAACACTCATTTTTATATTGATAAAAGAGAGGAAATCAAAAAACAGTCACAAAGCTGAAAAAATGCATGTCATTTTATTTGAATTGTTTGAAATAGTTGTGCATGTTTAATAAAAGGAAACACTCATTTTTATATTGATAAAAGAGAGGAAGACAGAGAAAATTTAACATTTTTATTTACTATTATTTTAATAATTGATGTGAAAACAGATTTTTTTTTTTTTTTTTTAAGGAACTGAAAATGAGCAATTGCCAATAGCCAGTAATTTTCTAAATTTAGAGAAATAAATAACAGAATTTTTATCTTTTTCTGTCTCTTGTAGTATTACTTTATCACAAAATTAATAATTGATAATTTGTTTGAAAGGGATAATAGTAAAAACTTGATTATTAATGTACTGACAAGCTAGTGTAGATAAAAATTCTTTCTATAAAAGAATTTTTACTTGTTATCTTTTATGAATAAATGTTAGATAGATTTAAAGATCTATACATATATACACACATTTTGACTTATGTCTATACATAATATATGTGAATTTCACATTTTTTTTTTTTTTTTTTTTTTTTTGTAGAAATTTTTTTTAATTAATATATAAGGTAGGCGGTAGTTTCCCATTTTTTACTACCTAGGAAGACAGAATATAAACAGATTTTTTACATCAAGTATGTTGATAATAAATTCTTCATCACGTAAAAAGTTGGATCAATTTACTTTATTTTTAATCCTTTGACAAAATAATATTTAACATTATAAAAGAGATTCTTTAAAAATAATAATTTTTGCTAAAAAAATGCAAATTAAAAATCATAATGGTTTGTTTTTTAATGTGATGGTGTTAGAAATCAAGTTTATGCTATCAAAAACTCAATGCCACTTTGTATACTAATATAGAAAAAAAAAAAAAAAATTATCTCATTTGCAGTATTAAAACCATTTGAATTATTAAAATTTAAATATAACAGAGATAAAAAGGTTCCTAAATCGAAAAATAAATAAAGGAAATAACGGAAAAATAAATGAAACTAAAAATTAAAGAGCAAACTGAAACAAACTAATTCTTAAACTATCAAATAGCACGAATTCTAGTCATGATGAATGCAGCTAGTTATAAACAATAATAAATGTCCACTTTTGTAAAGAATAAATTTCTAATAAACAACTTTCTGATATTATATATTGTACTTTAAATAACATTTAATAATAACCTATAACGTATTAAAATTTAAATCAATTTAGGGATATAAAAATATTTTTGTTATTAGCATGAATGAATAAAGTTTAAGCAATGGTTATCCATTGACAATATTTTCATAATGAAATGTCAAAAAATGTAAACACTTGCCAGTATTGCCGTGATCAATTAAAAAAGTAAACAAACCACATAAAAATGTGTCTAATCAAAACAGATTAATCAAAACATGGGAATTAATAATGTTTATAATTAATAATGTTCTGCTAATACACTGCAAGCTATTAATTTAACAATAATTCAAGAAATAAACACTAGAATGCATAAATCTTATCTGTTTACATCTCTTTTTTTTTTTTTTTTTCTTTTTTTCACTAGCGTCATGAGTGACATACTAATGAAATTTAAACACATATATTTCTTTTTAAAACTTTTAGGCCGTTAACAAATTCTTCTTTCAAAATGAAAAACTTTTTAAATAAATAGAAGCTACGCTAAATTGTACAGCTGGATACTAGGGTTATTTCTGAATCAAGCTTTGTTTAAATAACCTTTATAACGTAGATGCAGCATATTTTTTAAAAGAAGACTATAAATAGATAGAACGGAGATAGTAAAGGAAAAAAAAATAAAGAGGGAGAAGGATTGTTATTTAAATAAACTGTTAAACAAAATTTCACACAATTCATTAAAAGTTATATTTATCAGCTAATAAATTTTAATTACTTAAATTACTATTATCTAGATACAAACGTGTAATTCCAATTTGAAAGCTCATAAAAATACAAAATAATGCTTTTCAAATATAAAATAGACTGATCTGAACGAAATGAAAACATTCTGGTTGATTGGTTCGACGTAATGAAGAGCAGCCCAATTGCATGATTTCAGTTTGTTGTGTTTTACAAACACGGTCAACAATATTCATTTATTTGGGTTTCCCCCTCTCCTCCTTCCTTCCTTCCTCCTGCGAGCAAAAATAAAGCGCGCCTTACCTACGAACGTTAGTCTGCTCAACAACACACTCGATCGCGATCGCGGATTATGAGAACAAGAACAACAGAAGGACAACAACAAATGCTTCTCTCACCTTGTGATTTAAGCTTCCTTGGCATCTTCTAATGATTTCACCTCCAAACTTTGGACATTCTTGCCTGCATTTTAACTGAGGCCCCGATGATGAATATGTCATGTTGAGGCCATGTGATCTGGAATCTTGGCAGGATTGGCTCGATGCAAAAATTAACTGAGAAGCTGTAAAAGTGTAATATATTCCACTCTCTCTTTGGTTACAGCGAGCACCGAACAAGGCAAATAAAAGAGTCGTGATGATACACAAATCGGATTCCAGCGGAAACTGTCATCACTGAAATCGCACAGGCAAACAACGAATAATACTCCTAAGCGATACAATAACTATAACGCAGAACAACTTTAAAGACTTTGCGTCTCTTTGGCTCGTTTCAACCTGAGGCTACGACCGTGCCTATTTCGTTGGACGGGGGAGAAAGGGAAACGACCTCCGACAGGGTTGCTGGCATCACCAGCCAATTGTGCGCCAAAACAAGCCAAACATACACACACATTCATTTAAGATGAAAGAGAGAATCTTGTTACTGACGCACAATTTAAAAGAAAGAAGAAAAAAAACTTGTTCTTGTCACGGACCAGATTTTTCCTCACGTACAATTAACAAATTTTTCTTAACGGATCGATTGTGCGACTTACAAATCATGTTATCAACTATTGAAAAAGGACGGATATCGTTCCTAACAAATATTAGCTATTTTTTCATTTTATATAGTTTTTTGCTTGATATTTAATTATGATAATAAAAACTGAATCGGCACGTTTAGTAAGGCAATTAGAAAGCCTCTTCAATAAGGAAACTACAATTCCGCGATCATTAGAGAGAAAGGAGTTACTTTAATTTAAACTGAAAATATAAAACAGTCAATTTTGGAGGTAAGTCTTAATATGAATTTTATAATCTTTAAAAAAGAGAGAGAGAGTTTGAAGGAAGACTAAAGAGCAAAACAAGGAAAACTACATTTTTATTTTTACAATTGTGGTGCGAATTTTCTTAGTGAAAACAGTTTTAATTTTTCTTCTTGTTTTATCTTATCTTTTAACTTTGTGCCAACCATGTGCAGTCTCAAGAGTGACGTTATCATTAAAACAGAATAAGTTGCCATCTAAAGAGCGCAAACAAGAGGATGCTTAAAACTAGTATTTTTTTTTTTTTTTTAACCCTTTGTGTCGCAGTGTCGTCGCTGCGAGGACGCAGAAATCACAACTGCAAATATTCATCTTCGAATTTTTTTAGCAAAATTTTACTTTTATAACAAAGCAGAATAACACCTGTATCAAAATAAATTACAGCACAACATACATAATCGAATACATAATCGCACAACATACAACAACGAATAATCATCAAATTGTGCTCTGGAACTAGGCGACAAGCCACTAAGATACATAAATGGTTTTCACACCAACAGAAAGTTTCTACTGTTCGAATAATATAAATAATATGTAAAACGACAAGTTTACAGTGTTCATTGTTCAGTTACAACAGTTGTAAAGAATGGAAAAATAAACGCAAGTATTTTTACAACTGTGTTGCGGGATTTTCTTATTAAAGGCAGTCGTTTTTCTTACACTTTCTGTGTTAATCAAGGTCCATCTCAAGATTAATGTTATCACTAAAACAGAATAAGCGAACTAAAGAGCGCAAAAATGAGAATGCCTAAAAACAGGATAATAATATCATAAAAAAAAAAGCGTACCCTACAAAACAGTAACAAGGAATAATCTTTGAATTGTGCCCTAGAACTAGGCGCCAGCGTTGCCGAAAGTGCGATAATTACACTGCTCGGCTTAAAAATTGCCTCTGACACTATTTCAGCATAATGACCTCCTGAATCTGAATATGACGCCCATTTTGCCCTATCACCCACCGTTTTTTAGGAATGGCCTCCTATTTTTATAATTTTTCCGTGATTTTATGGCTATAAATATCATTTTTAGGAGGGCGGAGGATTATTTTAACCGTTAAATATCTCCTGAGGGGCTACAGAGTTGAAAAATTCTAAAACATGAACATTTGCGACAAGGGAAAATTTTTTTATTACATATCTTATATTTTTTTAATCTGTTATTACTGTTATTTTTTAAACTTTATATTTTTTGTTTTTAGGTGTTAAATTAATTATTTTTCATTCTTCAAATCAAATTCATGGTAAAATTATCGAACAGGGAAAGAAATTGACGGGAGGGGGGGGGGATCTAGAAAACGGTGAGTGACTAGGCAAAATGGGAGTCATATTCGGATTCAGGAGGTCATTTTGCATAAGAAACAGCAAGAATGGTATCAAATCTCGATTTTTTTTTTTTTTTTTTTTTTTTCAGAGCAGTGTTATAGTTATCTATACATATCTATACATTATCTATACATGTTATCCTACATATAGTTATCAAGTCTCCGATTTGGGCTGGAGACTTCATACCAGAAATTTTCTGCAATAAATTTCTTTATATTTAATCATGGATGATTAATACAAAGTATTTCTATCAAAAAATGCTGGTGTGCAATCTGGTTAAAAAATTAGAAATTTAGAAAAATTCTGGTTAAAAATTTGGCAACGCTACGTGAGCCACAAGAATAATTTTATGTGAATTTCACGGCAACAGAAGGTTAAGGTGACACTGCATAGCTATAATCAATAAATAAACGGGTTCATTTAATTTATAGAGTTCATTGTGTGACCATAGTAATTGTAGAGAATAGAGGAATTTATTTAACTGTGCTGCGAGGTTTTTTTAAGTGAACACAAATATAAATTTTCTTCTTAATTTTTCCCTTTCTGTGCCAACCACAGACCATCTTACGACTAACATTATCCCTACAATGGAATAAGTGGACGTCTAAATAGAGCAAACAAGAATATGAATAAAAATCAAGTTAAAGAAAAACGAAAGTAGACTAGTGTTTTAGGCCTGGGTGTGCATTCCGTGGGCTCTTTCTAAGGAGTCCTAGTCCGTATTTACTCGATTTTCGGAGAAAACCATGGAAAACTTCAAACTGTTAAGTCGACGAACGTCATCTGGAATCGAACCCGGCACTTGCCGTCTAACAGTTTTGAGCGCAGAACCACTCAGCTTCTGGTGGGACTGAATAACGAACTAGATAATAACATCTTTATCAATTACATCACAGCACATCCTACGTAACATTTAAAAGGAATAATGTTCCAACTGCGGCCTGGAACTAAACGCTGAGCCAAAAAATATATTTTATGTGGGTTTCACGCCAGCAGAAAGTTGCTTCGGCACTGACACCATAGTCATGTTAGATAAATAGACGGGTTCATTCGATTTACAGAGTTCACTGTGTGATCATAACTGCAAATGATCGAGGAAGAGGGAAGAGTCAAAAGAATTTTTGCAACTGTGCTGCTAAGTTTTTCTTAGTGGACACAATTTTAATTTTTCTTCATATTTGTTTTTATTTTTCACTTAATGTGTCAACCATGGGCATCTCAAGACGACATTATAACTAAAACTGATAAGCGTGCGTCTAAAAAACGGAAACAAGAAAACGTATGAAAATAAAATCGTATAATATTTTTTGAAGAATAATGGACAGGATAATAAAACATGCATTAAAAGAAGGGTTCCTTGACCGCAACCGCAACAAGGAATAATATTCCAATTGTGCTTTGGAACTAGGCGCCAAGCTATAAAGACACATTATATGTGGATTTCATAACAGTAGAATGTTGCTACGACACTGACAGCTTAGTTATAATAATAAAATGATAATAATAATAGACGAATATCATTCAGTATATAGTGTTCATAGTGTGATCATAACAGTCATAAAGGATGGAGTAAAACTGGGAATTAGTAAAAATAATAATAAAAAATTGTAATTTTTAGACTTTTTTCTTAATTTGAAACTCTCAAAATCATTTCAAATTTTCTTTTAAATTCTTCTTTGAAAAAATATATTCTTTCATGTTTGTTTATTTGTAATTCTCCTTTAGTTCTAACTTTATTTGATAAAATGTATCTTCAGTTTGTACACTTTTTACAACAAACTTTAAATAAAATTACTGTTTACAATAAACTTTTCTTTTCAGAAAATAAATACTAACCAAATATAGTCGAACCTTCTTAACGTGAATTACTTTTAGCATGAACGATTTTCACAATCCCCGTCAAAATGAAGATTAGTTTTTGAATTACTGATAGCATAAACTACTGATTACATGAACAAATTTTTTATTCCCCTTGAGATTCCCATTAACGAGGTTCGACTGCATTATTAATCACTAATAGATTAATAGATCAGGAGTCTCAACGCTCAATTTGCATTACTCATTAGTCCACAGGTGCCAAGTTATTACGGATTGTCCATATCCCTCACACAAAAATATTTAATAGTATTCTTTTATATTAATTGTCTGTGATTAAATACGATGAACATTATAGTAATGTTTGTATAAATTGCATACCACTATTTCTAAATAGTGGTATGAAATTTATTTTGAAATAGTGGTAACTTGGCACGTCTGCTCATTGCTGATATGTAATAATTAGAATGTAAAGTTTTTTGCACTGAAGATGGCTTAAAGCTACCGAAACAGCTGTATGCATCTCAAATATTTTTCTTTGGCGTTTCTGACGTAGTAGTTTGTTCGGGTTTTAATATTCCAACGCCAAGTCTCCTGTTATTATATGTAAAGTTTTCTTTTTCTTCCCTTTCTATTATTTTTGAATTCACAAAATCATACTCAAAACATTCACAGCTATTCTAATTAATGTTTATAATGTCTAAAAATATACTTTGGCAAACACATTCATATTCAAGTACAAATTAAAATTACAATCTGTACTTCTGAAATAGCAGCATGAAATTGTTAAATATTTAACATTGCTTGGTTCAAAAAACACAAAACTCTTTAAAATGAAAAAATATTTTTGGTTCATGTATATTTTCAAAATTGTTTGCTTAATGTTTAGAACTTCTTTAAATGAATTACTTTTCACAATCAATCAAGTTTGTAAACAATAACAAAGTTGTCAAACGAAAACATAGATACAATAAAAATAAGAGGAGCGATTGCGTAAGCTGGAGAGCTCGAGAAACTTACAGTCGTTGACAACAGAGTCACTGTAGTCGCAGTTTAGTTACCATTGAGTATACGGGACACGGGAGTGTCCTATCTGTATAAGTCGCCAATTGCCCATCTGCGCAGCACTAGTGCGACGTAAAACCCAACCACCACCACCCTATCTGTATAATAATCTCTGTCATATGCTATCCGTAATTACTAACATGGGTGACTCACTGGGTTTCCCAGAAGTGGTGAATCATAGATAGCATATGACAAATTTGAATGATTTACATAAAATTTGCATAATTTTAATTAGGAAACTTAATTAAGAGATGTCCGTGTTAGCTGCTTAGGTGAGGGGAAAATCCATGATTCATCCATTCTTAAAAACCGTCTAATCAACAGGGGAGATTTACAGACCTTGTCAATTCGTTAGATTTCAGTTGCAGTTTGATTCTTATCCTGCTAGTATCTCTTTACCTGTGCGGCTTATTTTCACCGGGCAGTATGCATAGTTTCTCCGGCATATGTCGGTCTTTTTTCCGCGTGTTATATTTCGATTTACCGTGTAAGACAACGGAATCGTCTCGAGTAATGTGCCGTGGAGTGCGAATATTTTTCACTACGTATTGAATGACATTTCCCGCGTTGGCGCATCAGGCATTTTGTTGCCTTAGGGTTGCCACATGTACCCAGCGCGTTTCTCTGATAAACAAACGACAAACTTTTTTTTTATCGTCTTACGTTACTTTAGAGTAACTTGTTTTATTATATTTCATAATTTTAGCTAAGTAAACTATGATATGGAAGTTTGTTTAGCGATAAACTGCTATAATCATTGAAGAAGTGAGTTTGGCGACATTTTGTAAAAGAAACAGAAACCGCCCTAACAACACATCTTACCCCAGTACATCCATAGGATATCCTCAGAATAAAATGACATCCTGCGAATGTACTGTGAAAAAAATGTGTTTTTAGAAATATTATTGTTGCTTATTGCTCTTATCTTGACCGGATTAGCTTCAGATCAAGATTTCTGAAAATCATTAGGGAAGCAATAAGGGCGCCTTCGGAGGCAAAAAAATGGCGGTGATGCGCCGGCATATTATTTTATTTTGGGGCTCTAGGTATGGTAGCTGATAAGCAATCAGTGACGTCACTGATGAGAGGATGCCGTCATGATCACGTGACTAGGATTTCGATAGATAAGAATGTCTCTTATCATTCATTTCCTCCAAGTCTGCCGATGGAGTAGGACATGTTTCAAGGTAAGTCCAACTTTTTCTGAAATAATGACAATTCAGTATTTAGTTAAGTCAGGCATGTTATTACACGTATACGAAATAATTTTATGCAATAGCACACTCGGTGAGTCATGCTGATTGTATATGTGTATTATTTTATAACATTGATGATGTTTCACTTAAACAATGTAAAAATCTGTGTGTCTAAAATCTTTACGGTGTTTAAAAACTAAATTGAATAAGATTTTATTATTTATATATGCTTAGGTCAAAACCAACTGTAAAATCGTTTCTAAATATTTAAAATTTTAGGTGCTCTGTAAGTTAATATCATACAAAACTTTGGTTATTGTATTGTAAGAAATATAATAAAACTTACTAATTAAAAATTTATATATACAGGATGACAAGAAATAACTTGGACACACATGATATGTTATAACTTTAAGGCTAATGAAAATATTACGACCAAACTTCAAAAAATATGACTACATTATTTTGTTTATTATATTTACAAATTTTTAAATTGGCACCTTTAGCCTTAATACAGAGCTTTAAACGTGTCACAAAATTTTCGGCTATGGGCCGCAACTCACTGATATTTTATTCTATTCCTTGCGTAAGAATTCCTCTAGGGATGCCAAAGTTTTATGAGTTTTAGCACACACCCTTGTCTCCAAGATGGACCAAACAGAATGATTCATTGGGTTCAAATCTGGGGAATACGGTGGCCA
The DNA here is from genome assembly GCA_963930645.1 of Salticus scenicus. Lineage (NCBI taxonomy): Eukaryota > Metazoa > Arthropoda > Arachnida > Araneae > Salticidae > Salticus > Salticus scenicus. The sequence goes on from OZ005651.1 coordinate 171,963,326, forward strand.
TTCTTCAGCTCCAATGAAGTCAGGAAAATTTGTCTTGCACCAATCTTGAGTGCCTTTAGCTCTATGTGCAGGTGCGGAATCCTGTTGGAAGGTCCATCTTTTGTTTCCAAAGAACTTTTGCGACCAAGGTAAGACAACATCTTCCAAAATGAGTTTGCGATAGTGGTAGATACAGATATTTGGTTTGAAACTTCGTCCAAGTTATTTCTTGTCACCCTGTATAAAATAAAAATCTTTCATAGATTACTTGCAAAATGCCTGTAGGAATTACGTAAAAAGGATTCTCAAAATAAATAAATAAATAAAGTTTTAGCGTAAATAAATCAAATTTCACCATCTTGTTAAATCTAAACTCTAGGGATTAGAATTTTTTATTTTTTTATTACGTTTTTTTCAGCTGAATATGACTTCTTTAAAATTAAAGTCAACTTTTCAGCCTTTTTGCATTTCTGACATGCATTTTTTGTATCAGCTCAAAGATAAAACTTATTTGAATAATGGAAACTAGGTTTATTACTTTGGTAAAATGGATTATGTCATTAATACTCTTATATTTAATTTCGATGTTTTCCGTTAAACGTAAAATCATAACTTTTTTGTGTTCAGGCCAATTTCATCTCTGAAACTCACTTTGAGTTTTGATTTCATGGCAAAGCATTAAACAAAGTTTCTTCACTTTCAAAAAAAGTTGGCTTCGTAAAAAGAAATAATCATGTAAAATTTAAGTTACTAAAATATTAAAAATGAGCTATAGATGGCAGCACCAAGCAGAAAGAAAATGAGAAATGAATTAAGTTACTATAATTTTTAAAAATAAGATAAAGATGCAGCACTAGCAATACCCATGGAAATAGTTTCACAGTTAAAAATAAAATTACACTGTCAAATTTCTGAAAAAGAGTAAATCTTCTTTACACAAAAGAATAAAAAAAAAATCGGAAAAAAAAAAAATAATAATCAGAATAATAATAAAAATAAATATAAATATAAATAAATAAATCTTAGGGTTAATATTAAAACTAAAAGTTAGATTAATATTTAATTGGTTAAAAATTGGTTATTAAATAAGTTATCAAGGAAGGATACAACTCAACTTCTAGAACGCCATTTTCTCATATTAAGTTCTCTGTTTGCTCGCGTTTTGAATTCAGTTTTATTGGCTCGTGTTTTGTTTTCCGTTTTTCTGGTTGGTGTTTCAATACATCAAGGTATATTATGACTTAACTACATCTCTTTCATTTCAAGGTTTTTTTTTTTCTTTTTCTTGAAGGTTTAAGTTATGATTTCATTTTTAATTTAAGGCTCATGATGTGTTTTTATTTTTCTGGAAAGTATTCTGTTTTTATTTTTCTGGAAAATATTCTGTCATTATTTCATTTAATTCATTTTACGCCATTTTTTCTTGTAGGTTCGTGCTATCAATTGATAGTTTGCTAGAATGCATATCAGTTTCAGAAAACCTACAATTCTCTGCTCAATGCTATGAGGATAGCACTTGATAACGTCTTATAGCATTATGAGCTTTTAAGCTAAAATTTAGTATTGTTCTGTTTTGATCCGGAAATCTGTTGCTCATCTCGCAATTAATAAGTTCATTTCGTTACATAGTATTTTTTCCCCTTAAAATACTATCCTAGAGTCAAACTTCTACTCTTCTGAATCTAATTACACGGTCCTATTTTATTTTTCAACAGGTATTGAAGTCTAATAAATTAAAGTAAGTACTATTATTAATCTTAAAAATTAAATTTTCTAGTTACTTTGTTGGCGTGTGTGTGTTTCTTTGGTGAATTATATGACTGACAATTCTTCGTTCTCATTCTTTTCTTTTACTATCAAAAGGATTATATATATAATAATAACAGGAGACTTGGCGTTGGAATATTAAAACCCGAATAAACTACTACGTCAGAAACGCCAAAGAAAAATATTGCAAATGCATACAGCTGTTTCGGTAGCCTAAAGCGTACCGTCTTCAGTGCAAAAAGGATCATATATATATATATATGCTATAGAAGTATATGCTATATATATCTATATGGATTATATATATATATATATTAGGGCTGTGCCGATTAATCGATTAATCGGTTCGGTTAATCGATCAATGCTTAGACCCGATTAATTTTTTTAATCGAGTTAATCGGATCGATTAATTCGATTAAAAATTTTCAAAATCCGATTAAAATTTTCAAACAAAGAACTAAAGTAAAAATGCTGTTCTGCCTACAAAACATTTTTTCGCATATTTTGCTAACAAACATTCTAAGAAACATCCATCAAATAATGAAAAAGCAAAAATAAAAATAAATAAATAAATCAATTAAATAAAGCCTCTCAAAAGAAGTTGTTGCACTTTTGTTGATAGAGAAAAGGGAGAGGACAATTATTAAACAAAATGCAGCTCCATGTGCATGCTGAAGCAACACCACCTGTCTGTAGTCTTCTACAGAAAGTGTTGGTTAGGGTAATAGTATTCTCAGAAAGAAGAAGCTTTCAAAAAATAGAAATGCTAAAAAGAAAGAAAAGAAAAAAAGAAGAGAAAAGAAAGAAAAGAAAAAAAGGAATTGAGATTTCCACTATCCCTCTGATGGGGAAATGTCAACAGAGTTTCACAATATCTTCAAGCGTTTATTGTCTGTTCAGAATTGCTGATAGTAACTATTGAAGTAGAAACAGAAAATAACATTCTGTGTCCGAAGTGTCAATAAAGTACTAAAATATAAGAATTCGAGATTTTTATGTTAATGATATGGAATTTTGAGAATTCATTTAAAAATAGTGACAAGCGAGATGGACAAGGCCTGTAAATGTAAAACTAAAATATGTGTAAATTCATTTAATGTTTCTTTCAAAATTAATTAAAAATTAAATTAATTTAAAAAAATAATAATAATAAGTGAAAATATTTATATAAAATTAACACTTAAAGTCACCAATTATTACTCTGAAAATTGATTTAAATTTCAGCTATGAAACAGATATAATTGATTAGATAAAAATTTTGAAAAAAAAATTCTCAGTCAAACTTATGAATAATATATATATTACACTATACTATATACACACACAAAATTAGAGTTCTATTCATCATTCAAATAAAATTATATAAAGAAAAATGAAAACCGATTAAAAATCCGATTAACCGACTGATTAATCGATTAATGAACCACGATTAACCCAGTTAAAACTCTTAATCGATTCCCACCACTAATATATATGCTATAGAAGAAAGACATTCTTAAACTTATTTATTCATTATTTTATCGGTACTCCGTATAATTAATTATATGACTTTTTTGCTTAACTTAAAAAACATAAATATTTATACAATATTAGTTTATCTATATTATATTGGTGTTTCCTAAATTTTATTTCCTTATAACTACTCTTACTTTGATTAGAAACTTTAATTAAATCATGTTCAAGCATGATTCATACATGATGACTCATATTTCACTTTATAATAGAAACAGAAGGTTGATGATTATGTATAAAAGGATAAAAATTTACTTCAAAATTGTGTGGTTAGAGTTTAAATGTTAAGTGTGAAATTTATTTAATGGTTAATGTATAGCAGCAATATATAAAGTATAGTTTATATAACATTCATTATATGTATAATGTGTATAACTTTATTGACTGATTTAAAACTTTCATGATGTGATAAATTTATTTAATAGTAAAGAGATAAATAATATTTGTACACTCCTTCTCATATTTATAAGGACACTTTATATTTTGAAATAACTAATGTAAAAATAATTGTGAACAAGATTATACAAAGTGCACTTAATATATCCAGTATTCTCAAATCCAAAATTGCTATAATTTTTTTAATATGAAACAAAATTAATAAAAAATAATGCAAAATGTGTTTTTCTCCATGTTTTTAGATGTTCATAATTATAGGGACAATCCAGATTTTTTCGTTTTATTTAACTTACTAGCGGATAAATTACAGTTGACATGCGAATTTGTTAACTACTGGGCTAGATTAATTCCTATATAAGCATTCAATTTTTCTTGGACGGACATTACTGATAATTCCTCGAAAAAAAGAACGTTCAAGTAGTGAAGTATGATAAATGTGTTTTTTAAGTGGAAGGATAATTTCAATCCGCCGAATTTCTAATGAAATTCGAAGGTCTAAAATTGCTGAAGGAAATGTGATCAAACGTTGAACTGCTGGTTCGATAGGAGAGAGATCTGATGCAAAATCAGAGTTCTTTTACAGAGATCGAAGACTCATAATTCCTCTTACTGTTCTACTCATAATGACTGCTGCTGAATTTGCACGTAATTTGTAACGAAAGGTTAGGGTCCACATTTATGCATGTTTAAAATAATTAATAATATGTTAAAATGAATAAAAAACTTGTAATAATCAATCAGCATTTAATGGGGGAAAGAACGTCTGTGTTAAAGTTGAATAAAGACAATATTAAATGGTAAAATGTTGAATTTTCGGATGAAAAACCTTTTATTCTTGATTAACCAAATGGTTTTAACAGCTACTGGCACGATCTGAAGATAGCGAAAAACAGAGTAGATTTTTTAAAGGCAGATATGAATCGGGCATTTTAAAGGTGGATCTATGGTGCTCTGAGGAACTGCTTCTACTGAAAACAGAATGAATTTAGTAATTTTTTCTATTATTATGAACATCAAGAGAATATCCGAAAATTTTAAACGTGAAATTATCAGATTTTTGTCAGATTTTGGGGGGTAATAATATTTTTTTCTACAAGACTTACATTTTTGCTCCACTTTTAGAGCAATAGGGAATAGTTTGAAGAAAGAAACTTCTGTATTATTGCCTTTCCCATGACCTAAAAGTTGAAAAAACCTTAATTTATGATATTAGAAAAGTGCATGCAAGTGGAAAGCAATTTTAAATAGTTTAAATGTATTAAGAATATTATATATGTTATACGAAATGGCATTGAAACTTAATATTAAAAAAAAAAAAATGTATATATATATATACTAGAGAGAATGTCTGACTGTTTAACCCTAAAAAGAGACCCCATAAAATATTAATTTAAAGAATAACTGAAAAAAATTACTAAAATTCGAGCTGTCCTTATAATTGTGAACACCTGAAAAATCATCTTTTTACCATATTTAAAGTTTTTTAAGATAGAAAAACGATAAAACTTTTTAAATATAGGCTATTAATGAAATTCAAATTAATTAAAAATATATTTGCTTAAATAATAGTGTTCAGTGTTTAGTTAATATAGAAAAACGGGTGTCCTTATAATTATGAGAAGGAGTGTATAGTAACAATATATAAAGTTTAGTTTATATAACTTCTATTATATTTATAATGTATATAACTTTATTGCCTATAAAATTTATTGACTGGTTTAAAACTTTCATGATATGTTAAATTTATTTAATTGTAAAAGCTTATAAATTTTATTGGCTGTTTTAAAACTTTTTAAATAATAGTAATTTTTAAAATTAATGTTACATACGTGTTCAATTTTTAACGAATGCAAAAGTAAATTCATCTTGAATGTTAAATGTGAAACTTATTTAATGCATAGTGATAATATAAAGTTTAATTTATAGTGTAAATCAATGTATACTGAGTATAAAATTTATTGATTGTTTCAAAGTGAGAATTTTTAAGTGTACATGCGTCTTACATTTTTCACGAATGTCAAATTATTTATAAGTTCCGGTTTCAATATACGTGTAAATCAACTATCGCTTTGTTTCATACTGAAAAAATTTCAAAATAAAAGTTTAAGTCATATTCTTTAAGTCTATCTGATGAAGGGAGATTGTAATTCGAAACGATTCTTCCAATCCTGATGAAGGGTTTTCGAAACTCAAAGTCATATCGTTATATCCTATAATTAAAATCTACAAACCCTTTGTTGAAGCGTTCATTGCACAACCCTTATTAAAATGTATATTTTGTTTTAAATTAATTACCCGATTGTATGATACTCATCAATCAACCCTTCATTAAAGGTATGTTATTGTTTTAAATCCTATGTAATAACCCATGAATCTGCCGATTAAAACCCCGAAATATCTCCAAAAGTGCTAAGTCCCTAAAATACATACAAAAATATTCATAAATTTTTATTAAAGGTTTTGCATTTATGTCATAATTCTAAAAAGTTGCTTGAATGTAATACCAACTCCTATAAAAATTTCAAGTTCTAAAATACTATTAAGTGTATTCATTAACTAATCAAAATGCAGTATTTTATCACGTGACACGATTCAACCAATCAGATTACAGCCTGAATGTTGTTCTTTTATCTGACAATTTATAAATAAGATAGGATAGTTTTTCGAAACTACCCTTCAAATCCCGATGAAGGAGGACAGTCATTCAAAACGCATATCGACATTTCGTTTACAATTCAATTATAATCCACAAACCCTTTGTTTAAGTGTTCATTGAACGACATTGATCAACCAACCAACCCCTATTTAAATGCTAATTATTTAAATCGAATTAAAAAAAATGTTGGTTTAATAACGTTAAATTGTTTATTGCAAATTAATATTGATTACTGTTTTTTATTGTATACTGAAAAATTAGTAAAACTTTTAATCATAGTATTGTTTTATATAAGTCTCTTAAGCATGTGCGTGCATAAGTATAAAGATATGACTCATCGAATATGAAATAAATTTATAAGTTACTACTTCTGAATATTTTTATAATTCAGCATTTCCACATTACTAACAGTTTATGCACACACTGTCTTGTGTATTCAATTTAACACTCATGCAGATGAATAGTTACTAAGTTTAAACTTATATTTAGCAAGTGATACATAATGCATGTTGTATAAATATAGTACAATATATAGTGAAAAAAATTACACCTGCAGATGTTTAATTAGCTGTTATATAGCTGGCGCATGCAAACCTACTAAGTTCAAACCCTATTAAGCATTTTCTTATAAAGTTCATGAAGATAACGTGGCAAGGATCTTGGAATACCAAGCGATTCTGTGTTTAAAGCTGGGAAGTGGTAGGTTCGATTCCAACTCATCAACCTATCTATTTGTAGTTTTTCTTGGTTTTCTCTAAAACTCGCTTAAATATAAGTTAGAAAGACTACACAGGGCATTCCGCTTATAGGAGCAACAGTTAAATATTTAATGGTATGTGTTTATACTTGTAAAGAATTATTTAAAGTTTTATCCATACAGGAATAATATAAAAATTTACATTTTTTGTGGTAGTAAAAAATAATTGTCTCATTAGAAGTTTCATCAACCATTAGCTAAAAACAATGAGTTTCAATTCAACTGCATGATTCTAGTATGATTCATTAAGCTTGCGATAAGTTAACGATTCTATGATTAAAGCTGTGTAGTATCGAGTTCGATTCCAACACACGCTCATCAACTTAATCGATTGGAGATTTTCTTGGTTTTCTCTAAAACTCGCTTAAATATGGGTTAGAAAGACGCCCATGCAGAACATTCCCCTTATAGGATCCTCGTTTAATTAATCGATCTTAACCCTTATGAATATCCATTGTGATTTTTTTATTGTACAATTGAAAATAATATTAAAACTTTTAAGTATGTATAAGATGTCATTGAGCATGGAATAAATTTATAAGTTAGTGGTATATCGAATTAATCATTGAGAAATCCTCTTTCTTACTTATAAAATTTAGTGGTTATGCAAATGAGGAGTTAGAAGACATATGCAAATGAGTAAGTTATATTACTTATAGTACAATCCGTATAACTAAGTTGAAATTTTTTACTCTGGAAAGTATTGCATATATTTAAATAATATATAATTATTATATAAAAATCTCTCTTGTGTGCTATCCAATTGATTATAGCTAGTTTATGAAATTTGTTACACAGTTTATAACTAGGTAAAATAATTATCTGTTTCTAATTTTATCCCGTTTTTTAGTTTTATCCTATAAAGTTTATGCTATCTTAAAACCTTTCATTAAAAATTATACTTATGTTTTATTAAAGATAAAAAAGGGTGACTTATCGTAAAATAATCCTGTTTTGAACTCATTAGCCTAATTATTTGCTTAGCATAAATTTTAAAAACAACCGATAAAATATTAAAATCAATTGGATTATTTCAATGTAGTTTGCAACTTGATATTAATTAAATAATCCATATATATATATATATATATATATATATATATATATATATATATATATATAATTATTTCATATTGTTTAAAAAACATTATCACATTAGAAGTTTAACTAAAAACAATTAGCGATAAATCCTCTTTCTGCAAACCAACTAAGAATAAGCGTGCATTATGAATGAGTCATTGATGGGGTGTTGATAAGTCATTTCTATACTCGCGTTTCTATGGAATAGGTTGAATTTTTCGTGTAGGTTTGAATTCAGTAAATGATAAATATGTTTTTTAAGGAATAATATTTTTTTTAAATTCATTCAGTAATCTTAATTTTTTTTGGTCATTGTTTTTCAATTGTGTGTGTGTGCAAGAGAAAGCTTCTTTTTCACATAGAAGTAAAATCTTCAATAATTTTAAAGTAAGTTTCAGAATTTATTATTATTATTTTTCTAAAATATTTTAGTTTTAATAAAATTTGTATGTTATAAATTTTCTCATATTGTTTTCAAATAATATTTATTGCGTTAAAGCTTTACTTGTTCTATTTTATAAATTTTCAAAATTTTTAATAATTGAAATAAATTTTACTCTCTGTCAAAATTATTTGAATGTCACATCGGTCGTAGAGATTAAAACAAAAATTGATTTTTTCTGCTTCTTGTTAACTTTTAATATCATAGCATAATTTCTTTAAAACGCTTTCCAGTTATTTACTGTTAATAAATGTTATAGCTTTTAAAATATTCAAAGTTTCTTATAGTTTAAATACATAGTTTACTTCTAATTTAATTATTTAAATGTAGTTTGCAACTTGATACTAGATAAATGATTCATACAAACCATTTTATATTATTGTACAAACACTTATAATTTTAACCGAAACAGTCTTTTACTGCATGATTCACCATTCTTATCTACGCATAATTCATCATTCGAGCGAGGATTAGTTCCCCTCATTTATGTGTGAAATTTTTAACGATGAAAGCTGCACAGAAGTTAATATCTTCAATAATTTTTATGTAAGTTTCAGAATTTATTATTCTTATTTGAAAAATTATTTAACTTAATATGTATTATTACTCTAATAAAATTATTTGTTTACAACAAAAAAAAAAAAAAAAAAAAAAATTATTAAAACATAACTTTTATTATTACTCTACAAACATTTTATAAGAAAATTTTTACTGCTTCATTAAAGATGGGTAAACAAATTTCAGAAATTATTTTTTATTGGTATTTACTTATACGGAATTTTTTATTGTTACGCTATGAACTTTTTTTATTGTTTAACACGTTCACGCTGGCGTGGGCCACCGCCGAGCTTTAGCAATAATCCCTGTCCAAAAAAGTACACTTAAAACTGTTTTGTTCAATAGTAAATCCTTGTCGAATCATGTTCTTAGACTGACTAAGAACATGACGCCACCTTTTGAATGTCTCCTTGTGAGTAAAACTAAATTTTGCATAACATCTATAAAACTTCTTTCACAAACGAATTTTTATTGCTTAAAATTTAGTTTTATATTTTATTTATTTATTTAAATACAGTTTAATTGATAGGTAGGTAATAATCGTTTAAACTCATTGTACGATATGCTTTGTGAAAAAATCATGTATGGTGTGTGGTAATTCTTTTTCAAAAATAAAAATTATTGCATTTTCCTAATTACTCGCTGTATTTATTAACATTCTTAACTTAATCTTTATAAGAGATAATGTTCATTACTATGCATGATTCATCAGCTTATGACTCCATGGGTTTTTTCGCTACAACACGATAAGCATGAGTCATAGAATATTCTCGTATCATCTGTTTTAAGGAAACTGTTTATTTTAATTTAAAATAGTTTGACATATTTATGTAATTTAATATTTACCTCGAAATTTTAAGTAAAAATGTTTAACATGAAATATTTTTTAGTAACTGATAGTTTTAACTATAAGTAATTCATTTATTTTTTATTATTGTTATTGATGTTTATATAAATTTTTATAAAAATAATTTAAAACACTAATTTGTTTTTATGAAATTATAAACCTTAAAATAATTTTATAGTAATTTTTTTTTTCACTTTCAAATTAAAAAGTATTTAATAAAATTTACCTGTTTGATGAAAATCAACTTAGATAGTATAAATTATATTACTGTGTTAAACTCGAATAAATGTTAAATAATATTTGTATAGCATCAATATATAATGTTTAATTTAAATAACATACTCATGTAGGGTAGGTGCTCCAGTGATTGGCATGCTCGAGTAATTGACATCTATCCCGAAATAATTAATAAATAAGAAAAATAATAAAATCATATATATTATATACAAGAATTTTAACATCTTATGTCAGGCTCTGGAGCATAGTGTGCTAATAACTGGTAAACTGAATAACTAGCAGTGTCAAACACTGGAACATATAGTGTGCCAATTACTGATAAAATAAAAAATTGGCAGTGTTAATTACTGGAACATTGAGTGGGTGTCAAATAAAAATTCATAAAAAATAAATAATTGTTATCAAATGCATATATTTTAACATATATGTGGTTCTGAATGTCCTTCATGCCATATGTAATAACTTAAGATTTCTAAAAATATTTTCTGCTGACTAGAACATTAAAAACATCAGAGATTGCTCTAAAAGTGTCAATCACTGGTGCACTTACCCTACTTATAAAATTTATTTATAGTTTTAAAATTTTCGTGTTATGCTAAATTTATTTAGTAACAATATATAAGGTTTAGTTACTTATAATGTATATAACTTTAATGCATATAAAATTTAATTGTAGATTTAAAACTTTGTGTGCGTTTTTTTAAATGATAGTAATTGTTTTCAAATTAATATTATTTTATTATATATAGTAATTTTTTAAAATTAATATTTAACATACGTGTTAAATTTTTTAACGAATGCAAAAGTATATAAGGAGGGACTTTAATAAGTGATAATCAACTATATCTTTGTTTCATTCTGTAAAATTTTTAAAGTAAAAGTTTGAGTGTCATTAAATGAGTAGTTCTACCTGATGAAGAGAGCTTGACGTTCGGAACGATTCTTCCAATCCTGATGAAGGAGGTGTTAATTCGAAACACATAACGGCATATCGTTTATTTTATAATTAAAATCTACAAATTATTAAAATGTTAATCAACCCTTAATTAAAGGTATGTTATTGCTTTAAATCCTGTCTAATGACCAATGAATCCCCCTATTTTTAATTCTGTCAAAACTTCTAACTTCACTAAAAGTTTAAGTGACATTCTTTAAATTACCCCAAAATATTCAAATTCTAAACCACTCATTATGCAGTATTTTATCACGTGACATGATTCAACCCAACAGAATGCAACATAAGAATCACGTAACTCCTTGTTTCTATAAATTGTGTAAAAAATTCCTAATATAAATTTACAGTTTTCCAATGGCATCACTAAATGTTTAAACTCTAAACCATTGTTTAAATTCATTATGTATCATCTTAACGAAATATTTTTTCAATCTCTAGAAATACTAAGTCCCGAAATTGTGATCAACCTTAATTTAAATATTAATCAACCCTTAATTAAAGGTATGTTATTGTTTTAAATCCTATGTAATGACCAATGAATCATCCAATTTTAATTCTCTTAAAATTGCTACGTTCACTAAAAGTGTAAGTGATATTCTTTCAATTATCCAAAAATATTCAAATTCTAAATCATCATTAATTGTTATTTGTTTTAATTAACTTCAGTGATCTTTGTTTCATTCAGTAAAATATTTTAAGTCCCGAAATTGTGAAAATAAGTCCCACCGGAAATTATTTATATACTTCTAATGGCAATGCCCAAATTTTAAGATCAAAGTCTATACCATTCATTAAATGTTTTTAATTATATAACACTCATCAACCCTTTGTTTTAATTAGTCAAATTCCACGAAATACATTTTCAATCACGAAAAATGCTAAGCTCCTAAAATAAAATCTCTGCGACATTAATTACTTGATTACATATTTTTAATTCTGTAATATTTTTAAAGTATAGGTTAATTAACCTCAATAATATATAGTGTCATGGCCGAATGGTTTAAAGCATAGACAATCAGTCGACCATGATATTTTATCCTTGGTTCGAATCTACACCCTGAAAAAAAATTACCGAAAAAAGCTAAGTCCAAAAAATTGTGAAAATCAAGTCCTCGAAATTAATTTTCAAACGTGAAAAAATTCCAATTCTCCCCGATAGATGGCAGCACTGAAATTCTCCATTTAAAATAATTAAAAAAAAAAATGCTAATCTCCACCGGAAATTCTCTTCCGATTCCAACGAAAAGTTTCTACTCTCCCGGTGGCAACGTCCCCTCGTGGATGACTCATCGTGAAAACATTCGTGAAACGTGACGTCATCTCCCTCCCCGCACATCAGCACCTCACTATGCACTCCACCTGCTCCCTGCTCCTTATTCCTCCGTACCTCTAGCGTTGAACTCTCATTTTCCATTTAATACCATGACAGTGCTTATGAAGGATTTACTTATTTCAGAGAAGTTGAAGAGTGGGAGGAAGAGGAATCGGAAAGGGAATGTTTCTGAAACAGTAAACGCATACACTCGCCTATGGGAAAAATGGTGGCACTGGGAAGCAAATATTGTAATTTTTCGTCGGCAGGTAAGGGGTTAAATAAAGATCATATTTGTAAACAATAAGCACAATCTGAAAATTCTCTATTAAGGTCATTACTTCAGGATTTACAGTTGGGAGATCAACGCCCCTCTCAACTTTTGCATGAAATGCAAGTATTAGCTGAAAAATTTTTAGACGAAGTATTAAAACAGTTATGTTTGCAAAGGCTTCCGATAAATATGCAGCAAATATTGTCCATAAGTAAAGATAAACTAATCGAACTGTCTCAAATTGCGGATAAAATCTGTGAGGTTTCAGGAACCATAAATGGAATGAAATCAACTTTCGCAGATTCTAGGACTGAAAATGAAATTAAAACTTTACAGTTACAAATCGCTGAATTGTCTGCAAAAGTGGATAAATTGTTTAAACGTGCTAGTGAATTTTGATCTAGATCAAGAAGTAGATTGCGTATTAAAAATAATTCTGATGTTCAGAAAAATAAACCATTTTGGTGGTTCGAAAATCTGGTTTAACATTTTTAGTAGTTTCAGGCGCCTGCATTTTCGTGTTGCCCAGGAATAAAAATATTCATAAAACATCAAAAGATTGCATAATTTATGCTGCTAATGGTACCAGAATTAATACTTACGGATTTAAGCGGTTAACGCTAGATCTTGGATTACGCAGAGCGTTTCCTTGGTCATTTATAATAGCCGATGTATCCCACCAAATTTTAGGTGCAGATTTTTTGGAAAATTATGGAATTTTAATTGATTTTTAAAATCGAAAATTGTTAGAACATAATAACTTAAAAGTTAAAGCTTTTATTTCACATAGAAAATATAGAAGTGTAAGAACTGTAAATAAAATTTCTAAATATTATGAAATCGTATCTCAATTTCAAATATAACTAATCCCGCAACATTAAAAAATGTTAAAAAAAGAAACATACAGTTACTCATCATATTTTAACTAAAAGTCAACCAATATTTTCAAAAGCATGTACGTTAAATCCAGAAGAGCTTGAAATTGCAAAGAGGAAAATTTCCAATTTGATTGAACAGGAAATTTTACGTCCGTCGAAAAGTTCATGGGCAAGTCCTATTCATTTAGTACCCAAAACAAACGGAGAATGGAGAGTTTGCGGGGATTTTCGTAGGGTCAATGCTCAAACAATTCCGGATGAATATCCTATACCTCATATTCATGATTTTTTTCATAATTTGCATGATAAAAATATATTTTCAAAGCTAGATTTAATTAAAGCCTACCATCAAATACATTTAGACACAGATTCCATAGATAAATCTGCAATAATTACCCCCATATGAGCATCTTTTTATGTGTATGGGACTCTCAAATGCAGCTCAAAGTTTTTAACGATTTATGGATGAAGTTGTTCGCGATTTAGATTGTTGCGTTGTCTATTTAGACGACGTATTAATTTTTCTGTTAATGAGGTACAGCATTTGAATGATTTAAGCACTGTATTTCAACGGTTTAACGATTACGGCATTGTGCTTAATGCAGAAAAATGCATTTTTGGACAAAAGGAAGTTAAATTTCTCGGACATTTAGTTTCTAGTACCGGTTTATTCCCTTTACTTGAGAAAATAGAAGCTCTAAAAAATTTTCCTTTGCCAGAAACAGTACAAGAATTACTTAGGTTCCTAGCAAGCAATGCTAAACTTTTATCATAGATTCCTAAAAAATGCTGCTAAATTACAGGCCCATTATATGAACTTTGTAAGGGTTCAAAAAAGAATGACCGAACAAAAATAAACTGGTCAGATGAACTTTTAAACATAAATTTTTTGAATGTAAGGGAGCTATAGCTGATGTAGTTTTATTAGCTTGTTATAATCCCGATGCGCAGATTTCATTAATGGTACAGTCGGTAACAAATGTGTCCGAACACTAGCGAAAATTCCTATGTAAAAAAAGTACACTTAATGCGGTTTTGTTAAATAAATCCTTATCGAATCATGTTCTTACACTGGCTAAGAACAGGATTCGACAAGGTTTTATTTAACAAAACCGTATGAAATGTACTTTTTTTACATAGGAATTTTTGCTAGTGTTCGGACACTTTTGTTATCGACTGTAGATGCTAGTGATCTATAGCTATAGGCTCAGTTTTATAGCAAATATTTAATGGAATCTCTGAATCTTTGGCATTTTTTTCTAGGAAACTTTCAATTGCTGAATAGAAATATAGTACATGAGATCGGGAATTACTCGCAGTTTATAGTTCTGTACGTCACTTTCGATATATGTTAGAAGGACGTCAGTTTACTATTTTTATTGATCATAAATCTCTTACATTCGCGTTTTCAAAAAAGAGCGTTTCATCGCCAAGACAGGAACGCCCCTTAGAATATATAGCACAATTTTCCACTGATATAAAACATATTTCAGGTAAAGAAAATGTAGTAGCAGATAATTTATCTAAAATTTCACAAATAAGTTTATTTGATAAAAAGTGTTATGAATCAATGGCACAAGCTCAGCTCGGAAATAAGGAATTTAAAATTTTAAAAGAAGGAAATACATCTTTAGTTTTCAAGGAATTTAAAATTTCAAAATAAGGCCCTTCTCTTTTTTGTGACACTTCTACCGGGTCTGTACGATCTTATGTTCCAAAGGAATATCGTTTAAAGATATTTAAGAATTTGCATAATCTTTCACATACTGGTGTTAAAGCCAGTATTAAAATGGTAAGCGAAAGATTTATTTGGAAAGATTTAAAAAAAGGTGTTGTAGAACGAATGGGTTAAATCTTGTAGAGATTGTCAAAAATCTAAAATACATAAGCATGTAGCTTCATCCGTATGAGCATATGAATTACCACGATGTAAATTCAGTCATGTGAATATTAACATCGTTGGACCTTAGCCACCCTCAAAAGGATTTACGTACTGTTTAACCTGTGTAGATAGATTCAGCCGGTTCCCCTTTAAGACTAACCAGTGAATTTTTTCGGGACAGTGAACTTAAAATCCAGCAAATAGATTTCCTAATTTTATTAAGGGAACATATCAGAAAACTGCGCCCTGTTGCTTTGTCTAGGCATAATATTGAAAAATTATTAATGTATAAAGAACTTAATAACTGTTCATTTGTTTTCCTTAGACAGGACTTCATTCGCAGGTCTTTGCAGCAGTCTTATGAGGGATCATTTAGGGTGTTTGCTCGTCATCCTCAATACTTCAAGATCCTGGTTCGAGGCACAAAACAGACAGTCTTTATTAACAGATTAAAACCAGCGTTCATGATGAATTCTGTTTTGGAGCAAGAAAGGGAGCAGGAAACTTATCAAAAGATCGTCCTGAGATCTTGAAAACGTGTTAAGTTCTCAGAAAAAGTGTTGTCTGAAAGAGTGGAGGGGGAGTCCTGTGGCGTCCGGCAACAGATTACCTTCTCGAAGTTTCCCGGAATGGCAACAAACTTTATTTCGAAGTCAGAAGAGCTGTGCTTAAAAAGCGAAGCTAGCAATCAGAACGAAGGCTTCAAGGAATTATTTGATTTTTCAAAGTTATGTTTAAGTTTAATGCAAGAAGCAACATAATTGTAGTTTTATTTTAGTTAATGTTAATAAAAATGTTATTGTTTAAAGTCGAGTTATTTTTTACTCCAATCACCATTTTACACAGCTGGTTAAAAAGTCAAGAGGAATTAGTTTTCTAAAGCTTCATCGACGACAAATCCATTATAATCTTTGTATTTCCATCCTTAAGGCTCCTATATGATACGAGCTGGCGCAGTGTCCGTCATTATTTAGCCCATCTGGGAAAATGTTGGCTGTTGAAAAGCTGATTAGCGTTGCTATCGCCTTTAAATTTCTATACAGATCATGAACATCGCCAACATTCTCAAAACTGCAACCCTTCACGTTAAAAGAAATGTAATTTTAATGTTAATTTTAAAAGAATTTAAAAACAATAACTTAAAAAAAACAGTACATTCATATTAAATGTGTCAAACAACTTTGAAAATAAAATGAAATAAGTTGAAAATAAGGGAAATCTTACTCTACAAAGTTGTGCTCCTGCTCTGGGTACCTACGAGTTACATCTGCAATTTATAATCTCCTTTTTCCTTCTTTCTGGATTAGAAGAAAATATAAACAGGCGGTGCCCTTTTCTGGAGTTATTCGTTCAATTTATTGCCGAAAAACCATCAATAATAAATCGCCAGCCGGTGTTGTGCGCTAAAAAATGGCGAATGCGTCAGCCTATCAATGTAGGAGTTCTACCCATCCTTAAACACAAGATCATATGAGTTTTCCTCAAATGAGTTTCCAAGTTCATGAAAACTTCTTTTTAAATCTTTTTGGTTCAGAAACTTGCTCTGATAAGCAGTACTGTTAATAGTTCTACCTGTAGTTACTGTCAGTACTGTTAAATCTGTTTGTAGAATCAAAAATTCCTCAGCAATGCGAACTAATTGTGGCTCAGAGAGCATCCATTTTCTCAACATGAGTGTATCTTGTAATAGACCTACAGCACTACTATTTCCTTTTATGAGGGCATTGTTTTGCTCGTGAACTTGATCTGCAGCGAATACGAAAAAGGATTCTTGTTTTTATGGATAGCAAATTGACCTTTGCAAAAGTAGTCGTGTATTTTGTGTCTTTAAGTTCTTCTAAACTTTTTACACGAAAAGGCAACCAGCGAATATATTTGGTATGGTCCATCAGGAAAGACCAATGTTTACCTTCTTCATCGTTGGTGTATACAGTTCATAGTTACCATTCCAAGCCGAACAAATAAAAGACAGGAGAAGTATCTCCAAATTCTGCCAAGAATTCAAGAAGCCAAAATTGAAAGGCTGGGCAGTTCGAACATTTTTACTTTATCTATTTTTCAAACGATATCTTTGAATTTCCTTGCATAAATACTTCTTTGAGTAGATTTTATAAACTGCAGCGGGCTTCTGCTGAATGGTTCTTTCTTTTGTGACACGTATAACTTTAAGATCGGCTTCTGTCTTGATTCCAGGGTTTGAAGCAAAACTAGTACAACTTTCACTTTCAACTTCCAATTCAACAGCACTTTCAAAAAAGTCTTCTCAATAAGAAAAGTTTTAGTATGGCTACAAAGTTAGATTCATCGTTAAAATCAGGCCATTTCCAGTGGGCGGATTTAGTGAACGCAAATAGAGGCTGATCCAAACGTATGACAGAAGTTTGTCCTGAATTTAAGAATTTTCATTGAATAGGTGTAAAAAAGAACAACAGTTTCATTCGGATGATAAGACAGGTGGTGCGCTTGCGCGCCCCAACACCGACTGTCCCAGATACTAAAGGTATCCATGCAGTCCAGTTTCAGATGATGAAGATAAAGATAATTCGACTAATGCATGGAGATCTGCCCTGGAAATATCTAGAGGCCGTCTTTTCTATCAATAAATGCTTGTGACTATTTCACAAAGCTCAACAACTTCTCCTTTAGCATGGATTTGAAAGATAGAAGTCGTTGCTCTATGGAATGATGATTCTGAAGTTGTGCTACTATAATTATGACCAATGTTGTCGTATGTACAGGACAAAAAGACCGTGAAGCAAATTTGATGGGCATACGACACTTTCTTCATGAAATCTGAGAATCTCGAAGCAAGGAAGACTTGTTATCTCCTTAATTCTGTTTGGTGATATCGAAAGGTTTCTTTCATTCATGCCTTTAATTATTGTATTATTTCGTGTTAATCTAAATGCAGACAGGCCGAAGTATAATGGGATAGGAGGTTCATGACTTTTTTTTGTGATGAATAATGTTGCCTTTTGGAATACTTTTACTATATTAAAAACTATTAATTGCCTAATAATCAAAGCAGGCTGAGTTGTTTTGTTGGGTTCGGTGCTGAAGAGTTACCACGAAGTAAATAACATACAAGAGCCAGAAGTTTTGCAGGGACTCTTGTAGTTTGCCGATCATCATTCAGATGACCATCAAAAATATCTTTCTTTTAAGTTATTAGTTTTATAATTTGTTTAATGAATCTTTCACATGCAACGTCATCATCACCAAGGTTTTAAGAATAAAAATTTTGAAAAATATTAGCACCATCTCGATACAGGAAGCAATCTCTGTTTGAAGTATGTAGTCTAGTAAAGAAGCAAATTTATACAAAGACTTCCGAGTAGAGCCCTTTCCATTGCATATGAAACCTGTTTAATCTTTCGTTTTAATAGATAATGTACAGTCAGAAAAAAAAAAAAAAAAAGCCACCCCTCCACCTAATTTCGCCGTAAATTTTCGTAGAAACATGCGACTGATACCGATCGATTTGTATTAACGTCTAGTTTATAATGGTGTTGTTAGATTTTGCTTAGGGGGTCGTCTACATATTAAAACTGGCATAATTTTCATTTTTTTCAATAATAACCCCCATTTTTTATAATTTATTTGAATTTTTTGGATCGAATCATCGCGGAAAATGGTATAGTTTATATATTTCGTGCAATTTTTCATAGAGTTATAAGCTGTCAAAGTATGGGGATGCTAATGTTAAATGAATGTGACAAACATTAATTCATATCTTCCCAAAAAATTATGATATTTATTTATTTTTTTTTTTTTTTTTATGCGGTAGAATGAAGTGATCCAAACATATTCCATGCATTTTTTTGATATAAAAACATTTTTTGAATTATGAAAATAATTAATAAATTCATATTCGAAAAAATTATGAATTATGACCTATATTAATTTTTGCACGAATAGAATAAGCATCATCAAAAACATGGGTTTACAAATTTACAGCTCCTTCCTAACATTATTTTTTGAGTCACAGTGATATTTCACTTTTTATTCCTGTTAGGGGGCCGTCACTTGTTATAATCTGTATCCTCTATAATTATATATCTGTATATAATTTGACGGAAAACTATTTTAATTTACCTTTATGTTATTCTTATTGTTTCCTAAGAACTATTTCGATGTTTATTATACATATTAGCTTATTTTTGTAAAATTAGCGCAATG
Organism: Salticus scenicus; assembly: GCA_963930645.1. Lineage (NCBI taxonomy): Eukaryota > Metazoa > Arthropoda > Arachnida > Araneae > Salticidae > Salticus > Salticus scenicus. The sequence continues at coordinate 171,983,037 of OZ005651.1, forward strand.
CAGGCGAAGGACTGTGAAAGAATTCCAAAACAAAAGAAGCCCCGCCTCTATATCGCTGTAACAATAAAGAAGAAAGAAAAAACTAATTTGCATATTCGTATTTGACTCTATTTCTGACGCTGGTATGCATAAATCCCAATGGCATTTACTACATCGATTAATGAAGACAAAACTTAAATGATTTAATTGCAAATACGCAAAATTACTTTTTTTATAATATAAAGTTTTCGAAAAATTGTGTAAAGGCGTGGCTTACATTATAAGATAGGAACATGTCCGATCCTAATATGTTAACAGGGTTCCCACGGCCCGATTTTTTTCAAGGACTCTTGCACCAGTATTATCTAAAAATAAATTCCTTCTTAAATGTACACTGTACATTTAAGAATAAATTTATCTTAAGATTATTCTGGTTGAAGAGTCCTTGAAAAAAGGCGTAGCCGTGGGAACCCTGGTTCAGTCTTTCTTCTTAAGGCTGTAGTACAGCCTTAAGAAGAAAGACTGATGTACAGCCGCTGTACATGGTGTGTGGTAGTTCTGTTTCAAAAATAAAAATTATTGCATTTTCCTAATTACTCGCTGTATTTATTAATACTTTTAACTTAATCTTTATAAGATATAATGTTCATTACTATGCATGATTCATCAGCTTATGACTCCATGGGTTTTTTCGCTACAACACGATAAGCATGAGTCATAGAATATTCTCCTATCATCTGTTTTAAGGAAACTGTTTATTTTCATTTAAAATAGTTTGACATATTTATGTAAATAAATACTTACCTCGAAATTTTAAGTAAAAATGTTTAACATGAAATATTTTTAAGTAACTGATAGTTTTTAACTATAACTAATTCATTTTTTTTTTTTTTTTTTTTTTTTTTAATTATTGATGTTTATATAAATTTTTATAAAAATAACTTAAAACACTAATTTGTTTTTATGAAATTATAAACCTTAAAATAATTTTATAGTAAATTTATTTATTTATTTTTTACTTTCAAATCAAAAAGTATTTAATAAAATTTACCTGTCTGATGAAAATCAACTTAGATAGTATAAATTATATTACTGTGTTAAACTCAAATAAATGTTAAATAATATTTGTATAGCATCAATACACACTGATGGAAAAAAAAAATCCCTACACCAGGAAGGATCTGTGCTAGATAAACGAAATTTGGTAGGCGTGTTTGTACATCTGAAAGATGACGTAGATTCAAATTTCGAGGTACGCGCATAAGTGTGGCGCTAGTAGCGTCACTATGAACATGAAAATGAGGTTTGCTTTAAATAAGCGCTGTAAGGTTCGTGATCGTTATTTACAGTTGAAATTTGACGTAGTGGGTTAATGTTAGTCAAGGATGCCTCTAAGAAGACGAAGAAGCCATTATCAACAGCTCACTGAGTTTGAACGAGGTCGTGTCGTGTAGTAGGGCTACGAGAAGGTGGGTTTTCTTTCCGCGATATTGCAGAAAGACTTGGCAGGAATGTATCCACTGTGCATGAGTGTTGGCAGCAGTGGTCAAGGGAAGGTACTGCCTCAAGAAGACCGGCTTCCGGGCGGCCACGTGGCACTACTGAGAGGGAAGACCGCCGTGTTCGGCGTATGGCTGTGGCTAATCGTACTGCGTCTGCAGCTGAAATTCGAGCTGCAGTTGGCACCACAGTGACACAACGAACTGTTACAAATCGGTTACTTCAAGGACAGCTCCGAGCCAGACGCCCTGTAGCGTGCATTCCACTGACTCCAAACCACTGCCGTTTGCGACGTGAGTGGTGTCAAGCTAGAGCTCATTGGAGGACGGAGTGGAGATATGTTGTGTTTTCTGATGAAAGCCGGTTCTGCCTTGGTCGCAGTGATAGCCATGTGTTGGTTAGAAGGAGGCCAGGTGAACGCCTGCTAGCGACCTGTCTGCGGCCTAGACACACAGGGCCTACTCCTGGAGTTATGGTTTGGGGAGCAATTTCGTATGACAGCAGGAGCACTCTCATGGTTATCCCACGCACCCTGACTGCAAATTTGTACGTCAGTCTAGTGATACAACCTGTTGTGCTGCCATTCATGAACAGCATTCAAAGGGGTGTTTTCCAACAGGATAACGCTCGCCCTCATACCGCTGTTGTAACCCAACATGCTCTACAGAGTGTCGACATGTTGCCTTGGCCTGCTAGATCACCAGATCTTTCTCCAATCGAGCACGTATGGGACATCATTGGACGACAACTCCAGCGTCATCCACAACCAGCATTAACCGTCCCTGCATTGACCGCCCAAGTGCAACAGGCATGGAACTCCATCCCACAAACTGATATCCGACACCTGTACGACACAATGCATGCACGTTTGCATGCTTGCATTCAAAATTCTGGCGGTTACACCGGTTACTAATGTACCAACATTTCACATTTAAAATGGCTCTTCTCGCCAATGGCTCTACCTGTGATCTTGAAACTTTAATCAATTAAATATGTTACCTAGACAAATGTATTGCTGAAATTTTATTACTGTACAATAATTTTTTCTTGGTGTTGGGATTTTTTTTTTTCCATCAGTGTATAATGTTTAATTTAACCCGTTAGTAGTCGCTATAGACAGCGCCACCTATTACAGATTGCGCACTTTTTATTTAACTCTCACCAATAATTTTAAGAAGTGATGTGATCGATGTTTCTTCGATTTTATTCGCGTTTTATGTGTATCAAGTGCCACTTTTAAAAATTTTTGGTGGCTATTGAATAAAAAAATCTGGAAACACTGAAGTATGGGCGGCAAATCGACCAACTAGCGACTACTAACGGGTTAAATAACATACTGATGTAGGGTAGGTGCTCCAGTGATTGGCATGCTCGAGTAATTGACATCTATCCCGAAATAATTAATAAATAAGAAAAATAATAAAATCATATATTTTATATATAAGAATTTTAACATTTTATGTCAGGCACTGGAGCACAGGGTGCTAATAACTGGTAAAATGAATAACTAGCAGTGTCAAACACTGGAACATAGGGTGCCAATTACTGATAAAATGAAAAATTGGCAGTGTTAATTACTGGAACATTGAGTGGGTGTCAAATAAAAATTCATAAAAAATAAATAATTGTTATCAAATGGATATATTATAACATATATGTGGTTCTGAATGTCTTTCATACCCAAGGCCGTAGGCAAGGGGGGGGGGGGCCCGACGGGCCCAAGACCCCCCCGAAATAAATGATGAAAGACTGATTTCGTGTAGTATGTATCAGGCAAACATTGCTGTCTTGAAAAAAAAAAGTATTTAAAAATAATTTAATAAAACCTATTAATTTAATTAAATTTCCCATTACGTTCTTTCTTTTCTATATTTAAGCTCTAGAGCGCCGTAAAACCCATTCAACCTTAATCTCGCTATATTTATTCGTTTAATTTCATCCACCTTCTTGTCAAAGCTATAATGGACTGTCCTACGTCATGAATTCAAACTTTTTACTTTCTTCTGTATTCAATAGAAGAAAGTATTGGATTCGAAAAAAAATGTTGATTTCCTGTTTTCGATGGATTTACATGTTTTGAGAGATCCAGAACACGATTTGACCATTTTTGGAAAATGTCTGTGTGTGTGACAAATATTTTGTTCCAGTTGTATCTCAGGAATTACTGCACTGCACAGAATTACATATACATTTATATACAGCTCTTCAATGACAAAATTAGTGCCTAACACTTTTTTATGAAAATCGTCCAACAGGTGGCGTTGCCGTCTGAATTTTTCTCAGTTTTTAAATTGGCGGTATAGTACAAAATTTCTTATAAATGTACACAATAAGAATTATTTATCATAGTAATTATCAAGTAGGCAAAAAATTTTGGACACATAGGAGCAACGCTTCTCCCTGGGGGTGATGTCCCCCCCACCCAGAGGGGACAGTTATTCGATATGGGTATCTTTTAAAAGAACTCGTCAGTATATTTAAGACTAACAGTTGAACTATTAATGTATGATAATTTGAATCTAAGTTTTCCTTTTTTTTCCCCTCATTTTTAACAAAACGAAAAAGGGCAAAAAACATTTTTAAAGATATTGTTAGTGAACATAAAATTGACTTTCTTTGGACATTAAGTGTTACATTTCTATTAGAAACATGTCATCTGCATTCATCATGGAAATTAATTTTAATAAACAAAAGTTTTAATAAAAAGATTGGTATTGTGTGAATTTGTATAGGAAAATATAGACGAAAGATTTGTGTGCAAGGCCTGATTAAAGCAGGGGCATGTAAGACATGTGACCTGAACAGCAGAGGCCATATAATTCGCCCTGAAAATGCCATTTAGCCTTTTATGCCCTAAAAATGGTATCATATAGTGCAAATTCTGACATATTACTCTTATAAACAGGTATATATGTACCTGTGTTTATTGGTGCACAATGCGAGGAGGTGGCGGGCTCACGAAACTATGTGTGCCCCGGGTCTCGCATGAAGTTAATCAGGGTCTTTTTGTGTAGGGTCAGATTAACTTCGTGTGAGGCCCGAGGTAAACACACTTTTGTGGGCTCCACCCCCACTATAAGTACTGTGCAGGAATCAGCAAAAGTACATATATATACCTGTACATGAAACTAAAATAAAAAAAAATTTGCATTTTATGATACCACTTTTGTCATTTTTAGAGGCAAAAGGGCATTTTCAGGGGCAATTTTAGGGCTCTTTGTTACTCAGGGCCCGGGGCACCATGTGCCCCTGTGTTAATCAGGCCCTTGATTGCGTGTGTGTATGTTTTTTTCATTGGGTATGCGTATTATTATATCATATTCGATGACCTTGTATTAGAAATGTGATGGGCCCCTCCCGAAAAAAAATCCTGGCTACGGCCTTGTTCATACCATATGTACTAACTTAAGATTTCTAAAAATATTTTCTGATGACTAGAACAGTAAAAACATCAAAGATTGCTCTAAAAGTGTCAATCACTGGTGCACTTACCCTACTTATAAAATTTTTTTAGAGTTTTAAAATTTTCGTGTTATGTTAAATTTATTTAGTAACAATATATAAGGTTTAATTACATTTAATGTATATAACTTTTACTGCATATAAAATTTAATTGTACATTTAAAACTTTGTGCGCGTTTTTTTAAATGATAGTAATTGTTTTCAAATTAATATTATTATATAATAGGAATAATAGCAGGAGACTTGGCGTTGGAATATTAAAACAGGAATAAACTACTACGTCAGAAACGCCAAAGAAAAATTATTGAGGTGCATACAGCTGTTTCGGTAGCCTAAAGCGTACCGTCATCAGTGCAAAAAGAATTCTGAATCTTGAGAAGTGCTCGTATATATAGGAGAGGGACCGGATTTAGTTCAACCAATAGGAATACGGAAGAAGTGGGGAGTGTGGCCAATAGGAATTAAGGAATGTGTAGCTGTGTAAACAGTAGAAAAAATTAAGGAAATGTGGACTGAATGTAAAATTTCCAACAATCAGACAAATAGGGAACAGCGAAATCACAATTTACAAGGTTTTTAAAATTTTTATAAATATGAAAAGCTTCAAAGAAATCGAGTTCATGAATGGATTTAGGCCTGCAAATTATTTTAGCTGAATTAAATTTAAAATTATGATTTTCCTCCCAGCAATGTTTAGAAATAGCCGATTTATTGGTTTCTTGTTTGCGGACGTAATTCATATGTTCTTTTAGACGAAATTTAAGACTGCGTTTAGTTTGGCCAATATATGATAAACCACACTGACAGGAAATACTATAAATGCCCCAAGAATTATGCATATCAATAGGATCTTTTAACTGAGAAAAGGTGAGTTTATTGGAAGGCGAAAATATTATTTTAAAATCATATTGTTTGAGAATTTTAGCTATGGTTTGACTGGTTTTAGAAAAATAGGGTAAAACAATACTGATATTAGATGTGACTGATTTAGTAGACGAAATACGAGGGAGTTGTAATTTTTGGATACCTGAAAGCCATCGCAATTGACAGAGGTTATGACCCTTCCATTATAGACAAAGCTATCCAAAAATTACAACTCCCTCGTATTTCGTCTACTAAATCAGTCACATCTAATATCAATATTGTTTTACCCTATTTTTCTAAAACCAGTCAAACTATAGCTAAAATTCTCAAACAATATGATTTTAAAATAATATTTTCGCCTTCCAATAAACTCACCTTTTCTCAGTTAAAAGATCCTATTGATATGCATAATTCTTGGGGCATTTATAGTATTTCCTGTCAGTGTGGTTTATCATATATTGGCCAAACTAAACGCAGTCTTAAATTTCGTCTAAAAGAACATATGAATTACGTCCGCAAACAAGAAACCAATAAATCGGCTATTTCTAAACATTGCTGGGAGAAAAATCATAATTTTAAATTTAATTCAGCTAAAATAATTTGCAGGCCTAAATCCATTCATGAACTCGATTTCTTTGAAGCTTTTCATATTTATAAAAATTTTAAAAACCTTGTAAATTGTGATTTCGCTGTTCCCTATTTGTCTGATTGTTGGAAATTTTACATTCAGTCCACATTTCCTTAATTTTTTCTACTGTTTACACAGCTACACATTCCCTAATTCCTATTGGCCACACTCCCCACTTCTTCCGTATTCCTATTGGTTGAACTAAATCCGGTCCCTCTCCTATATATACGAGCACTTCTCAAGATTCAGAATTCTTTTTGCACTGATGACGGTACGCTTTAGGCTACCGAAACAGCTGTATGCACCTCAATAATTTTTCTTTGGCGTTTCTGACGTAGTAGTTTATTCCTGTTTTAATATATAATAGGAATATTTTAATCTAATATTTAACATACGCGTTAAATTTTTTAACGAATGCAAAAGTATATAAGGAGGGGCTTCAATAAGTGTTAATCAACTATCTCTTTGTTTCATTCTGTAAAATTTTTAAAGTAAAAGTTTGAGTGTTATTAAATGAGTAGTTCTACCTGATGAAGAGAGCTTAACGTTCGAAACGATTCTTCCAATCCTGATGAAGGAGGTGTTAATTCGAAACACATAACGGCATATCGTTTATTTTATAATTAAAATCTGCAAATTATTAAAATGTTAATCAACCCTTAATTAAAGGTATGTAATTGTTTTAAATCCTGTCTAATAACCAATGAATCCCCCTATTTTTAATTCTGTCAAAATTGCTAACTTCACTAAAAGTTTAAGTGACATTCTTTAAATTGCCCCAAAATATTCAAATTCTAAACCACTCATTATGCAGTATTTTATCACGTGACATGATTGAACCCAACAGAATGCAACATTAGAATCACATAAATCCTTGTTTCTATAAATTGTGTAAAAAATTCCTAATATAAATTTACAGTTTTTCAATGGCATCACCAAATGTTTAAACTTTAAACCGTTATTTAAATTCATTATTTATTATCTTAACGAAATATATTTTCAATCTCTAGAAATACTAAGTCCCGAAATTGTGATCAACCTTAATTTAAATATTAATCAACCCTTAATTAGAGGTATGTTATTCTTTTAAATCCTATGTAATGACCAATGAATCATCCGATTTTTAATTCTCTTAAAGTTCCGAAATTGTGAAAATAAGTCCCACCGGAAATTATTTATATACTTCCAATGGAAATGCCCAAATTTTAAGATCAAAGTCTATACCATTCATTAAATGTTTTTAATTATATAACATTCATCAACCCCGTGGCGGATCCAGAACTTAACTTTTGGGGGGGGGGGGCTAATATTTTTCAAGATGTAATTCCAGATCAATGAAAATTTTGCAAATGTACTATTCAATTGGGAATGTCAGTACTCTCGGGGGGGGGGGGGGGCTTCAGCCCCCTAGCCCCCCCCCCCCCTTAAATCCGCCACTGCGATCAACCCTTTGTTTTATTTAGTTAAATTCCACGAAATACATTTTCAATCACGAAAAATGCTAAGCTCCTAAAATAAAATCTCTGCGACATTAATTACTTGATTACATATTTTTAATTCTGTAATATTTTTAAAGTATAGGTTAATTAACCTCAATAATATATAGTGTCATGGCCGAATGGTTTAAAGCATAGACAATCAGTCGACCATGATATTTTATCCTTGGTTCGAATCTACACCCTGAAAAAAAATTACCGAAAAAATCTAAGTCCAAAAAATTGTGAAAATCAAGTCCTCGAAATTAATTTTCAAACGTGAAAAAATTCCAATTCTCCCCGATAGATGGCAGCACTGAAATTCTCCATTTAAAATAATTAAAAAAAAATGCTAATCTCCACCGGAAATCTCCACCGGAAACCACTTATGAAGGATTTACTTATTTCAGAGAAGTTGAAGAGTGGGAGGAAGAGGAATCGGAAAGGGAATGTTTCTGAAACAGTAAACGCATACACTCGCCTATGGGAAAAATGGTGGCACTGGGAAGAAAATATTGTAATTTTTCGTCGGCAGGTAAGGGGTTAAATAAAGATCATATTTGTAGACAATAAGCACAATCTGAAAATGCTCTATTTAGGTCATTACTTCAGGATTTACAGTTAGGAGATCAACGCCTCTCTCAACTTTTGCATGAAATGCAAGTATTAGCTGAAAATAAAATTTCAGACGAAGTATTAAAACAGTTATGTTTGCAAAGGCTTCCGGTAAATATGCAGCAAATATTGTCCATAAGTAAAGATAAATTAATCGAACTGTCTCAAATTGCGGATAAAATCTGTGAGGTTTAAGGAACCATAAATGGAATGAAATCAACTTTCGCAGATTCTAGGACTGAAAATGAAATTAAAACTTTACAGTTACAAATCGCTGAATTGTCTGCAAAAGTGGATAAATTGTTTAAACGGATTAGTGAATTTTAACCTAGATCAAGAAGTAGATTCCGTATTAAAAATAATTCTGATGTACAGAAAAATAAACCATTTTGGTGGTATCATTTTAAATTTGGTATTAAAGCACAGGGGGGGGGGGGGGGGGGGATCTATTAAGTAGTCGGTAGAGTGTGTCGGATCGAAAATCTGGTTTAACATTTTTAGTAAATTCAGGCGCCTGCATTTTCGTTTTGCCCAGGAATAAAAATATTCATAAAACATCAAAAGATTGCATACTTTATGCTGCTAATGGTACCAGAATTAATACTTACGGATTTAAGCGGTTAACGCTAGATCTTGGATTACGCAGAGCGTTTCCTTGGTCATTTATAATAGCCGATGTAACCCGCAGATTTTTTGGAAAATTATGGAATTTTAATTGATTTTAAAAATCGAAAATTGTTAGAACATAATAACTTAAAAAAGTTTTTATTTCACATGGAAAATATGAAAGTTTAAGAACAGTAAATAAAATTTCGAAATATTATGAAATCTTATCTGAATTTCAAATATAACTAATCCCGCAACATTAAAAAATGTTAAAAAAGAAACATACAGTTACTCATCATATTTTAACTAAAAGTCAATCAATATTTTCAAAAGCATGTAGGTTGAATCCAGAAGAGCTTAAAATTGCAAAGAGGAAAATTTCAAATTTGATTGAACAGGAAATTTTACGTCCGTCGAAAAGTTCATGGGCAAGTCCTGTTCATTTAGTACCCAAAACAAACGGAGAATGGAGAGTTTGCGGGGATTTTCGTAGGCTCAATGCTCAGACAATTCCGGATGAATATCCTATACCTCATATTCATGATTTTTTTCATAATTTGCATGATAAAAATATATTTTCAAAGCTAGATTTAATTAAAGCCTACCATCAAATACATTTAGACACAGATTCCATAGATAAATCTGCAATAATTACCCCCATATGAGCATCTTCTTATGTGTATGGGACTCTCAAATGCAGCTCAAATTTTTTAACGATTTATGGATGAAGTTGTTCGCGATTTAGATTGTGGCGTTGTCTATTTAGACGACGTATTAATTTTTCTGTTAAACCTTTGCGGCGCAAGACAATTCGGATCATTTAAATTATACTGCCACCGGAATTCATGAACTAAATTAAACTAAAACAAATTTTAAATTTTAAGGTTTTAAAAATCGGCCTTTTCTGATATGTTAAAAACGTAAGTTTTTTCTAAAAATTTTCTGTGATGAATTTTTGCAGTTGGGAAGTGAAATTAGATGGTATAAATATATACCACCGCCCCTGAAAGGGTTAATGAAGAACAGCATTTGAATGATTTAAGCACTGTATTTCAACGGTTTAACGATTACGGCATTGTGCTTAATGCAGAAAAATGCATTTTTGGACAAAAATAAGTTAAATTTCTCGGACATTTAGTTTCTAGTACAGGTTTATTCCCTTTGTGAGGTTGAGACGTTAGAACGTCACCACAGTTGTTTCAATTAAGCTGGATCCAGCAAAGTAGGATGTGGGGACGGTTAAAATCACTCCGTCGCCAGTGGCTCGGTGACGGTTGAGGTCGAGATAGTTTTGTGTCGGCAGGATGCTGCATTAAAAGACTTAGATTTTGAATATTAGTTAAATTAGAAGTGATTTTTAAAAGTACGGATTGAAATGTAGTGAAAGGAGGGTGTAGGAAGAAGTATAAAAATAGAGATGGTTTTAGTAGATAGTGTGGATGTTGGAGGATCGTATAGTGGATGTTGGAGGATCTTATAGCGAATGTGATGATTCTTATTTTGGTGAATAACGAGAGTAGAGTAGAGGAGATTTAGTTGTGTGAAGTTAAGTAGTGTTGAGCGTTGGTGAGGGTCTACTAGTTTTCGGAAAGTTCAAGCTGGGGCAGAGGGGAATCCTCTGTCCCATAGTGAAACCGTAGTATTGGAGTACGAGTGTGGCCGTCTCTACATCTTCGACTATATGCTGTGGTGAGATATTTAAGATTATCTACTTAAATTGTTGATTCATATATTTTGATTAAGTAAAACGCTGACTGAGCTAGGCTTTAGTACCAGGCCGCCCTCCCATTGATCTGCTCAAATAAACTTTAGTTATTGTTATTTAAAGTCTTGTGTTATCTTAGTAATCTAAGTATTTAAGTTAAGATGGAGTTTGCAGGAACGCGAACTCCACAGTGGCGCTCACCTCAGTTCGACATCCCCCCCACTCGGGTTTATTTTACTGGCTCAGACAATGTACTTAAATTTTTTGAAGATAAAGTATTAAGCAGTATTTTATTAGTATTAAGCAGTAAAGATAAGCAGTATTTTGATATATGTAAAATTGATGAGGCTGATAAATTTAATTTATTAAAATATTCCTTAAAAGGAGATGCTAAAATCTGGTATGACACCATTGCCTCTAGAGCTCTAGGCCAAAATCCTACGTATGAGGATTTGAAGCTCAAAATTAAAAATTCATTCTCTTCTATTGTGGATAAAACCAAACTCCGTCAAGAACTTTATACGACAAAAATGTCGTTTTATGACAAACCTACCACCTTTTTATTACGTAAATTCGACATTATAAAGCAGCTGGATTTAGTTTTATCTTTTGCCGCTGCAATGGAAATCATAACCCCGCTTTTGACTATTCCTATTCAAGATTACCTTGATCTGAAACCTGTCACCTCTTACGACAGTCTGTTTCAAACCTTAGCTAAATATCAAGAACGACACCCTCCAAGGGCGGAAAACACCTTTAATCGCCAACGGGGTAATGGAAATATGCAAAATTCTAGGCAGGAAAATTTCACCCCCCTCAAAATTTCAATCGCTATCAACAAGAACGTCAATCGCCGCAGACAAGGCGTAATGACTTTCAAAATTCTCGGAACGATCGTCCTAATCAAAATCAGTCTCAAAACTTTTCTCGAGCTGATAGAAATAACAGAAATTTTCGTAACACTCGTAATAACCAGAGTCGTCAGTTAAACGAGTAAGTGGCTCTTGTGAGGAGGGTCAACAGCCACTGAATAACTCATCCACCTCCATATGTTTAGGCACTATTTGTATCAGTCCGGTGGACCTTCCTAATTTAAATGCAATAATTCATGATACTTTCATACCTACTTATTGGGATACTGGTGCTGAACGCTCCTTTCTAGCGTATGAAACTTATAAAAAGTATTTTGACTTTAAACCTTTAAAGTGGACAAATTTAAATATTACAACGGCTCAAGGCAAGTCCTGTGTTAATAGAGGCGAAGTCAGCCTGAATGTTAAAATTCATAATTTAAGTGTTAATTGGCCTTTTTATGTCATCGACAATCTTCAGCATCCCTGCATTATAGGGTTAGATTTTATGAAAGCAAACAATGTTGAAATAAATTTTGCCAATAAATCTTTACATATTGATGATTCTAAGTCAAATTCTAAACCTGTCGAGCCGACAGAGTTAATTGTTAATTTAGAGGAAAGTGCCCTCACTCATATTGAAAAAATTGATTTTGTTAATTTTCTTAATCAGTTTAAACAGTTATTCTCTGAGACACCTGGCTTAACCCATGTTGTTTGCCGTGAAATTGACACTGGAACTAATAAACCAGTCTTTAGTAAGCCTTATCGTTATGATCAAGCCAAACAAGATATTATAAATTGGCACATTGAGAAAATGTTGCAAAATGATATTATTATGCCTGTAACCTCTCCTTATGCATCTCCTGTTGTTTTATGTCGTAAGAAAAATGGTAAAACTGTTACTGACCCTGAGGCATGGAGATTTGCAATCGATTATCGTAGGCTAAATTCTATTACACAATATCCTCAGTATCCCTTGCCTATAATTGATGATTTGTTAGCACATATAACAACGACAAATTTTATGTCTACTCTCGATCTGACATCGGGTTATTTTCAAATTGCAATGAAACCCGCTGATATATCAAAAACAGCGTTTATAACTAAAAATGGCACGTTTGGTTTTAAACGAATGCCTTTCGGATGTTCAGGGGCTGTGGCGACATTCCAAAAAGCCATGGAAACTATTCTTAAACCTGTTTTGAATAAATTTGTACATGTTTATCTCGATGATATAATAATCACGTCCTCATCTTACAATGAGCATTTAGATCATTTAAAAACTGTTTTTACTCTACTGCAAAATGCAGGATTAACTTTAAATTCCTCTAAGTGCCATTTTGCACGACAGGAAATTAAGTACCTAGGCGTCAAAATAACGCCTGCTGGTATTTCTGTAGATAATGAAAAAGTTCAGCCAGTTTTAAACATGCCCCCTCCTACAACTTCCAAACAAGTTTCGAGATTTCTAGGCATGTGTGCTTGGTATGGGAAATTTATACCTAATTTTGCTCACATATGCGAGCCCCTCTTTAAACTCAAAAGGAAAAGAGTTAAATTTCACTGGTCAAATGAAGCACAAGAAGCATTTGATAAGTTAAAAACTATACTTAGCGCTCCTCCTGTACTAGCTCATCCTAATTATAATATTAAATTTCAAGTAGCTACTGATGCTTCTTCGTACGGCATTGGTGCCGTTTTAAGCCAAGAAGGCCGCCCAATAGCATATGCGTCCCGTACGCTTAACACTGCAGAAAGAAATTATCCAGTAACTGAACGTGAATGTTTAGCAGTGCTTTGGGGACTGCAAAAATTTCGTTTATATTTTACGCAACTTCCAGTAACAGTTGTTACGGATCATGCGGCATTAACTCGGTTAACAACTGGAAAGAACCTCTCCCCTCGCATGATTCGATGGACTCTTAAGTTATCTAACTTTAATATAAACATCGAACACCGACCTGGTTCTGACAATATCGTAGCTGACGTTCTTTCACGTACTACTCAAACTCAAGAAAATAAGATTGAATCTAATTTTACAAATCAATCCCTTGCTTTACATGAAAAGAATGATCAGTTAAATTCTACTGTTAAAGCCTCATATATTTATCATTCGCATTTAAAGGCTGAACCGGTTCAATCCGAAGTATTAGCAAACGTGACTGAAACTTGTGTAAAGGAAATTGAAAGTGAACCAGTAAACCAAGGTGCGTCTACAAATCTAGTCACTACTTTAAACGATAAATTTGTATCTGATCAGGAAAAAGTAGCTTTAGCGCTTATGCCAGCATCTGTGTTAAATTCGAGAGATCAATTAATCCAAGAACAAAAAAATGATCCCGAATTTGGATTAATCTATAAGTATTTAGAAGATCCTGAGTCAGTTTCATTAATTGAATCAGCCATTGCCTTAAACTGGTCCCAATCTTTTTCTTTAATCGATGGCTTACTTTTTTATTCAAAATTATTATCATCTTATGGCGAATTACGAGTTGTAATTCCCCAATCTCTTCGTCAAGCCATCCTATTTGAGTTTCATGACTCTCCAATTTCGGGGCACTTTGGCATTAGGAAAACTTATAAAAAGCTCAAAGATGCCTGTTACTTTCCTAAAATGAGGAAGTTTGTTAATGAATATGTTTCGAGTTGTCGCTTGTGCCAGCAATATAATTATAAAAATGTAAAGCCGGCCGGTAAATTAATTCCTATTAAAGTTGATTTTCCAAATCAAATTCTTGGACTCGACTTAATCGGTCCTTACCCCCTCTCTAAACCAAATAGATTTCGTTATGTGTTAGTTATGGTGGATTATTTTAGTAAATGGGTTGAATTTGTGCCTTTACGTAAAGCTTCGGCACAAGCAGTGGCCACTGCCTTCTTTAATAATTATATTTCTCGTTACGGCGCCCCCCTTCAAATTGTAACGGACCATGGTCCTCAATTTATAAGTAATGTTTTTAAGGCACTTTGCGATACACTCGAAATTAAACATGTCTTCACGGTTCCATATCGGCCGCAAGCTAATCAGGCCGAACGTGTCAATAGAACTTTAATTAACATGATTGCGACGTTCATTGGTCAAAATCATGAAAATTGGGATCAGTTTCTCTATCATTTTGGCTATGCAATTCGTACAGCGGTAAGTGATGCAACAGGAAAAACTCCCGCTGAATTGTTTTTGGGCAGAAAGATTCTGACCCCCTTTCAAAAACTGGTATTAGTACAGCAAAACGCATCTCAATTTATTACGCGAAATATTGAAGAATTGCTACCAGAAGTTCAGAGAAATTTGAGAAAAGCTCAAGAGCAGCAGGCTGTATATTATAACTTAAAACGTAGAATTTTAGAAGTAAAAGTGGGAGATAAAATACTCCTAGAATCACATTTTCTTAGCTCTAAAAAAGATTCTAAAGTAGCTAAATTTGGGCCAAAATTCATTGGGCCTTTCTCTGTTTTAAAGGTAGAACATAATAATCTGACAATCGATTTTAACGGCACCCCAACTACAATAAATGTTGACCAGATACGCATTTTTAAAGAGCGCACTCAATCATGTACTGAAACTCTTGATAGTGATAGCGTGCCGGGTTCAAACCCACCTGACGAACAGTCCGTCCTTACGCCTAACCTCACTCCCCAGCCTAGTGCTCCTGATTCTTGTACAGCTGATGAACTACCTACTCCTACAACACCCGAACAATCTGTTCAGGGCACTTCCGCTGACCAATCTAGTGTTAGCAGACCCGTCGCACAAAAGCGAGCTCGTAGTGGGTCATCAAACCATTCTAATGTGAAATTTCCTAGGCAAACTGGTCGCAAACGCGACTATTCTTTTACTAATGGCTCTTTTATACCACAGATTAAAAAGAAAAAGGCTTGGAATAAGTATCTAAAACGGCCACAAGCCCCCTCCTCAAAGTCCTCTGGAACACATCGCCCACAGAAGGTACTAGCAGTTCCAGATTCAGTGCACACCGACACTTTCCGACCTAGGAGAAAGGCAAGGATTCGAAAAAGACCTCCACCCTCTTCATCAGCTAGCGGACGGCACATGGAGAAATTCCTAGCAGCTCCTGACTCGATCGGCAAAGACGAGTTCTCTTCACACCACAGATTCAATACCCGGCGTCAAGCCAGACTCCGACAACAGGCTCAGCCATATGAATCACCTGCCGAGCAAGCCTTTGTACAAGCCTTTTGGGATAGCCCTAGACCCCGGTCTGAAAGCCTCCAACCCTGTGGCCTAGCTGACGAGCACATCCACCAAGACCTCTAACCTTGCTGAAGTTACAGCTGCAAATTCACATCAGGTGATACCGTTCTCTATTTTTTTTTCTATTACAAGTGCATTTCTGTCAGAGCTGTACAAAATGTTCGACGTACCTTGAAGCCTTTTTGGGACTTTATATTTTAAGAACTCTTACGAAAGTTATGGACTTTCCCAAACTAAAAATACAAAATTTAACTTAGCCATGAACTTTCAAATCAAAATTAATGTTCTGCTTCAATGTCAACATTTTTATTCTCTCTTAAATATCTATTTTATGTATGTATTAAGTCTCTTAACTTGTAGCCATCTCCTGCAGATAGCTGGTAATATAAACTGTTTTTTTTTGGCCCCTTTGTAAATTTCCCCCCCCCTTTTTCTTTTGTCTTTCTATAAATGATGTATTTATAAACTGCATATTTGTATTTGTAAAACTTTTGAATATTTGTCTAAAAGTTTATCTGTATGTACTTTTAGAGGGGAAAAAAACTGTTTTTTTTTAGCTATAAGCATAAAAGTCGTGTTTAACTATATAACATTAAAAAGATTAACTGCTCAGTTTTTTCCGCTTATGCTTTAGCTAAGGAGGGAGAAATATTTCTGTATGTAACCTATCTATTATGTTAATAGAGACGAACATGTCTCAGTTTCTTCCAGAGATGAATTCTAACTTTTTTTTTACTATGCATACTGTAAAAGTTTTTCCCATTTCAGACACACTCTGATGGACTATTCCTCTTAATCTGATGTTAAAAGTATTTTTATCTGAAGTGAAAGATCTCTTAATTTGATGTCAAAAAGTTCTTTTTTCTGGATGTGGACAGCCTGCCCATTCCGACGTCTGCTCTAGTATGAAGAAAGTTCATCCTCTTCTTCGTTTAGCGATCTCCCTTGCAGACGTAACGCTCCAGATACCAGTCCAGCCAGTACACTCCTACTAATAAAGATTTTCTCATGTTTTTCTTTAAAAAGAACTATTATTCTTGTGATTATAACAAACTTTAAATGTCGCATTTGTCCCAAGCGACTTACTATGTAAAGACACGCAACATCAAGTTTGAATTTAATATATTGCCTTCCTGGCCTAACAGGGAGACGTGTGTAAATCCTACTGTAAGCCTGGTTTTAGCTCAGTCAGAGTCCCGGAGTTCTCGGGGTAAATGTACGCCTTTTATTTAAACTTTTAAATTAATTTTTTTTGCGTCCCCGAGTTTTCGCTCAGGGACTTAACAAATTTTTAAGTTTTTCTCACCCGGTTAAAATTTAAGTGACGGCTGCACTCACACTTCAGAGATTTGAGATAGTTAGAGAGGGAATGAAGCTATTTACATTTAATCGATCAAACCCGTTGGGGATTTTCCCGACTAAATTTTTTTCTTGGAGGGGAACTGTGAGGTTGAGACGTTAGAACGTCACCACAGTTGTTTCAATTAAGCTGGATCCAGCAAAGTAGGAAGTGGGGACGGTTAAAATCACTCCGTCGCCAGTGGCTCGGTGACGGTTGAGGTCGAGATAGTTTTGTGTCGGCAGGGTGCTGCATTAAAAGACTTAGATTTTGAATATTAGTTAAATTAGAAGTGATTTTTAAAAGTACGGATTGAAATGTAGTGAAAGGAGGGTGTAGGAAGAAGTATAAAAATAGAGATTGTTTTAGTAGATAGTGTGGATGTTGGAGGATCGTATAGTGGATGTTGGAGGATCTTATAGCGAATGTGATGATTCTTATTTTGGTGAATAACGAGAGTAGAGTAGAGGAGATTTAGTTGTGTGAAGTTAAGTAGTGTTGAGCGTTGGTGAGGGTCTACTAGTTTTCGGAAAGATCAAGCTGGGGCAGAAGGGAATCCTCTGTCCCATAGTGAAGCCGTAGTATTGGAGTACGAGTGTGACCGTCTCTACACCTTCGACTATCTGCTGTGGTGAGATATTTAAGATTATCTACTTAAATTGTTGATTCATATATTTTGATTAAGTAAAACGCTGACTGAGCTAGGCTTTAGTACCAGGCCGCCCTCCCATTGATCTGCTCAAATAAACTTTAGTTATTGTTATTTAAAGTCTTGTGTTCTCTTAGTAATCTAATTAAGTAAGTAAGATGGAGTTTGCAGAAACGGGAACTCCACACCTTTACTTGAGAAAATAGAAGCTCTAAAAAATTTTCCCTTGCCAGAAACAGTACAAGTATTACCTAGGTTCCTAGTAAGCAATACTAAACTTTTATCATAGATTCCTAAAAAATGCTGCTAAATTACAGGCCCCATTGTATGAACTTTGTAAGGGTTCAAAAAAGAATGTCCGAACAAAAATAAACTGGTCAGATGGAATTTTAAACATAAATTTTTTTTATGTAAGGGAGCTATAGCTGATGTAGTTTTATTAGCTTGTTATAATCCCGATGCACAGATTTCATTAACGGTACAGTCGGTAACAAAAGTGTCCGAACACTAGTAAAAATTCCTATGTAAAAAAAGTAGAGTTAATACTGTTTTGTTAAATAAATCCTTGTCGTTTAAAGATATTTAAGAATTTGCGTAATCTTTCACATACTGGTGTTAAAGTCAGTATTAAAATGATAAGCGAAAGATTTATTTGGAAAGATTTAAAAAAAGATGTTGTAGAAAGAATGGGTTAAATCTTGTACAGATTGTCAAAAATCTAAAATACATAAGCATGTAGCTTCATCCGTATGAGCATATGAATTACCACGATGTAGATTCAGTCATGTGAATATTAACATCGTTGGACCTTAGCCACCCTCAAAAGGATTTACGTACTGTTTAACTGTGTAGATAGATTCAGCCGATTCACCTTTAAGACTACCCGGTGAATTTTTTCGGGACAGTGAACTTAAAATCCAGCAAACAGATTTCCTAATTTAATTAAGGGAACATATCAGAAAACTGCGCCCTGTTGCTTTGTCTAGGCATAATATTCAAAAAGTATTAATGTATAAAGAACTTAATAACTGTTCATTTGTTTTCCTTAGACAGGATTTCATTTGCAGGCCTTTGCAGCAGTCTTACGAGGGATCGTTTAGGGTGTTTGCTCGTCATCCTAAATACTTCAAGATCCTGGTTCGAGGCACAGACAGTCTTTATTAACAGATTAAAACCAGCGTTCATGATGAATCCTGTTTTGAAGCAAGAAAGGGAGCAGGAAACTTATCAAAGAATAGTCCTGAGATCTTGAAAACGTGTTACGTTCTCAGAATAAGTGTCGTCTGAAAGAGTGGAGGGGGAGTCCTGTGTCGTCCGGCAACAGCTTACCTTCTCGAAGTTTCCCGGAATGGCAACAACCTTATTTCGAAGTCAGAAGAGCTGTGCTTAAAAAGCGAAGCTAGCAAGCAATCAGAACGGTGGCTTCAAGGAATTATGATTTGATTTTTTTAAGTTATGTTTAAGTTTAGTTGCAAGAAGCAACATATTTTTAGTTTTATTTTAGTTAATGTTAATAAAAATGTTATTGTTTAAAGTCGAGTTATTTTTTACTCCAATCACCATTTTACACAGCTGGTTAAAAAGTCAAGAGGAATTAGTTTTCTAAAGCTTCATCGACGACAAATCCATTATAATCTTTGTATTCCTATCCTTAAGGCTCCTATATGATACGAGCTGGCGCAGTGTCCGCCATTATTTAGCCCATCTGGGAAAATGTTTGCGGTAGAAAAAGCTAGGTTACCTGATTAGCGTTGTTATCGCCTTTAAACTTCTATACAGATCATGTGAGCTAGAACTTCTTATCGCGAAACAAACAAGTTGGCAATTTTAAGAACATCGCCAACATTCTCAAAACTGCAACCCTTCACGTTAAAAAAAATGTAATTTTAAAGTTAATTTTAAAAGAATAACTTAAAAAAACAGTACATTCATATTAAATGTGTCAAACAACTTTGAAAATAAAATGAAATAAGTTGAAAATAAGCGAAATCTTACTCTACAAAGTTGTGCTCCTCTTTCGGGTATCCACGAGTTTCATCTGCAATTTATAATCTACTTTTTCCTTCTTTCTGGATTAGAAGAAAATATAAACAGGCGGTGCCCTTTTCTGGAGTTATTCGTGCAATTTATTGCCGAAAAACCATCAATAATAAATCGTCAGCCGGTGTTATGGCCAAAAAAATGGCGAATGCGTCAGCCTATCACTGTAGGAGTTCTACCCATCCTTAAACACAAGATCATACGAGTTTTCCTCAAATGAGTTTCCAAATTCATGAAAACTTCTTTTTAAATCTTTTTGGTTCAGAAACTTGCTCTGATAAGTAGTATTGTTAATAGTTCTACCTGTAGTTACTGTCAGTACTGTTAAATCTGCTTGTAGACTCAAATTCCTCAGCAATGCTAACTAATTGTGGCTCAGAGAGCATCCATCTTCTCAACATGACTGTATTTTGTAACAGACCTACAGCACTACTATTTTCTTTTATGAGGGCATTGTTTTGCTCGTGAACTTAAATAGAGGCTGATCCGGACATGTGACAGAAGTTTGTCCTGAATTTAAAAATGTAGTAATTTTTTTTATTTGTTCCATTGCATGATTCAGCATTGACGGAAAAGAAGAATTTTCATTGAATAGGTGTAAGAAAGAACAACAGTTTCATTCAGTTGATGAAGATAATTCGACTGGTGCATGGAAAGCTGCCCGGGAAATATCTAGAGGCCGTCTTTTCTATCAATAATCGCTTGTGACTATTTGATAAAGCTCACCAACATCTCCTTTAGCATGGATTTGAAAGATAGAAATCGTTGCTCCATGGAATGATGATTCTGAAGTTGTGCTACTATAATTATGACCAATGTTGTCGTATGTACAGTACAAAAAGACCGTGAAGCAAATTTGATGGGCATACGACACTTTCTTCATGAAATCTGAGAATCTTGAAGCAAGGAAGACTTGTTATCTCCTTAATTCTGTTTGGTGACATCGAAAGGTTTCTTTCATTCATGCCTTCAATTATTGTATTATTTCGTGTTATTCTAAATGCAGACAGGCCGAAGTATAATGGGATAGGAGGTTCATGACTTTTTTTGTGATGAATAATGTTGCCTTTTGGAATACTTTCACTATATTTGAAAACTATTAATTGCCTAATAATTAAAGCAGGCTGAGTTGTTTTGTTGGGTTCGGTGCTGAAGTGTAACCACGAAGTAAATAACGTACAAGAGCCAGAAGTTTTGCAGGGACTCTTGTAGTTTGCCGATCATCATTCAGATGACCATCAAAAATATCTTTCTTTTAAGTTATTAATTTTATAATTTGTTTAATGAATTTTTCACATGCAACGTCATCATCACTAAGGTTTTAAGAATGAAAATTTTGAAAAATATTAGCACCATCTCGATACAGGAAGTAATCTCTTCTTGAAGTATGAGCTTTAAGTTATGGGAAGTGATCGAGAATTCTCTCACGTAAGGGTATTATGTCCATTTCGAAGGTCTTTACTTTCCACGCCCATCAAATTTTCTGAGCTATTTGTGTGAATAATTTTAAGATGAAACATTTTAAAAATAATTTCAGTATTTCCAGATTCAGAAGTTGGGATTTTCTATCTTACGATGCGTACTACGAAAGCAAAGGACATACTTTCACGAATGGAGTTGACCTCCTTCTTTTACTCAACTTGCTGGTCGAGGTTATACACAATTTCTTAAATATGTGTTGCGCTTTGAGTGGTACTTTGCTTCTTTAGTAACTGAATCGCCACATCGAGGAATGCAATGCTTTAAGTTCCATGTTATTTGCATTTTTGGAACATTCCTTAAGTTTATCGTCTAGTAAAGAAGCAAATTTATACAAAGACTTCCGAGTAGAGCCCTTCCCATTGCATATGAAACCTATTTCATATTTCATTTTAATGGATAATGTACAATCAGAAAAAAAAAGCCACCCCTCCACCTAATTTCGCCGTTAATTATCGTAGAAACATGCGACTGGTACCGATCGATTTGTAATAACGTCTAGTTTTTAATGGTGTTGTTAGATTTTGCTTAGGGGGTCGTCTACATATTAAAACTGGCATCATTTTAATTTTTTTTTTTTTTTCAATGGTAACCCCCATGTTTTATAATTTATTTGAATTTTTTGGATCGAATCATCGCGGAAAATGGTATCGTTTATATATTTCGTTTAATATTTCATAGAGTTATAAGCTGTCAAAGTATGGGGATGCTAATGTTAAATGAATGTTACAAACATTAATTCATATCTTCCCAAAACATTATGATATTTAAATTCTGTTTTTTTTCTTTTCTTTTTATGCGGTAGAATGAAGTGATCCAAACATATTCAATGCATATTTTTGATATAAAAACAGTTTTTGAATTATGAAAATTATTAAAAAATTCATATTCGAAAAAATTATGAATTATGACCTATATTAATTTTTGCACGAATAGAACAAGCATCATCAAAAACATGGGTTTACAAATTTACAGCTCCTTCCTAACATTATTTTTTGAGTTACAGTGATATTTCACTTTTTATTTCTGTTGGGGGGCCGTCACTTGTTATAATCTGTATCCTCTATAATTAAATATCTGTATATAATTTGACGGAAAACTATTTTAATTTACCTTTAAGTTATTATTATTGTTTCCTAAGAACTATTTCGATGTTTATTATACATATTGGCTTATTTTTGTAAAATTGTCGCAATGCAAGCGAAGGATTGTGAAAGAATTCCAAAAGAAAAGAAGCCCCGCCTCTATATCGCTGTAACAATAAAGAAGAAGAAAAAACTAATTTGCATATTCGTATTTGACTCTATATGTGACGCTGGTATGCATAAATCACAATGGCATTTACTACATCGATTAATGAAGACAAAACTTAAATGATTTAATTGCAAATATGCAAAATTACTTTTTTTATAATATAAAGTTTTCGAAAAATTGTGTAAAGGCGTGGCTTACATTATAAGATAGGAACATATCCGATCCTAATATGTTAACAGGGTTCCCACGGCCCGATTTTTTTCAAGGACTCTTCCACCAGTATTATCTAAAAACAAATTCCTTCTTAAAATGTACACTGTACATTTCAGAATAAATTTATCTTAGGATTATTCTGGTTGAAGAGTCCTTGAAAAAGGCGTAGCCGTGGGAACCCTGGTTAAGTCCACAGATTATTATACAGATAGGACACTCCCGTATATTCTTCGGTAACCAAAATTTGACTGCAATGACCCTATTGTCAACGGCTGTAAGTTTCTCGAACTCTCCAGCTTACGCAATCGCTCATCTTATTTTTATTGTATCTATGTTCATATCGTAATATTAGTGCAACATTAAACCCAACATCCAACCAACTAACCATTGTATCGATGTTTACATTTAGCAACTTTGTTATTGTTTACGAACTTGATTGGCGAAAGCAATTTATTTTAAGAAGCAAGTACTAAATATTAAGCAAATATATTTCGAAAATATACATAAACCAGAAATATTTTTTTCATTTTAAAGCATTTTGTATTATTTAAACCAAGCAATGTTAAATATTTAAGATTTCATGCCATACTGCTATTTCAGCATTACAGTTTGTTATATTAATTTGTACACTTGAACACGAATGTGTTTAGCAAAATTTATTTTCAAACATAATAAAAATTAGTTTTATTTCTTAGAAAATAGCTGTAAATGTTATGATTTTGTGAATTTAAAAGTAGTAGGAAAAGTGAAGGAAAGAAAACTGCACATACGTTTTCGTTTGGCAACTTAATTATTGTTTACAAACTTGATTGTCAAAAGCAATTTATTTTAAGAAGCAAGTGCTAAATATTAAGAAAATAAACTTTGGAAACATACATAAAATAAAAACATTTTTTCATTTTAAAGCATTTTGTATTATTTAAAAAAGCAAGCAACGTTAAATATTTAACGATTTCATACTGCTATTTCAGAATTACAGTTTGTAATTTTAATTTGTACTTGAATATGAATATGTTTGACAAAGCATATATTATAAAAATTAGTTTTTATTTCTTAGAAGAATAGCTGTGAATGTTTTGAGGATAATTTTGTGAATTTAAAAACAATAGAAAGTGAAGAAAAAGAAAACTTCCCATACTAACCTGCTACTAACTACTCGCGAAATAGAAAAACAATTTTCGATCGAAGATGCTATTCACGTAGACTTAAAACATGTAGTTCCCATCTGTTGACACTAGTAGTGCTACTATATTTCCGGTTCGCGTTTTAGCTTCACTGTCCTATCTGTATGATAATCTGTGGTTAAGTCTTTCTTCTTAAGCACGGATTAAAAGAGAAGGATGTATTACTAATGTTACGGAAAGGTAGTAATTTTCATCTTACAGATAGAGGGCGACCAAATCTCGAAAATACACCAATCAGCGCGTTTTTACATATCTGGCTGTTCCTTCGTTGGATGACTGAAGCCGAAGGGGCGGGCTTTCCCTTTCTTCCGATGAGTTTCAAAGATACTACACCAGGCGGCGATCGGATCGCTTACTCTGTTCGGCTGAATTAATGCGGAAAATAAAGCGCCGTTCCCCACGCTGACCGCCCTATCTAGTTTGTCATCCTGTATCCTAATCCGTGATCTTAAGGCTGTACATCAGTCAGATAACTCCCTTTCCCCTTTCCCATGTTATCCAATGGGATTTTCGTTGCTTGGTTTTATAAGAATATCTCATTCAAAAATGAAGTTTTTTGAATTATGTTTTTTGAATATTACTCTTTGAACAGGTCGTGTTTTAGCTTAGTGAACAATTTTGCGAAAAAATAAATTTAAATATTTTACTTAGAGATCCAAACTTAGAATTCTAAATTTACATATTGAAATAAAATATTTAAATTAATTTTTTTGAAAAATTGCTCACGAAGCTAAAAGACGACCTGTTCAAAGAGTAATATTAAAAAAATAGAATTTGAAAAACTTCATTTTTGAATGAGATATTTTTATAAAACGAAGCAACGAAAATCCCGTTGGATAGCATGGGAATGGAGAAAGGGAGATGACACTAACTGACTGATGTACAGTTAAGTATTAAATATCTTTTCTAATCTTTCACTGCTAAAATTCTGTTTTAACCCTATTGTCCTTTTTCCGTATTTGAATATTCTAGAGTTCGTACACCTCAAGTTAAATGTCATCTCTTAGAAAACACGGTATAGCGAGACTTACTGTTTGAAACAGCAATATGCATTCGACAATCGTGTTATTAATTATTATTATTAATATTCAATAATTTTTATAAGATTTCGTACTATGAATTTTCTGTTTAAATTTTGTTGTGATATATTTGCATTTGTTTACTGTGCCGTTTGTAAGCTTTATGTTATTTAAAATTTATCGCATGATGTAACATAATAAAATATCAAATTTCTGTTATATGTTTTTTAATACAGAATAAAATGGTGGAAAACTATTTTTTTTTCTTCTTTTTAGTTTATAAAATCTATTAATGAAACAAAGGTCAATAGTATTTATTTTCAATTAATTCTAATCAAGGAGTAAAATTCCCATTTATTATGGAATAAAAATTTAAAACAAAGTAATACATCTTATTACTTTTAAATATATAGAAATTGATCTTACAGCTACGTGAAATTTCATTTAAAAGATTTTAATCGTCTAAATTTAATAATTCAAAATAAAAATAATTAATCTAAAGGCTTTTAAAGTTGAAACGTGAAGATTTCAAAATATATGAAAACTGGCATTTGTATTTTGAAGATTTTTGTGCATAAGATTTTAAATACATTATTTTAATGAATTAAATGGTGAGCGGAACAGCACAAGTGATATCACTTGACTGAAATCAGAATAGACAACATTCCGGAGTATTTTTAGCCCACTTTTATTCTATATCATTTTTTTTTTTTCAAATTTCATACACTAGCTACAGTACGCTTACGTCCTCTTCATAACGTCTCTCATAATAGCTACAAAACTTCTTTAATCAATGTATTTATATACATAATCATATGAAATGCTTATATATGAATATTGTATTTATTTTTAATGAAATACAAATAAACACAAAATGTTTGAAAGAAGAAGAAAATATGTTATAAAATTTTATAAATCAAGCAAAATATATATGCGTACTTGCACCCGGAAGATTGGTAGTTCCCGCCCCTTTGTATACACCACTTAATTTTTAGAGTAATTCACTTCAAACATAGCCTCCTAAACTAGATGCCTGTCGCGTGTCTCAGAAGATTGGCAAAAGTTCAAGTGGTAGACAGCGCCACCTGGTACAGATTGCGAGACTTTTTTATTCAGCTGTCACCAAAAAGTGGGATTTGATATACATAAAAGGCGAATAGAATCAAAGAAACGTCGATTATATATATCATATATCACTTCTTAAAATTATTGGTGACAGTTGAATAATAAAAGTCGCGCAATCTGTACCAGGTGGCGCTGTCTACCACTTGAGCTCCCAGAGAACCACAGTTGTCCTCTGGACATTCGGAAATGGTCCAGATGTTCCAGATCACGTCCTGTCCTATGCAGGATGACCGTAAACGTTCTTCTATATGCATCAGAATGACAATCCACTGACGCTTTCCTCCGTTAATACAGCAATGCAAGTTATCGTACAGATAGGAGAAACACATATTTTTCACGCGCATGCGCATTAGAGCATATGTACCTTGACGCTTTGCTAACTTTTACTCATATTCTCATCTACTCGGCTCGCCGGCCACGTGTGTGTTTGCAGTAGCTTTTCACTTTAATGCTGATAGGAAGAAAATTACGAAGTAAAAACCTTTTATTTTACAATTAAATAATTAATTTTCTCTACATTGCTGTTATATGACATTTATTGAAATAGTTAACGTATTCCTTATTGAAATAATAATAAAAATGAAACAATAACTTTT
This sequence comes from Salticus scenicus, assembly GCA_963930645.1. NCBI lineage: Eukaryota > Metazoa > Arthropoda > Arachnida > Araneae > Salticidae > Salticus > Salticus scenicus. Next base: position 172,009,836 of record OZ005651.1, read on the forward strand.
TGTTAGAAAATTAATTTATAGGAAATATTCGTCACATGTTTGTATTTGATTTCATAATACAATGAAATTAATGTGTTTATATCATTAAATAAATGTAGATATTAATAAAATCATCCGGCAGTTATCCCAAAGTCTGCTTTAAGACGATTCTAGGAAACTTTATATCATCCTACCGTTATCGAGAAGACAACTTTAAGACGACTATATAAGTCCTAAAAATATTCTATAACAGTCTAGAGGACAATCATAAGACTACAACAGGACTGGTTAAGGATGTAAAAATTTCCTATAATAGTCCTAGATTAATCCAAAAAGTGTCTGAAAAGTACATCCGCTGGATTGACGTAGGAGTGACATTTGGATCTCTTCTGGATGACCTGTGGCTGTCTGACGAATCTTTTTGGCTGTCCAGAGAAAGTCAAAAGACATCCTCTGGATGTCTACAGACATTTCTGTGTTGTCTGGGCTGTTGCCAAGTTTCCGAGCAACGCGACAGGCATCTAGTTTAGGAGGCGAGGCTATGCTTCAGATATATTTACGATTAAATAAGAAGAAAAATATTCTAAAGAAAGACTGGTGAGAAAAAAATGGGCGGAACTACTAATCTTCCGGGTTAGGTTGGCAAGAATGTATATACATAGCGCAATGCCAGAAAATGTTCTTTATTTTTCACGAACCGGATCAATGGTACTTTCTGGTTCTGAATAATCTATGTATGTAATATAATGCTGCTTTAAATACCTTTTAAAGTTTTATTACATAAAGTAATTTTCTGTCACTTTACAGCTCCCGAAGGAAACATAATATGAAACCCCGCCCTTTTCCAGTGTTTAAAGGATATTACGCTTAATATGCTTTCTATTCGTTTTGATCTATCATCATCATCATCATCATCATGATCAACTTCTTAAAAAAAAAAAAAAAAAAAAACAGCTGCACTGTAACAATTTTTTGTTAACTTAGAATGATAACTACATAGAGAATTACATTTTAAATATATGATTGGCAATAAAATTATATTTTTATTTATTTATTTTATTTGTGTTCATGCGATTAATTGTTTTCTTGTGTTTACGAGAAATCATTTTAACATTGCTAATTTATAAAATAGTCTATTGTTCTCAATATATATATATATACGAGAGCATCGGAAAATTCTCTTAATATTAATTAAGTCAAAGCACATTTTTAAAATTATCGATAATGAAATTATAAAATTCAGCATTCGAAACGCTTCATTTATGTGTAAATCAGAAAAATATTATTTTTTAAAAAGTGTGGCTAATCTGACGCAAAAAACTTAACTTTTATTTAATTTCAAATTATTTAAATTTTGAATACATAAATTAACATTATAATCTATATTAATTTTATAAAAAGTTTATAAAATAAAAACTTATAAATTGTATTAAGAGAAAAAGAAAAAAATATGTATGTAAGGCAAATTTTATGCATATTTAGTGAAATCATAGAATTTAGAAAACTTAAATATTTGATATTTCTTCCTAAAGTAATGATAGTCATGTGTATTTAATTTAATTCTGATGAAAAAGTAATTTGTTTTATTATTATTCTACTTATTCTATTTTATTTTATTTTTACCGAATAAAAAATTTAGAATTTGCTCTTTCAGATTTCTTTAGCGAAAGTTATCTTATTAAATATAAAGGCAAAAATATTAATTAGATCTAATTAAAGAAGAATAATCGATGCGCACAGATCATATTCATTATGACTTTTTTATATATATATATATATATAGAGAGAGAGTAATATAGCATGTTGACTTCTTCAATTGAAGATTTAGGTTAAAGGTAGTCAGCCTTTCAGTCCACTTCTGTACCTGTGTTAATAGTAGAATTTTAGAACCGCCCATTACGTAACAGGATTCTATTATTTTGCGTTTTAATTTGTAGCTGGTTATAAAATATAAAAGCAGAAGATCGATATCATGAAGATCGATGTAATATTTTTTTTTTTTTTTTTTTTTTTTTTTAATAACACTATGAAAAAAAAAAATCTATTTTAATATTTTTAAAAAGTCAAGTAAAAAAAAAAAAAAAAAAAAAAAAAAAAAGTACTGCAGTATCAGACATAACTCCCATTGTCACCGTGAAACGTGCTGACAACTCAGCTTTCGTAGGTTCAATCCTCGAAGGCCGATGCCTTACTTTTGTGCAGATAACACTGCTCGGCATGAAAATTTTCCTCTGACACCATTTCAGCATATTCTAATGACCTCCTAAATCCGAATATGACACCCATTTTGCCCTATTACCCACACTTTTTAAGAAATGGCCCCCTATTTTAATCATTTTTCGGTGATTTTATGGCTATAAATTTGATTTTTAGGAGGAGGAGAGGATTATTTTAACCGTTAAATATCTTCTGAGGGACTACAGAGTTGGAAAATTCTAATTCATGGACATTTGCGGCAAGGGAAAAATTTGGGGGGGGGGGATTTGCCACTGAAATTATGCGTTACATATCTTATATTTTTTAAATCTGTTATTAATGTTGTTTTTTAAACTTTGTTTTTAGGAGTTAAATTAGTTATTTTTCATTCTTCAAATCAAAGTCATGGTCATAAAATTATCGATCAGGGAAAGAAATTGAGGGGTGGTGTATCTAGAAAACGGTGGGTCGTGGGTGACTGGGCAAAATGGGAGTCATATTCGGATTCAGGAGGTCATTTTACATAAGAATCAGCAAGAATGGTAGATCAGATCTCGAATAGAAAAAAAAAAAAAAAAAATCGTCTGCACAGTATTCTAAGGTAGTTTGGTATTTGGGAATAAGGCCGATTGACTGCTCTAGAGTCCTGAGCCTGAGGGGGAGTGCCTTCCATGGAGGTCTTTCTAAGGGGTCCTAGCCCGTATTTACGCAAGTTTTGGAGAACATTTCTTAAACATTACATGCAATGCTTATGAGTAATACCAAATCCAACAAACAACAAAATATATCAAGAAATACATACCTCTTTCCTTAGTCGCTTGCTTTACATTGACTCCATCCAAATGCCATTTAATGTATAGTTAATTTATTTCATTTTCCCCACTCTTCCCCAAACACGTGAAATCGAACTGTTTATGTGATAAAAATCAGAAGGCTTTGCAGAATCTAGTGCGGGCAGATTCAAATTCACAGATGTTATAAAACGCTTATTTTAACACTTCTTTTACGAGAGTGACTACTACTACTGGTGCAAATTTTAGGGGTGACGAACACTGGTGTCGTTACCTTATACATTACTATATACTTTTGGTCCTAAACATATCCAGCCCCAGCAGTTGCTGAAAGGTTCTGCTTTCAAAGCTAGTAGACGACGGGCTTTGAAATTTACGATTTCTTAATATGGCAGAATAGGCAAAATTTCGCATATAAACATTTATTATTAGGAAAATGTCAGACCAGCTTTAAAGTAACGTTTATGATACTGGCTTGAACATCACTGACTATGAATATTCTAAATTGAAAACTTCGTAAGGTATACGAAATTTAGGATTGTCTTAATATGGCAGAATGAAACAATATTTCATATAAATTTGTATTATGTATATCGTTGCGTTAAAAATAGTATAGAATTGCAGGAAAACTAAAATAAGAAACTGACTCTAATACAAATTAATTAGAAAATTAGGATAAGTTAAATGTATCGAATTGAATGGAGAGGCTACTAGGTGGGGCATTTCTGTCTGTGACCATATTCAGCGATCTACCACATTTATTTCTCTTATCAAGAATATAGTATGTCCTGTAGTAGAAATTTATGAGAACAAATTTGTGATAAGGAACTGAGCAGAGTCCACCTATGACAACTGGTTTATTCCGGAGTTTCGAAGGACACTTTTTATCTTATGCTCGGGCGATTACACAAAATGCCCCACTCCCCTCCTAGAGAAGGTATCTGAAATAAATACTGGTCTTAACCCTCTCCAAAAACATCTAATATAATGTGTAATTAAATAAGTCACATGTAATTAAAATTAATACGTAACCTGATTTTGGTGAAATTAATATATCACGTATTGAGCTTAAATTGAATATGGCGTACAAGGGGCACTCAAGGGCAGGGCCCAATTAACTTCATGTGAGGCCCGGGGCACACATACTTTCTTGGCCCCCGCCACTCCCCTCCTTGCACTTAATCCGTTCGTCGCCTCGTCACCCATATGTGGGTGACGGGTATGCTTTCGTGGGAGCCCCGTCACCCAAATATGGTTCTTCTTGTTCTAGTTAATAAGATTTTAGGTTGGATTTTTAAAAGGGATTTAATAGAATAAGCACTGAAATATAAATATAGGATATACAACATAAAAATACTAAATATATACACATTATACTATACTATACTTTTTATTTATATTTAGGATAACATATTACATTATACTATGTCGCATGGTGTTCGTTAAAACACTCTAAACACATTTGAAGTGATTTTTGACAATTGAAACGATAGGTCGTAGGGTTTTTTTTTTTTCGTTTCTTGGCGTTTCGCAATTTGCCCCTTCTTCTGGTAACATAGGACGCACATCCTTCTTATAGGCTTACCCTGGTGATTCTTACGAATCTGTAAATGATGGACACGTTCCTTTTTTTATTTCTATTATTATAGGGTATAGTATTTTCTGAGGACAATCATTCGGTAACGAGAAGTTCCCGAATTTTCTTATTTTTTTATTTGTAGCTCTCTAGTACACGCTATTTCCTGCGGTTGGATTTGGGCCCGGCGAGAAATTCAGCCGAATCACGCTGGGCGACGAACGTGTTAAATAAAATTTTCTGTTCCGATATTTATATATTAAAAGCAGATTTTGATGAATTAAGTATACAAGATGGGTTTTAGGGCCCTCTGCTACTCAGGGCCGGGGCATTTTCCCCACATGCCCCTGCGATAATCAGGCCCTGCTCAAGGATCTTAAAGAAAAAAAAGATTGTTAACAAAATTAAAACAAAATATAAGTTTTGCATAATACTTAAATGGAAAATTTAACGTCTGTTTAGTATTTTCAATGTGAAAAGGTTTTAATAATTGTTCAAATGCGCAGCATGCTTAATTATACAATAATAAAAATGGTAGGCATAACATCCTTGTATCAAATTATATGAAATGCTGCTGAAAACTGAATAAGAATTGAATGACTTTCTAATAATTAATTTACTGAAAAATAATTGGGTATATTTAAAATTTTTAAACATATTTAAAGGCACATTATAAAGAAATATTTTTTAGTCCTTAAAATTTTGTAGGCCTAGGACTCTAGTGCAGTCAGTCGTCCTTAAACCCCACAACCCAACCGAAACCAAACAACGTCCTTAAAATTTATTCAGCCAAATATCGTTACAGAATTTTACAATAAAAAATATTCCTAACGTTCCTAGTTGTAACCATTTATATATTGCTTTAAATGCAATAAAAATCCTTATAATTAATTTTAATGCTTATTAATTGCATTATTACATTCATTTAATAAAAAATGCAATCTGGATAACTTTTAAACAAAATCTGAACAACTGCACGCGATAAGATGAAATGCAATGAAATTTTTAATAATAATAATAATAGAAAAATGGTCAGAAATAATTTCGACAACCGACATATGATAGATGACATGCGTATTCGGAACCACCAGTGCCTAGCCGCCTGTTGTTTAAAATGAATAGTGGAAGGAGGAGGGAGATGGGGGAGGGGGGGGGGGATCTTGCAGGCGCATTATTTGCTCCCTGCTCCAAAGTTCCAGACGAATCCCAGCCAGATAAGTAATGTATGGGTTTCAGAGAATTGTTAAATTTTTTCATATATCATATGCATAGGAGAATTTATTGGAAGTATTAAAATAACATAGCACTCAAAGCATGCTCAGAGAAATCTCGCCTCTGTTCAATCAATCGCTGCATTAATAAAGTGAGATTAAATTTAAAACGAGAAATAGTTTAAATTAAAAAATAAATAAATAAACTCCCTTTGGCAGTTGCCAACATTTGGCACTATTACTTTCTGCATTGACAGCTAGTCAGTTTTATTTTTGTCCTGTTCTGTATTAATTTTCTCTTCTTGGGGTATTTATCGAATAACAACGGATTTTTTTTTTTTTTTTCTTGTTATAATTTAGTTTTCAGCAACTTGCTTTTAATTTTTTATTTGTTCTTCGGTTGTGTTTTATTTTTTAAAGGCTTCTCTTATAAGTCTCTGCATGGGAATGTCTTATATATTTAATCTCACATGTGCTATAAGATTTCTGATGTTTGGCTTTTATTGTATAAATGAGTTTTTGAAGACGAACCACGTAATATACAATTTTTATTTATTTGTTTATTGCTATTTACTTTTCTTTTTGTGCATACTATTTTTCAACTTTTAAAATTTAAATTTTTTATTTTTCTCCATGTTTTCATGAAGAAATTTATTCAATCCTTGATTAATACAGGGTTATTCTAAGGCCATGGGGCAAAGTTGGTGGGAAAGTGGAGAACATTAGAAAGATTGAGAATTGCGTAAGAACCCATGATCGCAAACGAGTGTTACCAAATTTAGGGACATTTTTATTAAATAATCATCAATAATTTTGTGGAGGGATATTTGATATACATAATAGAGAATTAATCGTCGAGGTGTTTAGGCAATCGTTACAATTAAAATTTAGTGGTAGATATTGAATAAAAAAGTCTCTAAATTTGGAAACACTACCGCAAACGTCATTTTAACCTTTTAGAACTGGACGTTTTTGGTTATTTTTTAGCAGTAAAATTCAGATGTGGCATGGCTTTTGAATGTTGCATTTTTAAAAAAAGTTTTTACATGCTAATGTAAATGTTTATATAAAGGAATATAAGTAATAACAATTCCTTTTCTAATCGATGCATTTGTCATCTTTTAGATATTATCTATTTTAAATTAAAATTTGCACCTCCATTTATAAAATAAAAAGAGAAAAAATTTTTAAGGTAAAGTAGGACGGTTTAAAATTACTAAGAGTTGCACTAACACCAACACCTGTTACCGGATACATCATATTCGACCTTTAATAACCGTATATTTTCCGGTATTTTTTAGTATTTAACTTCATCTATGATAGGTTGACCAAATTTTTAAATGCCAAAATGGGGACAAATGTGGAAATGTCCCCACTTTTTACTTCAAAAGTGAGGTCGCCATGCTTTTAATAGAGTAATTCATATTCTAGATTAAAATATAAAAAGTATACAGTTAAAGTAAATATGCAATACACAAGAATATATTTTTGCACTGAATAAAATACTCTTAGGCTTTTCTAATCAAAACATTACGAATACAGATTTCTCTGCAAAGGTCCGCTAAACATTACATACAGTCGGCAGCAAAAGTATCCGAGCACTAGCCAATAATTCCGATGTCAAAAAAGTACACTTAAAACAGTTTTTATTAAATAAATTCTTGTCGGATCATGTTCTTAGACTGACTAAGAACATGAATCGACAAGGATTTATTTGACAAAGCAGTATTAAGTGTACTTTTATTAGACAGGGATTATTGCTAGTGCTCGGATTAGAGGTTTGTACGGGCCGAAATTTTGAGGCCCGGCCCGGCATGAAATCGAAAAGTACAGCCCGGGCCCGGCCCAGCCCGTTTATTTTTTACCAGTGTGCGGCCCGGACAAAAAACGATAATATCAGGCCCGACCCGATTCAAAAATATGTAAAATAACAAAAAAAAAAAAAAAAAAAAAAAAAAAAAATGCATGCCACTCTATCAAAAAGGTTTTTAGTATGTGTTTTGCAGAGGTTTTATATAGCCAAGCAATAGAATGTTCTTTAACAAAACTGCTGAACTTTTACAAGATAATTATATATATACAAAAGTTCATTATTACAGACGTGCAGAAGGCACAAAGATAGACAAAAAGTCAAACCGAAAATATTAACACTTATCAAACAATATAGGACGGTATTTAAAATGGTTATTACTACTAAAAATGCACGTTCAACCATTTCCTCTATACCAAAATGTATCCGAACCTTTCATCTGATCCGGTAAACAAAACTTTAATGCTAATCCAACCATATTCAATAGAAAAGATGCTTTTGCACATGCTAAAAATGATGCTACTTTCATTCAGTGCACTGGAGAAAAGGAAAGGGAGCTTTCGCGAAAAAGTTATATTGGAAGGGTTTTTATTGCCTTCATACCACCAAAACTCTACAGACCATAGGACACAAAGCCTTATACACAGACACAGTAACGTATCTAATTTCTTTTATTTATACATGTGCAGAAACTAGTAGTGACATGCATACTATTTTGAACAGGAAACCCTCTAACATTATACTTTAAATAAAATATATTAATTTCAAGGCGCATGCTAAAAATATTTGCGGAAAATCAAATCGCGAACAGATAGACTGACAGACAATTAAATTGAAGTTACAGACATTTTTTAACAAAATAAAATTTTGTGTGAAATACGAGTCTGTAAGATTATGTAAAATAAATGACTGAAGAAATATTTTATCATTTTCCTTTTTCGTTGATTAACGAGGAAACTAAAAGAAGATTCATACAGGCCCGGCTCGGCTCGAGTATACACAAAAAAAAAAAAATTGAGCCCGAGCCCGGCCCGGCCCGTGCCTGCAAAAAATTTTAAGCCTGAGCCCGACCCAGCCCGAGAGCCCATTGACAAATTCGGCCCGAAGGCCCGGCCCGTGCAGACCTTTAGCTCGGATACTTTTGCTGTCGACTGTATCTTACTAGGTTCCTCAAAGGTGCGTTTGATAAATGCAACGGAAGTCTCAGTTTGAACCAAAAAATAAAAGAGATCTTAGAGGTAAAAAGTAGAGATAACAAAATTAAAATCTATGTATGAAAAATACTTTTATTTAATCTAAAGGACAGCAAATTAATAATAAATGACTAATGAACTGTTTTTATATGCTTTCGCATTGCCATGAGTAAAGAAATCCGTATAAATCATTTTACTAATGGTGGCTGGTGCACGTAAAATCTGTCGTGGCCGCAATGTCCTCCATGTTCCATGTACCTCTGGGGGTCGCCGAAGCGGGGGAGCCATCCCCTCAGTGGAGGATCAAAATTGTGATGGCATGTCTCCAGACCGTCCTTAAGGGAGTGTCCCAGACCGTCGCCAGTTACCCATTGCGCAGTACTAGTGCGACGTTAAACCTAGTCAACCAACCAATCATATTAATCAAACGTAAACATGCCTTCTTCACGACCACGTCACATTTCAGTTCTTTCAATATTTAAATCCAGAAACAGTCTGAATAATAGCTTCACATTTAGTTCCTGCACAAGAATAAGTAAAATTATATACTTTTTGTTAATATCCTTGCACAGCTCTATAAAACTTCGAAAAGGCTGGATGTTGCTGCTTTATGTTTCTGAGGGCCCAAATAGCTCGATGGATGATACTTTCCACCACTAGTTGATTTTGGTTGAGTGGATTTAAGATCCTACTAAATCTACGCAGTGGACATTAACACAGTAACGGCCTGGTTAAAGCTGTTGTTATTTTCCCAGTTTTTATATCGTGAACGTGTTCTTTGTTCCGGGATTTTAACTTTCGTTTTGACATTCCGATGTAACATTTAGGATTTTCTTTATTGCCTGAAAATGGTATTTTGTATACGCCCGCGGTTTCTAGGGCGGGAGGGGGGAGGGAGGAGGGGAATGGGCTCTTTGTCATTTCTTATTAGCTGAAATATGTTTTGGTTGGATTTAATGGGTATGTTAATAATAATAAGAAATAAAGAATAAATTCAAAGATCCTGAAATAGCCCAAATTCTTAAAGCCCCCACCTACATCTCATTAAAGAAAACTATTTTAAATTTAACAATAAAATATACCAACACAAAAAAGGGGTCCTCATGGTGTCCCCTATCTCAGGTTTCTTAGCAGATTTTAAATTAAGAATAATGGAAAATAAAATTATGAAGGTTTTAAGTTGGCTGGTTGGTTGGTGTCGTGTCATGGATAGAAAATAATTTTAAATGGGACCAAAAATCCTATATACAGCATCTGCGATTTGAAGGCAATTTTCTTCATATAAGTCCGCCCACGGATTGTCACTTATTTGCTGCAATTGCGCCAGAATAGCGGGACAGTTGAAAAGATGTTTGGGGGTTAGTTCTATGTCTGGGCAGTTTTTGCAGAGGAAGTAAGTCCTTGTCCCATCTTTATGGATCTTCATCCCCCTAAAGTGTCCTGTCCGGAGTCTTGTTAGGGTGCTGGCGAGAGTTCTATTGGCACCGATTTCAGGGATTTGGTGTTTGATTTTGAGTTTCCTATCATTGAGTTTTGCCTTAGCAACTGAATTGATATCGCTGAGAGTGACATGAGTAACACTGCTGGTGTTTAATTGTCTTGCTTCTTTTGACAAGGCATCAGCCCTCTCGTTTTCAGTAATGCCAACATGCGCGGGAATCCACTGCATGGTGTACTGTTTCTTCAAATGGAAAATCTTACGAAGTGTACGGTGTATATTTATAATTAGCCTTGAAGAACCCCTTTGAATTGCTTGAAGAGCAGCTCTGCAGTCACTGAAGATGATTAACCCTTTGGCTCTTTCATTTTCTTCAAGATTTATATACTCATCTAGGGCTTTTTGGATGGCAATGAGTTCACAAGTGTAGTTTGAAGCTGTTTTGCCTCCTCCGATCTTAAATTGCTTTGTGCTTCCACTCTGGGAAAGTAAAGTTGACACCAGCTCCTCCGTTGTCTAGAGTTTCATCTGAGGAACCGTCAGTGAAGGCAAAGACAAAATTTTCTCTTGAATACGAGGCAATGGTTTTATCACCTTTTGTTTTAATAGCCGAAGTTACTTCTTTTTTGGAACATGGTTCGAGAAGGTGAGTTATAATTTTGGTGTTTTCCGGAAGAGTCGAAGACAAAATTGGCTCTTGCAGAATTTCATATGTGTTATGCTCTAGTCCAGTTTGCTGCCTGACCATTAGGTCATAGTGTAAGGTGGAGGGTCGTTTGAGTCTTGTATTTTCGTTCCACTTCAAAAAGGTTTTTTTGCTAACATGTTTCTCCTCACGACTTCTAATATTGTTGGTAAAGTTGATGACACTACATTTTCTTCTATTATCAAGTAACTGGAGACCACATTCCTGTTAGGATTTAATGTTGTCTGTGGAAGAGACAGCACCAATTATAACCTTTGAGGCTGTTGCCTGTATGTTATCAATCTTCTTAAGTGCTGAAGTCGAGGCGTGAGACCAGATGGACGAAGCATATTCCATAACTGGTCGAATGAAAGTGGTGTAGGTAGTTTTTAAGGTTTTGGGGCATGCTTCTCCCAATGTGTACCGCAAAGGCTTTTCAAGATTCTTAATTTTTTGAGTGATTTATTAGTACATTTCTTTATTTGTTCAGTGAAACGTAGTTCAGCATCTAGAGTAAGTCCCAAATAAATAGGATTTTCTGTCTTGGTTAAGGGCTGATTGTTTAGAACTAAGTTTGAAGAGAATAGATGCCTGTGTTTTCTATCTGTTGAGAATATGCTGTACGATGTGGGAGCCTGTAATCCTTATAGGGCGCGTCCCCGGGTGGCGGATAGGGGATCGCCTCCATTGGTTTCCAATGGGTGATAGAGAGGAAATAAAATACTCTCCGCGGAACAACAGGCAGAAGTCCAACCTCTTCTGAGGCTTTGGCAACCCTTTTTCATGGATAGAGATTTTGATATAAATGTCGAAGGTTTTAAGTGACAAAATTTATTATGGGTTTCGATACGTAGATGATGTTTTCGCAGTTAATGATAAAAATACTAACCCCAACCAAATTTTACAAAATTTAAATGAATTTGACCATAACAAAAAATTTACCCTCGAATAAGAAATAAATAACTGGATTAATTATTTAGATGTAAAAATCAACCGTTTTAATAACAGAATAAACACCGCTGTCAACCGGAAACCAATAAGCTGTAGTGAGATCATACACTACAATAGCAAAACACCATATAGATATAAAATTACAATCCTACATTAACCGTGCACTTTTAATTTGTAACGAACCCATAGATCTGGAAAATTAAATAAACTTTATCAAACAATTTACTAAAAAAGCCGGATATTCGAACAGAATAGTCAACAGATTATATAAAAAGCGTACTAAAATCCTTAACAAAAATCAGTGTTATCAAAAAACTACCCCCAAATTCACCTACCCCAAAATAAAAAAGAAAAAGAAAAGAAAAGAAGAAAACTGCTACTCCAACTAAAAAATTCCCGATAATACGATTATATATATTGCCGAGAGAAATATAGTAGTTTTTTTTCAGGCATAGCACTCCACAGCTTATTACAGAATCTCTCATTGCCAAATGCTCAGTTTAAAGTACAATGAAAATCATTCGAGTATAGATGGCCCAGTTTTGTTCTCTTTGGCAAAGATTAGTGGCGAGAAACAATAAATTTAACCAAAATAATTAACTCACTTAAAATTCAGAAAGGGTTTCTAGCTATCCTGGAACAATACTTGCCGCAAAATTTTAACGCTAATCTCACCAAGCTGCAAACTAGTAGCCAGCGTAGATTTTTGGTCTTGACATCGATTTTGGCGATTCGGCGTCGAATTTGACGACATGGCGGCAGAATTTGGCGAAAATTTGTAGTTTCGGTTGCCAAAGTTTGGAAGTTCTAACTTCGATAATAACGGCGTTCTGGGATAGTCTGGAAAAATTCATTGGTTTAAAACGCAGAACTAAATTCTTCGAAAGTTCTATAAGTGATTCACAAAACTATAAAAAAAGAAGAGTGATTGTTGATGATTGTAGTTTAGAACTTGTTTATACCTTTACGTGTTACTTTCTGTACGGTATTACAGTACAAGTGGAAACAAATGAAAGTTTTTCCTTTCCACGAAAGTGGATTTTGACCTAGCATCAAATTAAATATTCAAATGTGGCGCAAAATGGTAGTAACGCATTCGCAAAATTTGGAAACTCTAACCTCAATAGGAGTCTAGTTCTGGAAAATTTGTAATGATACATTGGTCTCTCGTGCAGAACTACCTTGAGAATTCCATAAATCACCAACAATACTCTCGATTAATTCAAATTCCACTCAGATTTGGAAATATTCGGTTGTTCCTGATTTAGCGAAATTTATGCTCTGTAGTGTATTTAACAATGTTTATTTGATTTCTGTATTAATAATGACCATTACATCGGATTGTTTCTAGAATATTAATTTTTCAATACAAAAAAGAGATTTATTCAACTGTTTACTGAATATTAATTAAATAAAATGTATTCGTCGCCTAGAACTTGCTTATTTCTTTAAGAATTAGTTTCTACTCGCTAAAATGTCGACAACGTTTTTTTATCAAAATCATTACATGCTCTATTTACGGCCTGAATATTCATTAAATGAAGTGCATTCGTCGACTAGAACGTGCTTATGTCTTTAAGAATTATTTTCTGCACACAAAAATGTCACCAATTTTCCTACAATATCATTACGGGCGCTATCTAAGCGGTGAATGTTCATTAAAGTGCATTCGTTGACTAGAACCTACTTGTGTCTTTAAGAATTACTTTCTACACACTAACATGTGCACAACTTTTTTTTTTTTTTTTATCAATACCATTACAAGCTCTATCTACGGGCTGAGTATTCATTGAAGGAAGTGCATTCGTCGACTAGAACCTGCTTGTGTATTTAAGAATTATTTTCTGCACGCTAACATGTCTACAATTTCATTTTTTTTTTTTTTATGAATATCATTACAAGCTCTATAAACGAGCTGAGTATTCATCGAATGAAATACGTTCGTCGACTAGAAACTACTTCTGTTTTAATTAATCAATTTTTGCACGTTAAAATATCGACAACTTTCACAACAATAACATTACAGGCTCTACCCACGGGCTGAATATTCATTAAGTAAAGAGAATTCGTTGACAAGAACCTGCTTATATGTCTTTAAAAAATTACTTTCTATACGTAAAAATGTCAACAACTTTCATAACTCTATCATTATGGGCTCTATCCACGGGCTGAATATTCATCGAATAAAATGCATTCGTCGACTAGAACCTGCTTATATAATTAAGCATAACTTTCTACACGCAAAAATGTCTTCAACTTTCATAACAATATCATTACTGGCTCTATCATTAGCTTCTTTTGAAATCGCTATGACGATAGATTATACAGTGCGTTGCATGAATATAAACGCACCTTAGCTTTAAGTATTAGAATGGTATAGAAGTGTAATAAAAAAATTTGAATAGGTGACACTTGATGCAAACTGTATGTGTATGATTCAAGAAATGAAAATACGAGTTAAAACAATGAAAGACCAATATGATTTTTTAGAAAATAATTTTATTGAATTTATGACAAAAATACATGTTGCATGAATTTAAACGCACATGTAAAAAATAAATAACTGAGTAACAAATACTATATCCAATACTTTGTAAAGCCACCATGGGCTTCTAGAACAGCCAGCAAACGCCTTGGCATTGTTGATATAGTGGCATGAGATCATCCAAGCTGATTGTCTTCCAAGCTAATAGAATGGCCGATTTTGGCTCATCTTTCTTTTTAAACTGCCTTCCGTTTAGATAAACACGGTGAACCAGAATACCCCATACGTTCTCCATTATGTTTAAATCGGGCTTTTTGAGGGCCAGACCAGAACTTTAATTTTATTGTCACGGAACCATTTTTTCACGATATGTGCTGTATGAACAGATGCACAATCTTGCTGAAAAATATAATTTCTTCCAGCTTTCTTGACTGCTAGACGGCGGAGGTTCCTTGTGAGCATCTGGACATAATCTACAAAGTTCAGAGTATTCTCCAGGAACGCTAATTCGAAAGTCCCTTTAAAACCTATGGCTGCTCACACCATGACAGACCCGCCTCCAGATTGACGTTTTGAACAGTACATTTCTTCGTTTTTCAAATCGTGCCGATAGTTATCAAATCCGTCCTTGCCATCGAGATTAAACTTTTTTTCATCTGAGAAGATGACTTTTTCCCAATTTAGTCGATCTAGAATCCATTTTCTTGCCCATTCCAACCGCAAATCTTTGTGCTTTTGAGTGAAGGGTGATTTCACCTACTTTTTATTAAATTTAATGAATGTTGCAGCTTTGATAGTTCTTCATATGGTTGTCCGATGAACACCCAGCTTGTATTGAGCCTTTATCTTCACATAGAAAATATTTTTATTCTTTACAGCGGTGCATATTCGACGTTTGTCGTAACTGGTGAGCTTTCCTGTTCGCTTCTTATACGCTTTTTCCCCATAATTTGCTCCTTTCTTTATATAATTTCTCGCAACACTCTCACTTCTTCCGATTTGGCGCCCAATTTCACGATTGCTAAAGCCTTTACTACGCATAAAGTTAATTTTTATCCTCTCGTCTACTCTAGTTATTTTTTGTCCTCTCGTCTCGTCGTTTTCCTTCTTGCCATCCTGAACAAACTCCGTAAATTGTGCACCCAAGCATTAAAACTGTTGTTAGAGAACTTTAGCAACACGACTATCTGTGTTTTAATTTAATTCCGGTGGCTCTGTTAAATTTTAAACGCAAAATACAGAGTGCGTTTAATTTCGCGCAACAAACGAAAAACAGTGAAAAATAAGAAATGATTAAACGCTCATTTACATAAGCTTGCATGAGCCGAAACATACGTGCTCAAAGCACCTTATTCAGTTGTTAATCATATGCAATAACTTTAAGTCACATTCCTTCTTATAAAATTTAAAAAATTCTATTTCTGGTTATTGGAAAAGGTGCATTTATATTCATGCAACGCACTGTATATAGTGGCCAAAACCTTTGTATTTTTGTCATTATGAATATAATTTTTCTCACTAATCTCCAAAACGGAAAATCATAGAAAGTCCAAAAAGCGAGGTGCACAACTAGATGCTATAACAAACCTATATACCAATTTGCAACGTTCTACGTTCAATCGTTTTTGAGTTATGCGAGTTACACACACACACACACATGCACACATACTTACATACAGACGTCATGAAAATTCGTGTAAAGTCGTTAATATCTCTGAAACGGGAGCTCGTATTAAAACCAAAGTTGCAGGTATACATGCAGACATCATGACAGTCACACATATAAATTTGCAACATTCTATAATCATTCGTTTTTGAGCTATGCGAAATACAAAATCTATTTTGCAAATCGGGATTACTATTATTAATTCCTTATACTTTGTATAAAGAAGAAAAAATAGACATTCCAAAACAGGAAATGTGTAATTGTTAATTGATTGTTGTATAGCTTTAAGCTTTTAATTTATAAGGCGAAACATTTTCCAAAATGTAATGGATAAGCTAAAAGTATTTACCGGCCATAGGAGTATCTTGGTTTCAGGCAGTTTTTTTATTTAATAATCACCAATAATTTTGAAGAGTGATATTTGATATACATAACAGACAATTAATTTTCGAAGTGATTAGACAATTGTTACAATTAAAATTTAGTGGTCGATATTGAATAAAAAAGTCCCTAAATTTGGCAACACTGGTTTCAGGTCTATTGCATTTTGTTCTTCGCTGTGCCTTATCAAGCCAAAAGTGAGCCCAGTGCCACATGCATGTTCAAGCTCTCTCTCCCTTACAATACCACCAGAAAAAATTAACAATTTTCAAAGCATTAAATAGGCCTCACAGCGTTCCTAAAATTTTGCGATCATTTTGTTATATTGTCTGTCACCAGTATTTTAAAATAATCCTTTTTCACATAATGTTTACACATGTTTTACCATTGAAATATTTACGAAATATGTTTTAGTGACAATAGTGGTGACAATATAATAAAACAGGTGTAAAATTTTAGGGACGCTGCGAGGCCTGATTAAAATACATATTATATGAACATGTAAAGCAGTATTGGTAATGCTCACTGAAGGCCTTTTGACATCCGAAAATATATCTCCCATTAGTTTTGTAACTAAAATGTTAGGGGTCCCAGTGCAAGTAATAATTTTTAACCCCCACCCCCTTCCCCGAACCAACCACTCTCTCATTAAAAGAAATATTAAGATCATTTTAGATTACTAAACCAGACTAAAATTTAGTTTAGAATTTTATTAATGGTAATTTTTATTCAAATTTATATAAAAAATTCAAGATATGTATTTAAAAACATTACATAAATTTAAACAACAAATAAAAATCTGTAATTAACAATAAGAATAAGAAAAATAGAGATTTATGATTATTTAAAGATAGAAAACATGTAAAATTACCAATGAACAAAAAAGTATTCATATATTAAATTTCCGTTTGCGATGTTTGCTGTCAGTATAAAGTGTGAAAAAATAAACAAGCAGTAAATATGTCAGATTGGTTGGTTGTTTGAGTGGATTTTATGTAGCAATAGTGCTACGCCATTGGTAATGTAAATATGTCAGAAAAGAAACTGAAAACCGGCCTGCTGGTCCAGTTGGTAGCACGTTGGCTTCTGGAAAAATAGACTCCTGGTTCAAATCCCGGGCAGGACATGGACCTTTGTTGTGTCCTTATATTTGAGTATAAAAAATATCTTTATAATAAAAGCTCAAAAATAATTGCCATTTACCTTATTCCAGATATAAGCGGTGATCGAGACGAAACAAAGATTTCACTATTCAACAAATAAACAAAGGAACAGCGGTAATCGTTTCCTAGAATAAAAGAAGGATTGAAGCGAATAGCTCTAAATTTTTACGCATCTTCTTTTATGTAATACCCGAACGTTATTAATTAATGCACGGTATCAGAATTTATATCACTTGAATATTTTTATGGTGTGTTAAGAAGTTCTGAAAAAAAAAAAAAAAAAAAAAAGGAAAATAGCTCAACATTGTCAATCATTTAAACGAAATAATAAAAGTTTTCTCTAGCTATAAAATCTTTAGTTTAAGAAGAAGAAAATTTTGTTTCATGAATAGTGGTATGAGTTCTGCGCCGAATTTCCATCGCTGCTTATATGTTTTAATTGTAAAAAATAAATCAATGAAAAAAATAAAAATAAAAACCTATTTAAAAAATACAGAATTTTTCTGTTTTTCCCTATTCTTTTTACGTGTATGGTAATGCAATCCTTAACCTTCTTTATTATTAATAAATTGTATTTCCATTTATAATAAGCTCAAAACTTTTGTTATTTATAGTTTCATTGTATTTGTTCTTGTTCTCACTAATAATAGTCACATCAAATCCTGATTTCTTCACCTGTTAGTTGCTCATTATGCACAAGAAAATATATGGCTTTGACTGCAAGTTCTTCCAGACTCCAACATTCATTTAATCTGAAGCTACAGGAGTGTAAGTGTTCCCACTTTTCGCTACCACTATTTCCACAGAGAAATATTTTTTAATCTTTCTACAGTAATTTATTGTGATTCAACGTGATAGAAATTATTGATAAAAAATAGTGCTGTAAGAGTTCCGTCGTGAGATGGAATCTTTTGCTCTCTTGCGAAGCTGAAGTTGCTTGAGTCGATTTTATAAGTGAAAATTTACATTTAATTGTTCGTTATCATTTGTTTCTAGTTTGGTAATATTATTATATTATTATTATTATTTTGTTATTGTTGTTGTTTTGGTATGTCTTGATTTTGTATGAATTCACCTGAAGGGACAACTTTTGCTACGTTTGTGGGGAAGGCAAAGGTCGTCGTTCAATGCGCTTTCTAGTGCTCATTATTTGAAGAGATTCTACAAAATCACAGCTAATTTTATAGAAAACCCCAAGAATTTCTAAAAGGAAGAAAAAGAATGTAACCTATCTAAACATCTTTCCAGCCTTTCGACCTGTTGCCTATCGGGAAAGACTACCTATTCCAGAAACACCAGAAGAGTATCAATTGAGCTTTGATAAAGGAACAAGTGATACTACTGATTGTGCTTCAAATGGTCCTCATTTTTCTTGTGAAAGTGATCATAACCTTCACAAAAATACTCAGTATGAACTGAGTGACGTGATAAGAGATTTAGATCATCAGTTGAAGGTTTAGCATCAAGATTACAACAGTGAAATCATCTGGAACCTTAAGGTAATACCTCAATCTGCAGAATTCAAGAGAAAAAACTTCCTTCAAGATTTACTTGTTCCATTGACAAACTCAAACAATTTGATGGAGGTTCTATCCTTTAATCATGGTCCTGATCAATGGATACTTTTCATAGATTAATTGGAGAAGAGTTTGAAAGCTATTTTCCTCCCCAATAGCAATAAATTTCTTTTGATCCCTATTGGTCAAACTGCTATTGCACGAAAGAATCGTATCGCACATCGGCAAAAATAGTGACACAAGACAACAGTGACAAATATAAGTTTATATTATGGAACAATTTATCCATCTGAGAGGCATTTGTGTCAGTTTTGTTGTATGCTAATTAATGTTTTATAGCATCTTTAACTCATAAGTGCCAATGTCGTAGAGCGGACTCAGGCTGCTCAGGACATAAAATTGGAATTTTATGGTTTAGCATTCTATGGTAAAAACTGACTATGCAGAAACTATAATTATGACGATCACCAAAATTAAGTTCAAGAGTTTCACTGTACATTGATCTTAGATGAATCTAGAAAGTTTCAGTGAATAGTGCAAAACGGATGATCGACCTCCAGGTTCTGTGATTATGAACATCGCTGGAGAGGATCACGCGGAGAAGAATTAATAGAGATTGATATAAACAAAAGTACATACCATAAGGTCTTGAGAAGAAGACAGAAACAACATCTTAGGCTATACAACACCTAATAATTTTTATTGTGCCTTGAAAAGGATAGGTTGGAACGTTCGTCCGTGGGTCCGTCTTTTCCAAAACTTTAGCAGATCTGGCTCCTGGGAAATTCCTATCCATATCCATGTGCATCGTGGGGCTGGTAATTTGAAGGTGGGAAGTTATCACCGAATATTTTTACATATGAATCATTAGTCTTGATGGCGTGTGTATTTTCTCGTGCGCGTAATTAATTTGGGGAGTTTGAAGATTTCGCGGATTCTTTCGATGACTCCGTGAATGGGTGACGCAATCCAATAGCATCTGCTTCCGATGACACTGAATACACATAAACGTTAAGGAATCCGTCTACAAAAGTCTTTAAGAACGAAATTATAGATTTATTTTTTGAAATATTAAATATTGCTGCGTATTTTACACTAAAATTAAGTCCATAGATATACGTGCGGCGATGCCGCTAAAGGCACGTGGGCCGCACGCGCCGAAGCACGGCGACCTCCGATAAGGACGTGTTATCTCAGGCTGTTCAGCTATCCAAGTGCTAGAGAGAGAAGAATTTTCGCTCTCAGGTCGGCGAGCGACGAAACGTCACGGCACTAGCGGCCAATCAGAACGCGCGCTCACGGCAGGACGAAACCAAGCCTCCAAAACCGGCTGGAAGGAGGGGAAAAGTAAGGAAGAAGCATTGAGAGAAATTTTCGCGTCGCCGAGAAGTAAACTTACAGGGGCGAACGGGAAACTAATGAAACTTAAATAAATTTAGGATAAAATGCGATCTAATAATTTGGGTTTGCTAAAATGATTGAAAAATAATTAAATTACATAAAAACACTGTCGTGTTTCACGACACACTCCCCGAAAAAGGGATTTGAAAAAAATAAAGCACCAGGTGGAAAAAGGAACAAGAGCAGATGACGCAAAGACGATGGATCAGACGGCCACAGAACTGTCCCCTACAGAGGGTTACAGGACGACACACAGCATGTCTGTTAAAAAAATCCAACATCTTTTTGCTGACAGAGTTTGATGTTTTACATGAAGTAGGTGAGTATATATGATTGTATAAATAATAAAAATAAAGCTATTTTTACAACTACAGATGTCTGTGTTCTCATTATAATTTACATATAAAATAACGTTACACAAATAGTAACCGAATTTACATATGCTGATTGCATGTAATGATCAAATCAATAAATTTACATGTCCTGCTGTAAAAGAAAATGTAAACTAAATAATGATAGATTTTAAGATAAACATTGTTGAAGAAAAAAAACTTTGTAGTGAAAAAAAAACAAAAAAAATTTTAAAGTTCATGAGTAGTTACTACAACCTTACTTTTTACAAAAAATTTTATATGAAATATCATTTTGAGTCTAACTTGCTAACTAGAAAAGTACTACAGATATCATTGAAGACATTGAAGTTCAATATTAGAAATAAGTTAATCAACAAAGAAACATGTAACTTAAAAAAACAAGTATTGGTAAAAAAAATAAAAAAAATCATCAGTTCAAGAACAGGGTCCGGAATGTTCCCAGACTGACGAGGGGGGAATGGCAAGCATCAGGACTGTATCCCTGCAGAAGATACAATCTCGATACTACCAAAGGAGAAATTTTTAAAGGTAAGTAAAAATTACTATTACTATTGTTAGAATTTTAAAACAATGGGAAGGGTACATAAATGAATGCTACAAAAAAAAAAATGAGAACACCTAAAACAGCAATCGTAAAAGAAAATATTATCTCTCGCTAAGGAGATATCTCACCATTAAAAAAATATATAACTCATAAGTATCATTTATAAATATCTGCCAACATTTGAATCTTTTTCTTTATATAGTCGACTATGTGAAAATAGAGTGAGCATTAATGCTATGGCAGAAAAAACATGTCACTAATCAATATATCAATACAGGCCTTAAATCAGTACTTGCTGATGATATAGCTACCATGGTAGTCAATATGCATAATTTGCATAGCCTTACATAAAAATGACAAATATTTAAATTTTTAAAATGCTCCCAAAGATATAGAGAGTTCAAAATGTTCAATGCACATATAAAAAATACATTTTTTTTTTTTTATTAAAAAAAATAATATATAACAAACAAAAATAAAAAAAATTGCATATATACATACGAAGAATACAATTACTAAAAAAAACTATTGTAAATGTAAATGCAATAATGTGAGTATGGAAGTATCATTTTTATGTATATTCAAAATGTAAATAAGAAAAATGAAAATTTGAACACAAAAACAAATAAGTTTTGTTTCATTCTGTATATTGTACTCCAAAAAAAAAATTACCAGACAACATGTACATTTATGTGTCTTAAAAGATAAATAATTTAAAATAGTATGTGAGTAATTGTGATGAGAGTGCAGCAAAACAACCTGTCACATAGCTAATCCGAGTAAATCTATTGATTATACAGAAATAAAATTGTATGAGGTTATGTTGAGTGTAAACAATTGAACACCCACTAAAACTAATAACATGGAAAAGTGTGTAAGTGTAAGTGTGATAATCATGTAGAAACAAAATGACTATTGTTGAATGCAAAAAAATAAATAAAAACACATTGTGAAAATAACAAAGATTTTCGAAAAGTTCAGAAAACTACTGTATGGAAACAATGGTAAACTAAACCATCCCTTAAGCAAAGTGTAACATCTAACAATGAGGTACACTTGAATATTTTGGTATGAAAGGTAAAAAAATAAACAATAAAAAAATGTCACATTAAAAAAAAACTATTGGTTATGTGAATCTACATTTGGGTGAAATTGTGTGACGTGTAATCAACCCAAAGCCAAAATGAAATGAGAATGTGTAAGTGTACGTAGGAAATTGTGTATACATAGTATGGCTATTGAATATATCATACGAGTAGAAAATGAATTGAATAACGTAGAGAAACAAAAACAGTTAAGTTGTGTATAAATGCGAAACTACCTGCAAACTATTTTGCCAGGCCACGTGATAAAATATATGTTTGTTATAAAAAAAAAACAAATATAAGTGTAAAGTAATACGTGAGAGAAAAAATTTTTTTTTATATCTATAACATGAATAACTCTATTGATCATGAGCAAACAACCTATTATAAGGATGTGTGAAGTGTGAAAAGTGAACACCATCTCAAAAATAAAGTTAAAAAGTGTGGATGTGTATATATGAAAGTCATGTAAAAAAAATAACATAGTATGAAGAATAATACAAAAACTAAATCAACAAGTTGACCCACTGTGAGAATGCAAATGCACAAAAATGTAGAGTAAGTAAAACTATTGAAGAGTGTAACCAGTAATGAAAATATGTGAATAAAACAAACAAAACAAATTGAACATTGCAAACCACATATGAATCAAACAAGAGAAAATTTAATTGTATATAGCAATTAAATAAGACAACTATTGAATGTGTGAATAGTAATGTGTAAGTGAGAAGGAATATAATTCCCCTATAAAAGTAAATAAAAAATAAAAACACCCTAGGGTTATAAAAAAATAAATAAAAAAAACTATTGAAATGAATAAAAAAAATGTATGTTAACAATATTAAACGGTGGTCACTGCCTAAACTGCACGAATGACACAATACCGCATAGGTCTGTCCAGCAGTACCATCGTGTATTGTCCATAAACAGGAACCGTCATTCCCATTAATGGGTTGCCAATGAGTGCAGGAAAGGAGAACCACATGAAGAGCTATTATATTAATGTAAACAAGAGCACCTGAATGGTAAAAAAAACAACTGAAGCAATGAATGAAAATTAACGTGTATGTAATAAATGATGAAATAAAATTCACCTATTAGATAAATAGACAAAAGCAAATCAAGAATCATGAAAGAAAACAGAAGTCAACCCGTAACAATCTATGAAATCTCACCACCAAATTGCCTCCTCCAAAACAATTGGTGAATGTGAGTGAAAATGTGTAAAGTGTATCCATTGTGAAAGGTACAGTCGTTTACGCCGCCAAAATAAACGCTGTCCAAAAAGTGTGCAAATAAACTATTGACCATAGTTGAACAAGTTGAAGTCTACAATCCAACACAGAACAAGATGAACTCAAGTCTCAAAGTGTGTAAATTAAATAAAACATAACTAAAATTAAATGAATGTAAATAGTTTTGAATCGAAAATGTAAATTGATGCCTCCTAACCCAATGCATTATAGTGTGTAGGTTATATGGAGATTTATAGAAATAAATTGAAGTTTTGAAAAATGCAAAAAAAATGAAGTTTTGAAAATGAACAAAATGAGATGTGACACTAAACACAATGCTAAAAAAATTTGACGTGTGGAAAACAAAAAAATTGACGTTTATATGAAATCACATGTGTACAAAGTGAGATAAACTGTTTGAGTTAAGTCTATAAAACAAACTGTGAAAGTGTTATGCAAACCGAATTGATATACACCCAAACTTAAGTGTATGTAAAAAAACATAAAAAAAATTCATTTTTTTTTTTTGTAAAGAGTCATTCTATTGCAATAAATATCAAATAGTGTTAATGACTTGTTTGTGTAACCAGATTAAATAAATTTCCTTTTTTTTTTTTTTTTTGAAAGAGATAAAAAAAAATGTAATAGACATAACATAAAACTTATGTAGATACTTCCTATCCATCTAATGCGATGAATATGTTAGTGTAATTTACTCTATTGATAAGTTGTGCATGAATATTATAAGTGAAAAGAAAAAAAATTCAGACCTAAAATTCCCATTCGAGAATTATTAAAAAAAATAAAATAAATAAAAAAAAACATATAACATGAAAATTATGAAATTAAAAAGAATGCATATGTAATCATTTGTAAATTTTCTTAAAAAATGCAGTAATTTAATACAAGATAAATAAGAATTTGTCCGAATACTAGTTCAATAAGACTAAATATCTTCCTAATTTGTATATAATAAAATGCGACACACAGTATTTTTGTAAAAATGAAAAGTATACACAAAAAAAACTATAAATACATATATGAAGGATTAAAATGCATCAAAAATACTAAAAAAATTCCATATAAGAGTTAGTATAGGTATATCACGTTCTCCAAATATTGAGCGAAGCATAAACAAACATTCACTAAAATAATGCCTGTAAATTAAGTAGGTTACTAATGAAAATAAAATAAAAGGAATATATAAGCATATAGATATATAAAAGTATTGGGCAAAAACATCTAAAAGAAATGTATGCTACTAGTTTAATACTGAAAACAAGAAAAATCACAAAATGGATACCACACATATATCATATAACATGTAACAAAAATTATTGGCCAAACTGTAAATAATAAAACCATAAATGCATAACACTGGTATACCTATAATATGAAGTTATACCTGTACGTCATGGACGATGACACTAATGCAATTTTTGAGAATTTAAACAAAATTGGTAAAGAAAAAAAATTATATATATAAAAGTATAACTCTCAGCTCCACATTAAAATTTGCATTGTCTTTTCTTCTGTTCACAGTCCTAACAATAAGCTGTCCATTGATAAAATGGGGAAAAAAAATATGAGAGAAAAAAAAATCTATGAGAACTATATTCTGAATTTTTGTTGAAAAAGGATACATTTTGCCGAATACTGTGGAATTAAACTATATTGTATGGCAGTGATTCCTTGCTCACACTGCATGAGTATAGTATTGTATAAATCTGTCCGGCAAGTCCATTATCAGGAACGTCCTCCGATTAATGGATGCTACATTGGTGAAGCATGAGGATAATGTAAGCGCGTTGATTTAAAAACACAACAGACTTCAGCTGGAGAGGATACGGCAAACAACCAAATCGGACCCACATATTGTTCAGTAATTCTTTCCTGAATAGTTCAGCTTATATAATATTAATTTGGCAAATACAGTTTATTCTTCCATAAAGTGACTTTTAAGAATGAAATATACGCGTGATGCCTCGTGCGAAACTAAACACGGCACCATATTGTCGTAGAGCGGACTCAGGCTGCTCAGGACATAAAATTGGAATTTTATGGTTTAGCATTCTATGGTAAAAACTGACTATGCAGAAACTATAATTATGACGATCACCAAAATTAAGTTCAAGAGTTTCACTGTACATTGATCTTAGATGAATCTAGAAAGTTTCAGTGAATAGTCCAAAACGGATGATCGACCTCCAGGTTCTGTGATTATGAACATCGCTGGAGAGGATCACGCGGAGAAGAATTAATAGAGATTGATATAAACAAAAGTACATACCATAAGGTCTTGAGAAGAAGACAGAAACAACATCTTAGGCTATACAACACCTAATAATTTTTATTGTGCCTTGAAAAGGATAGGTTGGAACGTTCGCCCGTGGGTCCGTCTTTTCCAAAACTTTAGCAGATCTGGCTCCTGGGAAATTCCTATCCATATCCATGTGCATCGTGGGGCTGGTAATTTGAAGGTGGGAAGTTATCACCGAATATTTTTACATATGAATCATTAGTCTTGATGGCGTGTGTATTTTCTCGTGCGCGTAATTAATTTGGGGAGTTTGAAGATTTCGCGGATTCTTTCGATGACTCCGTGAATGGGTGACGCAATCCAATAGCATCTGCTTCCGATGACACTGAATACACATAAACGTTAAGGAATCCGTCTACAAAAGTCTTTAAGAACGAAATTATAGATTTATTTTTTGAAATATTAAATATTGCTGCGTATTTTACACTAAAATTAAGTCCATAGATATACGTGCGGCGATGCCGCTAAAGGCACGTGGGCCGCACGCGCCGAAGCACGGCGACCTCCGATAAGGACGTGTTATCTCAGGCTGTTCAGCTATCCAAGTGCTAGAGAGAGAAGAATTTTCGCTCTCAGGTCGGCGAGCGACGAAACGTCACGGCACTAGCGGCCAATCAGAACGCGCGCTCACGGCAGGACGAAACCAAGCCTCCAAAACCGGCTGGAAGGAGGGGAAAAGTAAGGAAGAAGCATTGAGAGAAATTTTCGCGTCGCCGAGAAGTAAACTTACAAGGGCGAACGGGAAACTAATGAAACTTAAATAAATTTAGGATAAAATGCGATCTAATAATTTGGGTTTGCTAAAATGATTGAAAAATAATTAAATTACATAAAAACACTGTCGTGTTTCACGACAGCCAAGTCTCCCGTTTTTCAAGGAAGACTTATTACCGGAAGATTTTTAGACTTATTATCAGTTTATTTAATCGTCGAAAATATATGTGACACATTACTTTAAAAAAAAAATAGTGATTTTTTCAAATACCGCATTTTTGAGTTGTGTCACTTTTCTTGGCGAGCTGCGATATGATAATATTAAAGTTTTACTTAATGCTGTAAATTACAGAAACCTTTCAGACTTAAACATTCAGTGACAAATTTGGGGTGATCTGTAAGGCATAGTCCTTCTATTATTATTGTAATTAGGTTACTCTAAATATTGTTTCTTCATCAGCGGATGGGAGAAAAGAACTATTGTGCTCCATTGCATTAAAAAAAGAGAGAGAGAGACTGGCTTCCAATAGGTATAATTCAATATGATACAAAAAGTGTACAAAATGAATCATTGGATGATTCTAAAGAAAATTTTACTCTATCGCTACGCATGGAACTAGGACTAATGAAAAACTTTGTACAGAGCACGCAACAAGAAATTGCAGATTTCAAATATTTGACTACAAAATTTCCTCAATTGAGTCATGGAAAATTGAAAGAAAGTACTGTTGTTGGACTGCAGATTAGATAACTTTTCAAGAACAATCAATTCTATGTCATTCTTTAGGCCGACGAGAGGGCCGATTGGAATAGTTTTAAGAATGTTTGTCCTGAACTTTTTGGAAACAAACAGAGATAGTAAATGGAATCATTAAGTGACACAATCTTGGGGTTTACAAGTCTCTGAACATTCACTTTCTTCATGTCTATCTCTATTTCTTTCAAGAGAACTGTGACTTTGTCAGTGATGAACTTGAACATAGTGAAAGATGTCATCAGGACATTACTGCCATGAAGAAAAATTATGAAGGAAAATGAAACCTCGAAATGGTAAGCGATTATTGCTAGGCATCTAAGAGAAGATGCTTCAGAGATAAAACAAAAACAACAGTCAAGATTAAACTTACAACATAAAATTGCAATAAATGTAGTTATTTAGTCATTTTGGATATTTTGGACAGATAGATACTTTGACCAATGCCAATATAATGATAGTTTATCACCAAAATGCCCCAAAATGTGTGAAAGGTTTTTGTAGATTTCTCTTTATAACCATGAATTGTATATTTCATTAATTTTAAAGCCGCAGCTAGAAAATAATTTCGGAAGGTTTTCAAGCTTTAGTACATAATGTTGAGTGTTGAAAATGAAGAATAACTTAAAAATTTTCGACAATCTGCTAAATTTTGGGAGGGGTTAAACCCCTAAAACCTTTAATTGGCCTTGATTAATTTCATTACCTCATATAGCCTATTTCACATATTATAACATACAACTAATTCTTTAATGACGTGATAATATTCTGTCCTTTTATGGCCATAGAAATGTAGACTCATTTGAATGCATTTTTAAGACTTTCCTCAATATTTGTCATATCCTCTTAATTTATTCATTAAGAACGTACAATATCTAACCTCACCGACAGCCGAAGCCCATGTTCTTCAGTGGAGAAATTTGTATCCAGAATTACTCATTACCTAATGTATTTATTTTAAATTCTGTTTTCACATTCAGAAAATTTACAACTGTTCAATTGGTTCATGTTTCCCAAAAAAAATATTTTTAAAATTTTTAGTATTCCATTTTTGAGTTTAAAAATACGGAAAATTAACTAAACGCATTTTTCACATAAAAAAAATGCAGAACAATGTGGGCTTCGGCTTTCGGTAAGACTATGGTATTGTATTCTCTTAATGCTCCACGTTGCTTTTTTTTTTTTTTTTTTTTTTTTGCTTGTTAAAATGATAGTTGTCAGAGTTTTTGAGAATCTCTACATAATGTGTTTTTATAGCTGCCAACATTCTAATTAGTATTCCGTAATATTGTTAGTACCCGCTTTTATTGCTTTTTTTCACACCAGTTTGCAGAGTATCTTTCTTCTTATTTAATCGTAATTTCATTTTGAGAGAATTACTTAAAAAAAAAAAAAAAAGGGTAATACTAACAATACTACAGAATACTAATTAGGATACTTGCAGTTATGGCTTTTTTCTAGCAAGCAAAAGCTACATGTTTCGACTCTCACTTTGTGAATTGTTTTCAGAGGCAGGAGAAACGGTAGAACTCAGGGACCTCAAGCCCCTTCCCCATTGAATATCACGAAATTAACTTTTAACCCTTTCAGGAGCGGGGGGATATATTGTATTCCACATAATTTTAATTCCCAACTGCAAAATCTCGCACCGGAAATTCTTTCTTGAGCTCGGAGGTGCCAACATCCTAATTAATAATCCCGAGGAATGTTTGTACCCGCCTTTTTCTCACATCAGTCTTTGTTAGAGTACTTTTCTTCTTATTTCATCATAAACACATTTAATGAGAATTACTATAAAAATTAAGCAGTGTGGAAAAGGGACGGGTACTAACAATACTCCGAAATAGGTTGGCAGCTATGCCTAAGCTTTTCTCTAATAACATGAACTTCATTCGTTTATTCTCTTTTGAACTTGTTCAGTGCGTAAGGAGAACTTTCAACCTCACTTCACTATATCCTGGATTGCCCTCTTACCTTAAGTTATCACCTCAAAAAGAGTAATCAACAAACACTGAAAAGCTGGTTCAAACATGTGACGCAGCATAGTAGTCTGAGGAATAAAATAATTCAATGTATGAATTACGTTAAACGTAACGAATTTCAATTTCAATCAACAGCCCTCCCAGTATTGAACACTCCGTGGCAGGCCTTTATCTTCATAGTCACTCTCTCAGTTTACTGTCTTCTATATCTCTCTGTTTTTTTTTTTTTTTTTTTTTTTTCTTTTCTCTTAGTTTTCTATTTTCTATTTTGCATTTTTTTATATTCATAAAAGTAAAGGAGTAGTATAAGGCAGTTTGACCAAACAGGGTCTTACAATATGATATAATGCATTGTAATTACTAGATAAATGCAATCAAGTGAACAAGTTAAAATAACATCATGAACTGAAAGTGGACAGCCATCAATAGGCCATGGCAAAACCCAGAAAAGGCGACAGATTCGGACATGGCCTGGTGTCACTGTCACTGAACTTGTTCGTAAATTCTGATAGTAGTTTATTTTAAATGAGAGAAATTACCTTATTCCCAGGGGTTAATGCTAAATAAATAAATCACTCTTTTAACCCCTTGCCGGGTTATCCCGAGCTCAACTCGGGGAATAAACAGGAACTGAATAAACAGGAGTGCGAGAGTTTTCGTCTCAAGACGGAAATCTCCCACCAGTGTGTTTAATACGACAGGACTATTTCTTTCAGACAGCGATTTTGCGTTGTTACACTTCTAATATGCCAGGATGCCCGCCGATATCCAATTTTACCGTTTAATTTCTTAAACTAGTTTAAAATATTTAGAAAATTTTTTGATAAACTCATCAACAGTGAAAATTCATTTTAAGCAGTTTGGAATATAAGGCTGATTTATTTTATACCAACTGTGTGAAAAATGCCAAATCCGGGAATTGAACGCAGGCCCTCCGCTTAACGTGCGGATGCTCTTCACTGAACCACCCTGGGGCT
This sequence comes from Salticus scenicus, assembly GCA_963930645.1. NCBI lineage: Eukaryota > Metazoa > Arthropoda > Arachnida > Araneae > Salticidae > Salticus > Salticus scenicus. Next base: position 172,040,264 of record OZ005651.1, read on the forward strand.
GTAAACCAGCTCGACATTTCTCTCATAATAACCGTTACATCTGCATTTGCAGATACGGTAGCCTTGCTAACGGTTATTATGTGAGAAATGTAGAGCTTGTTATTAGCCACCCTGGCTAATAACAAAAAAATTTCTCCCTTTTTTTTTTTTTTTTTTTTTTTTTTTTAGTTACAAAATTGTAATATATAAGTTAGTCCTATCGTAGTAAATTAAATTCTGTCAAAGACAAAATTTTTCTTTCTTTCTCTTTTTTTTTTTTTTTTTTTTTTTTTTTTTTTTTTAATCAATAGTTTCGAGCATATTTCTGTACTGATAAGTATAAAGGATTTAAGTCCAAAAATGTCGATTTTGAGTTAAGTACATAGTCAGACTCAGAAAAAAATTCTGAATCGATTGGTATAAAGGATTTAAGTCTATGTCATTTAGTCTTTGAGAAAATCCATTGGTAAAAAAAGGTTCAAGTCAGAAATTTACCATTCATGTATGGTATAAAATATTTAATTCAATTTTTTCCCGTTATTAAATGAAGGTTGACAATCACTGAATGGTATAAAAGATATAACTCAACGAAATACCTTTTTCCTAATCGATTCTTCTGATTTGTTTTTCGTTAGTTTAACTTTATTTTTCGTCTCCTGAAAAATCAAGAATATGGACTTAAATCCTTTATACTTATCAGTACAGATTTGTTCAATAATATATTTAGATGAATATGATAGAAATTATTGATAAAGAATACTAGTGTCATTGTTCCGTTTTGAGCCGGAAACTCTTGCACCCCATGCGAATAACTTGAGTCGCAAGGGATTGAAACTAATAAGCAATTTTTATAAATGTTCTATATTTTATAATAATGATTTTTTTTTAATTAATAGTAATAATTAGTGAATACCAATTAACATTTAATTATTAATTTATTTTCTTGAAAATAAATTTGATCTAATGTTAAAATGAATTTTTATGATCATTTCTATGATTTTTGAATTGCTACCCCCCTAAATTTTCTTTAGACGGTTTTTTTTTCTTCTTTTTTTTAAGAGTATTTTGGATTTGAATGTTTATTTTATTCTGCAGTGACAAAATGAACCACTAACATATTTCTAAAAAAAAAAAAAAAAAAAAAAAAAAAAGCTGCATTATTCCAAAAAGGACAGCAACTGTGGTAGAACTTTTGATCCCATCGAAAACAACAAGATTTAAGTAACTGACACAGAAGTGAGCCAATGGTTCCTTTCAAACTGTATCGCTAATTAATATGATCAATATCAGATTGTCAGCTCAGTCGAAAAAAAAAAAAAAAAAGAAACATACATTTTTTACCTCAACATTTCTGGTTTTGATTAAACTTGGTATGAAAGATATACACTCTGTTGCAGAAAAATGTATACACCCAGAAAAAACTAAGCCTCAGCTGCAAAAATTGACATGAATTTAGTGTTCGAGTAGATAAAAAAATGATCATAAATTGAGGCAAAAACAGCGTTTTATTTACGAGTAGCAATACAAAGAATGCGAAAATCAGTAGGTGGTAAAGCCACCCCTGTCAACTATACAACCCACAGTCGGTGGGGCATAGCGTCAGTTAAGTGGCTGATGTCCCTTTGCGATAGATTTTGCCATACATGTTGCTACTGCTCCGCCTGTGCAGATGTATTCGGAAACGGCTGGAGTTGCATACCCAACATGTCCCAAACTTGTTCAATTGGCGATAATTCTGGAGACCTGGCAGGCCATTCGAAGATATTGACACCTTGGAGAAATAGTTATGACAGTCGTGCAGTATGTCGCCGGGCATTGTCTTTCTGGTAAAGAGCACCTGAATGCCGTGATAGCATTGGAAGTACCATGGGTTGCAAAATGTCGTTAACGTACCTACAAGCGATGAGAGTACTTTGGAGCACGACTAAAGGTGAATCCAGTTGATTGCTCCCAGACTGCCACACGAGGCGTTATGACTATGTGCCGCTCGGTAACCAGTGCCGAATTGAAACGCTGACAGCTCCGTCTCCACACACGTATGCGATGATCATCGAGATTCATCGTTAAAGGAGCCTTCACACACTGGCAACTGGAAAGCTTCAACTTCGGTTTCTTTTGATATTTCTTTGATGTGGTTTTTGAGAATCGAGGCTCGCTCGAGCCCTCGATCACAATCCCCCTAGTGCGATAATTGCATGAGAACTGGTCCCTTTTGTAAAAGAGCAATAGAAAGTAATGTCCTTCATCGTAAATGTGTACAAAATTTCAAGGGTCACTTTTGGACAATGGATAAAATTTATGACTTTTGAAGCTCTGAATGTTGCCAGAGTTTGAAGGAAGCTTAAAGGTGACATTTCTCCAACTGGACACTGACCAGACTCTCCGAGAGTGACATCATTTCAGACGACACTGCTTGTGGTGAGGTGTCAGCAGCAAGCGCCTTAATGGACTCCGAGACCTGAACCCAGCGTCACTGAGTCGTCTCCGAATAGTATCCCTTGATATTACTAGATCCCTGAGAGTGGACAACTGGCGTTGACTTTTCTGATTGAGCAATCTTCTCGCGTATTAGTAGCCAAGGGACGGAACAACTGTGACGGCAGACTTTGCCTTTGAAAGCCACTGATTCCAACATCTGGCATCTACTGCATCGCTTCGACCAATATGCCGACAGATTCGTCTGTTCGGCCAACTGGAATCTGAGACCCTTCTCAAATCATACAATTGTTCGTACTGCCGCCGAGTACGTCTAAAAGGCATTTTTAGTTACTGTGTCGTGTATCTAAGCGATCAGTCTGGTTCTAATTTTGCGTCACTGAGCGTACCGGCCCTTTTAAATGCTACTCGTGCGTAGTTCATACGCACGTTTCATGCTTCCACATTGCTTATTGGTGCCGCAAGTTCGATCATTTGCATAATACAGTGAATATCACATTTGAATGCCGAGTTTCGTCGAGGAGGCTCAATTGTTTCTGGATGCATATAAGTTTTTGCAACAGAGTTTATATATAGGGGAGACCCGTGTACCTAGGGCCACCCCACTTTATTTGAATAATATTTAATTTTAGGTTTTAATACTGAATTCGGCAAGTAACAACACCAATTGCTACATTTGCAACTACTTTTGAATTTTTGAGGAGAAAGTTTTGACAAGTTACACGTAGAAAACGAATTTACATGGTTTGAAGTACAATTTTGCAGTTCATCTCTTTTGCTATTTTACAAAGGCAAGCCAAATATATTTCTTTCATTTCTAGTGTATAATTTTGCTTTTTATATTGAGCAATAAATGAGATATTTAATTAGTCCTCTCTACCTGTGGATTTTTTAGTGAACAGCATTTTGAATGAAGTTACCAAAACTTGTACCTAGGGCCAGTGTGTTTGGACCTTTTAACACTTTCGCAACCGCATGTTTTTATCTTTTTGACAGTAAGGTCCACCTGTGGGCGTTTTTCTCATAAGTTACAATTTTTCAAAACAAAATTTTCTGTATTCACATTTATATTAAAAATGGATATGCATTATAATCATACTCTCTCTAATCAAAGTATTTGCATCCATAGTATACTGATTGTACAAATACACTGATGGAAAAAAAAATCCCAACACCAAGAAAAAATTATTGTACAGTAATGAAATTTCAGCAATACATTTGTCTAGGTAACATATTTAATTGATTAAAGTTTCAAGATCACAGGTAGAGCCATTGGCGAGAAGAGCCATTTCAAATGTGAAATGTTGGTACATTAGTAACCGGTGTAACCGCCAGAATTTTGAATGCAAGCATGCAAACGTGCATGCATTGTGTCGTAAAGATGTCGGATATCAGTTTGTGGGATGGAGTTCCATGCCTGTTGCACTTGGGCGGTCAATGCAGGGACGGTTAATGCTGGTTGTGGATGACGCTGGAGTTGTCGTCCAATGATGTCCCATACGTGCTCGATTGGAGAAAGATCTGGTGATCTAGCAGGCCAAGGCAACATGTCGACACTCTGTAGAGTATGTTGGGTTACAACAGCGGTATGAGGGCGAGCGTTATCCTGTTGGAAAACACCCCCTTGAATGCTGTTCATGAATGGCAGCACAACAGGTTGTATCACTAGACTGACGTACAAATTTCCAGTCAGGGTGCGTGGGATAACCACGAGAGTGCTCCTGCTGTCATACGAAATTGCTCCCCAAACCATAACTCCAGGAGTAGGCCCTGTGTGTCTAGGCCGCAGACAGGTCGCTAGCAGGCGTTCACCTGGCCTCCTTCTAACCAACACACGGCTATCACTGCGGCCAAGGCAGAACCGGCTTTCATCAGAAAACACAACAGATCTCCACTCCTTCCTCCAATGAGCTCTAGCTTGACACCACTCACGTCGCAAACGGCAGTGGTTTAGAGTCAGTGGAATGCACGCTACAGGGCGTCTGGCTCGGAGCTGTCCTTGAAGTAACCGATTTGTAACAGTTCGTTGTGTCACTGTGGTGCCAACTGCAGCTCGAATTTCAGCTGCAGACGCAGTACGATTAGCCACAGCCATACGCCGAACACGGCGGTCTTCCCTCTCAGTACTGCCACGTGGCCGCCCGGAAGCCGGTCTTCTTGAGGCAGTACCTTCCCTTGACCACTGCTGCCAACACTCATGCACAGTGGATACATTCCTGCCAAGTCTTTCTGCAATATCGCTGAAAGAAAACCCACCTTCTCGTAGCCCTACTACACGACCTCGTTCAAACTCAGTGAGCTGTTGATAATGGCTTCTTCGTCTTCTTAGAGGCATCCTTGACTAACATTAACCCACTACGTCAAATCTCAACTGTAAATAACGATCACGAACCTTACAGTGCTTATTTAAAGCAAACCTCATTTGCATGTTCATAGTGTCGCTACTAGCGCCACACTTATGCGCGTAGCTCGAAATTTGAATCGACGTCATCTTTCAGATGTATAAACACGCCTACCAAATTTCGTTTATCTAGCACAGCTCCTTCCTGGTGTTGGGATTTTTTTTTCCATCAGTGTATGAATATTGCGTATATTTTTTAGAAACAAATAACATACAAATTGCAAAAGAAGCGCCCACTGGTGGAGTTTTATATTTTCAAATGACGTGAATCTACGTCAGCGGTCGCGAAAGTGTTAAGAAACACAGTACAATCTATAGTAATTGGATGCTGGCAAACCCTGGTAAACCATTCACTATATATGACGTTCCTGAAAATGTTGGCAAGTCCTATCCGTCGGCCTTTACTCCTGTAAACATTCTATCAGGCTTTCGTGTATCCGGCATATGGCCAATGAATCAAAACACATTCACTGAGGATGAATATTTAAGTTCAAATGTGACTGAAAGACAAGATCCCTCCATAAATTATAAAAAAGAAAAAAAAAGTTTTTCCAGAAAGAAAGTGAACCAACAATGATAGAACTGGATGTCTCTGTTTCGTGTCCTGTTGAAATTTCGAAGCCTTCAACATCTTACATCTTTTCGTGTGTCATGCTTTAACAAGTACGAACCTAAACAAAACCTTTACCTAAGGCAAAACCTCCCACATCAAAGAAAAGATGTGACCGAAAACCAGAGAGATCTAGAAATCCAAGAGACACTCCAGGAAAAAAAAAAAAAAAGAAATTAAAAGGGAAAAAAAAAAAAAAAAAAACTTTCTGTTAGAATATCCCAAAGAAAAAAAAGTGAAAAATTTCGTGTTTTAAATTAAGGCAACAACATGATAATTTTTATATGATAAATAAATATAGGGGAAGCCGGGGTAATAAGAGACAAAAGGGGTAATAAGAGACAAAATATATTAATAAAATCTATACTATTAATCTAAATAACTTGAAATAAATGTCTCGTATTAATTTCATTAAATGGACTCCTCTCGATTTTTTAGGTGATTTTTGAACTTAAATTTTTTGTTATTATTTTTTTTTTTTTTTTAATTTTCATTAAATCCTTGTCTCTAATAACCCCACGCGGGGTAATAAGAGACCAGGCTTGTAACTGTCCATATACAGCAATGTAAAATCATGTGGGGTAATATATGACATCTGGAAACAATTCTGAATCAGCCAATAGTTTTTAATTTTTATTATTTACATCCATTCAAAAAATATGTTTTCTCGAAAATTAACTGTTATAAATGTGTTTGTGAAATTCCTTTCTTTTAATATTAAGTCCTAAATAATATAATATTGTACTTAATGATAGTTCTACATAATCAACATAACCTAGGGATTAACCAAAAACATCAATATAATTTTTAAAATGTGCAGAAAGTATTTTACGCATTTTCTAAAATGTAGTCGAAAATAGGCAAAAAGAAACCGTATCTTTGAAATGTATACAAGCGAACAAAATGTTATAAAAAAATTTCTAGTAATTATAAATAAACTTATTAATTATGTAATGAAGTATTAATGACTAAATACTTAAATTTATAGGCATTCTAAACATAAATTTACATAATCATAGCAATTAAATATGGTCTAGCCTAATGAGTAAAACTGCTTTTTGATTTAAAGTGAAAAACAAAACAAAAAAAAGTTCTCTCGGTAAACTTAGACTAGGCCTAACACTAGGTAAACTCTTCGTAAACTAGTCAGGCAGAATTAACAGGAACTACAATGGGGGGGGGGGGATACAGGAATTAACAGTGAAGAAACTCGTGTCTCATTACCCCCACAAAAAATAAAAATGGGGTAATAAGAAACATGCCTAGAACATGTAAATAAAGAATGCTTTCAAGGTCTTAAAAATTGTACATCAAAAGTCATAGTCTTGGTCAAAAGGTTACACATTAATAAATCCCAAACATCTTACCAACAATAAAAAACTAAAAAAAATTTAGAAAAAGTCATGAACTTTTAGGGTAAGTTCAAAGTGAACGTTTTTCTTTCATCGTATAAAAAAAAAATCAAAATATGTTATAAACTTCTCAATAAGTGTATTGTAGTAAAGAATACACATGATACTTAATATTACATATTTTTAAAGTTGTCTAAGTATATTTTTTGGTGGTTTTTTTTTTGACTGTGTCTCTTATAACCCCTGTCTCTTATTACCCCGGCTTCCCCTATTACTTGATATTGTTTCTTTTATAAAATACCTGTTTATATGCTTATTTTCTATTCATTACAAAGTGAAATCTAAATTTGAGAGAATGGCCCTAGGTACAATGAGGTGTTGTACTTAGGGCCACGAGTCAAGTTTTTTTTAATACCTTCTATTTGTCGGAATTTATTATTTTAGGTATTTATATTAATCCCAATTGGAAGTAATTAGTCCTAAAGATATGTACATATCAGTTTGATAATTTAAAACAGGTCAAGGGCTCTGTTTTGGGGCATTGAAAAAAAGCAGCCCTAGGTACACGGGTCTCCCCTATATAACAAAATAAGCTGCCAGCTTTTAGATTTTTATTTTGAAAATTGTTCCAAATCCAGGCATAATAAAAATAAAAATTTTCATGAAAAAAAAAAATAATAATAAATAAATAAAATACAAACGCACATGCTTTCAAATGATTGCAACTTTTTTCATATTTATAATATAGTCGAAATTCAAATACCATTATAAAGCTAAGTTATCTTTGTAATACCAAAATAAAGCTAAGATATAGCGCATTCTACTGATATCCAACAAGAATGCTTCCCTGCAGTTTATCGTTTAAAAGTTATTCATTGTAACTTTTGTACTGTCGGAAAAAAAAAGAAAAAAAAAAAAAAAGAACGTAACACTCGATATTATTTCGTTATTTTGACGCAGGAAAAAGTAACAGATATCATTCAATGTCAAATTAATTGTAATTTCTAAAAACGACAAGAAATTTTGAATTAGGCATCAGCTACATATTAAAATGAGCGCGAACTTTGATTTTTTTTTCAATAGCATCATGCAATTTTAACTTCATATTTGAATTTCTGAGAGTTTTTTAGTGCGGAAAAATATACGGGTTCTATACTATTTCTTTAAAAGTCATAAAGTTATAGCCCAAAATTCGTTAGGGGGTTATCCGAAACTTTAGAAAAATAAAATTAAGATTGTACAAGAAATAGAACAAAACTATATTGTTTTTCACCGGAAATATTTCATGAAAAAAAAGTAAAACAAATAAATCATAGTAGAGATACGTAAAAGAAAGAAATCAGAGAGGTGTTATCATCTTGACTTGGTCGGCTTCAGTTTTTTAGTATACTTAAATACATAATTAGATAATGCAAAATATATTACATATATGCATAAATACATTTAGATATATTTAAATATATTACACCTAAGATTGGTCAGAGAATGGTGCTTGGATATTGTGCGGTATATTTCAATTAAGCCCTTGCCGGCTCATCCGGAGCGCAGCTCGGGCAGGTGAATAAACAAGGGTGCAAAAATTTTCCTCTCGAGACGGAACTCATACACCAGTATTTTATATCAATAATTTCTATCATATTTGTGCAGTAATTTATTTCGATTGAATATGCTAGAAATTATTGATAAAGAGTACTGGTGTCAATATTCCGTTTTGAGACGGAAACTCTTGTTCTCCTGCGAATAAACTGAGCCAGCAAGGAGTTAAAATGTGTCTAACATGGCAATACTGATTAGCAATAGAAAGTTAACTTTACTTTCGTTTTAATAAAAATCATATATTTTTATTTTATAGGCGTGACATAATGTACGAACAGCAATAATACGTATATACATGAATGTTTAACAAAATTCCTGTTAGTACTGGTGTTGTATGATGATGAAGACAAACCTTGTGAGCAAACAATATACAGTAGAACCTCGTTTATGTGAACACGCTTAACGTGAATTACTTTTAATATGAACTGTTTCTACAGTCTCCCTCAAAAGGAAGATTAGTTTAGTTATACAATAAAGATTAGTTACTGATAACATGAACAATTTTTTTTTTTCTTTTGAGATTTGCTTTAACGAGGTTCGACTGCAATTTAAAACAACAACAATGCACAGTTTAGATATTTTCAGATAAATTATTGCAAGGTATTGTTTTAATACTTACATGAAGTATCAAAAGAAAGCAAAAGATTAACTAAAAGATTAACCCTTTAACTACGACGGTAGTCAAGAAGAGATATAACAAGTCTGTCTTGCATTACAATGGTTGTCAACAGACAATTCTTTTTTTTTTTTAAACTGAAATTTTTACATACATCTATTTTTCTACAGAGTTGCCAACATTTTAATTTATTCCGGAGCATTTGTAGACCCGCCCTTATTCCATACCACTTTTTTAAAAAGAGTAAATTTTTCTTATTTTATTGTAGTTATATATTGGAGAAAAACATTCTGAAAATAAAGTGGTGCGAAATAAAGGCGGGGCTAAAAATGTTCCGGAATAAATTTAAATGTTGTCAACTATGTGTCTATTTTAAACAGTAAGCCCCGCCTCTTTTAGTTGATTTTACGTTCCAGTTTCCAGTGTTTGTTTAACCCTTTCAGTCGCAGTGTTCCCGCTGATGGAACACCTAATTTTAATTCTCAAGTGCGAAAATTCATCCCGGAAATTATTTAGCAAAAATTTACACTTACAACATAGCAGAAAAAGCCCTTTTTTTAACATGAAAATTTAAAATTTCTTCTATTTTAATTATGTTCGTAAATTCCGGTGGCAGTGTAATTTAAATGACCCGAATTACCTTGCGCCGCAAAGGGTTAAAATACTCCGGAATAAATTGAAATGTTGGGATCTATGCAACTTTTACGAGTTTTTGTTGTCGATAATGTTTACTTATATAGTGATTTATTTATTAAATTAAATATTATTTGAATTTAATAAGGTTTACTTACAGATGTTTCAAACCGAAAATTTCTCGAAAAGGAACAGTGCTAATTTTTTATTTTTTAAATATTTATGATCAGCTATGTGTCTAAAAGCCATTTTTAAAATTAGTATAGTAATTTTTAAAATAAATTAAGTAGTGAACGTTAAAGGGTTAAAGGTTTCAAAATCAGTCATCAGTAATGGATACAGCAAATAACAATAGCGTATATTTTTACCAACTCAAAATGAGGGGTTAATAACGGAACGAAAATGCAAAATCCCTTTTACTTTACTTTTTTTTTTTTTTTTTTAATTGTGTTGTTTCAGATTAATGCAGAAAGGCGTTTTTTTTTTTTTTTTTTTTTTTTTTTAATTAAACAAGAGTTTCCGTTTGCAACCACCAAAGTTGTAAAATCGACTTCCCTCCCCCTTTTTTGCGTTTGACGTTGCTGTTGTAAATAGTTTATTCGTAGTTAAAATGTTTAGAAAATTTTGCTTAATTTTCTCTGGTACTTTTTAAGATTTTCTTTGTTATCTCATGCAAAAGATTATAACAGACATCCCCCTAAACCGAATCGAGAAAAAAATGAACTATATCTTAAAAAAGATAATAATAAATAAATAAATAAATAAAATAATAGGAACGAGCTGCAAATTTGCACACCAAAAAATTTTAAGCATTAGCATTAATTTTATGTAGAAATCAATATAGGTCAAAATTCATAATATTTTTTTAAAATATGAATTCACTAGCTGTTACCCGCGACTTCGTTCACGTGGAAATTTTGATGTGCATGTGTGGGAACGTTTGATAGTAATATGTAATGTAATGAAACCTTATCATTGTGGTGCTGTGCAAAACAGAGTCTGATAAAGTCTACTCAAAAAAGTTTGTAATTCATTGAAAGCCAAAATAAAAAAAATAAAAAGTTATCGCCAACATGGCGATAAAAATTTAAAATTCGTTCATAGGGATCCTGTACTAAGACAGTACTGCGCTGCGGAAGTATAAAAACTGGGTCGTCAATTATGAACTTTATTTCGAAACCTTTCTTTGTATGATTTTAGTTCACTACTGCACAATATTAATCTGGTTCTAATAATAATTTGATGACTGTTGAATTAAAATTTTAATTGTGTGGTGAAATTCATATAATATTTATGAATTTCAAATTTTTAAGTTTTTTTTTTTTTTTTTTTTTTTTTTAAGAAATGATTTTTTTTTTTTTTTTTTTTCATCTCCCGGCGAATTGTTGAATAATATTTTAGTTCTTAAACAATTTTGGACGGCTTTGCCCGCTTCGCTGGCAAATTCTTCTCTATATAGCTTTATGAAAAGAAGAAAGAAAAAAATGAAATCGGTCAAAAGCTCGCTTTGGGTTCCCGCTGCCTTCGGCAAAGACTTGTTCGTCCTTGCAATCTCCGGTGCCTGTCCCTATTGCCTGCGACAATGGCTTACCCGTGGGCTTCCATTTGGGTGCTTATCATATATGACAGTTTCGATACGGACAGTATCGAAAAATTTGAAGTAGCTATTTTATATCTGAATCCCAGTTACATATGAACAACATTATACGTGATGTACATAATATTTGCTCTGAAGTTATTTCCTATATTTATTTGATTTAATCGATCAACCGTAGAATGACAGCAATTTCTAGCCACATATAATATTACAATATGCTATGATCGGCTACTTCTATCGCATGAGACAATTATTATTATTATTATTATTTTGTGGTTATATATACTTCATGCTTAGTTAATAGTAGTTGGTATATAGAAAAATAAATAAATTAATTAATAAGTAAACCTGATCATGGTACAGCCTTAATGCCCTTGGCGACTTTTGAAATTTTTTTTTTTTTTTTTTTTTTTTTTGCCGTTTTAGACCAAAATATAATTTATGCGATTATTGTTCCTATACGCAAACGAAGTGTGACGTCACTGACCGTCCGTGGATGCAAGAAAATGATTTTCTATGTTAATCGCCCATTGCATTTTTTGTAAAAAAAAATTATTAAAAATCGAGGAAAATTATTTCCCGATTTTAATCCTCATATTTGGGTATATATATGCATTAGTTATCATGTGCATGTGTTAGATTGAGTTATTTTGCTGTCAAATTGACAAAATTTTAATTTTAAATTTCAAAACTCTGTCGTTCTTGGCGCTTATTGTATTTGGTGATCAAAAACGTAATACAAAAATATACATGCCAGATGTATATTTTCGTAATATGCATTGTACGAAATATTGTTTCATATTATTCATTACTCTCTTAATATAAGTTGTTAAAATAACCATGATTTTTGAAAGGAATTAAATTATGTTCTCCAAATAATTTGGCGATATTTTTTTTTTTTTTCTGCCAAGGATGACCGATATCAAATCTATTCCGTTGCAACATATTAGTATCTTATATCAGATACTTTATTTAGACATTTGAAAACAAATTTGACTTCAAATTATGATAGAATATTTATCATTTTCCTTTTAATTAGTATATTAGTTGGATATTTATCGTGTTAATATCATCCTTTGAAATGAAATGTTTGTGTTTTCAATCGAATATGGAAGTTTGCCATTTTTTTTTCTAGAGTTTTGAAATTAAAAATTCAAATTTTGTCAATTTTACAACAAAAATAACTTAATCTAACGCATGGACATGATAACTAATACATATCTATACCTAAATATGGGAATTAAAATCGGGAAATAATTTTCCTCGATTTTTAATAATTTTTTACAAAAAATCCAATGGGCGTTTAACATAGGAAATATTTTCCTTGCATCCACGAACGGTTAGTGACGTCATCACTTCGCTTGCGTATTTCTTTCTATCTTTTCCTTGGTGAAAAATGTCCGATCTACTTCAGCATCAAAATTAAAAAAATTGTCCAGAATTATCAATAAGAAAATACCTTTAATATAATGCTGAATTAGCTTTTATGCCAAGCGTGTTTCATCTGCCGCACTAAAAAAAAAAAAATAAATAAATAACAAAAAATAAAAAATCTGAATGTGAGGTATATAAAAAAATGCCATGAAATAAAATTCAGAAGAAATATGTTATATTTGTATCATTACTATTTTACTTTAAAATTATAAAGTGTCATTTTCTCATCGACCAATTTAACATTCAGTAATTTTTTATTTTTCGAGTGAAAGCATATTTCATTTTATGTTGAAAACAATAAATAAATAAAAATATCTCGTAAACTTTTTTTGGCAACAATTAAAAATTTAAATGGCTTATATTAAGTCAATTACCGGTTTATTATTTTCATATTTTAATTAATTTTAAAAAATCTAATCAAATTTCCGGTATAAATAGTAGCCTATGTTCTATTCCAGACTATTCTCTATCTCTGTACCAAATTTCCTCCAGATCCGTTTAGCCGTTGTGGCGTGATTGAGTAACGAACATCCATCCATACATCCATCCAAACTTTCGCATTTATATATTAGTATAGATTGATATTTTTTATAATTTTAAATGTTTTTCTAAATCAAAAATTATCATGGATTATGTTTGGGTTTCTTAACAGTGGAGATATCCAAACATAATCCATGATAATTTTTACAGTGACACTGTATCTTGTAAAAAAAAAAAAAAAAACACACACACACACACACACACACATATATATATATATATATTTTTTTTTTTTCAAATATATATTATTCAAGTTATTTTTCATGAAGATATAAATAAGTTTGCAATATGAATTTAACATTAGCATCTTCAAACTTTGACTGCTTATAGTTATAGCTCTATAAAAATATAAGTAAAATATACAATCAATATATTTTTTCACATTGCCGCGACCCCAGGCATTCGAAAATAAAATTGGGGATGTAAGGGCGTTGTCTGAATTTTGTCTATGCCAAGTAGCTGACCCTTCGAATACCGCAGAGGTAAAGTTCGTGCCTTGATCGATATGAAGCTGAAGGGGGTGTGCCGTACCTTAACACCCCTTGCTGCACTAGAACCTGTGCAACTGTGCATGCCTCTTGATCAGGAATGCGATACGCCTCAGGCCACTTGGTGAAATAGTCAATTACAACAAGAATTTACTTATTACCTCTGGCAGTCCGTGGCAAAGGACCCAAGATGTCCAGTGCGATCCGCTCAAATGGTGCTCCCACGTTATACCGATGTAATCTTCCTCGGCTTCGTTTCTTCGGGCCTTTACATGCCGCCCAATCATCACAAAATTTGTACCATTTCTCCACGTCCTCCCTTACCTTGCAAAAGTAGAAACCTTCTGGAGAGTCTTCGTCACTCCAAAATGGCCTCCGGCAGAGCTACTCTGCAGCTGCTCTAGAGCGTCCGGAATCTTCGATCTTGGTAGTAAGATCTGCCATCTGAAGTTCCGTCCATCGTCAGATTCCCATTTTTTGTACAATACACCGTTTCTCACATGGAGAGTGTCCCAGATTGCCCATTAATATTTCGTGATAGGGCTAAGTGTGGAAATATCCTGTCATCTAGGTCTATTGCTGGTCGTCTCCTTGAAGTGTAATATTGATTTTATGTCAGGACCTTCTAACTGGGCTTGTCTAACTTCCTTATCATTATACGGATCTTGTTTCGAAGGCAATGAAACAGTAGCTTGGCGAGCAACTAGCTTTATCATCTAGTATTTCTCTTCGGCCCTAGAGCAATACTTGCGATCTTCACCGCAACAAGGCATCTGGATTTCCATTTCTCCTACCTGATGACGTATTGCAAAAGACTTCTGGGTAGTCTAAAGGGCAGCTTCGTTTGGTATGCCTATCTCTTCCACAGCCCAGCATTTAAACGTCGGATTCTTCGCTTCTTTCCTACTCTCAAGACTGCGTAATCTCCCAGTAAAATCTGCCAGATATTTCTTTATTTCTTTAAGGTCAGCTTGAGAGGCATCCAAAGTGACTGCTGTGCTGCCTCAATCTTCAGGGCATACATTAAAGCTGATTTAACATCCTTGACGTTGGAGAGTCTAAGAGTTATCTGAATCTTTGAATTCTGCACGGCATCAATGAAATATTCGAGGGCCAAACCATCACAAGTTCCAGGGTGGCAAGCTGAGAAAGCTAAGTGTGATAGACTCTGAATATTTAATGCCCGTTCTTGTAAATTTTCACCTGGTTTCTGTTAACTGGAGTCGACTGTATTCTTTAGACCATTTTCCTTCAAAACACTCCAGTGCCCTGGTCAAAGCCTCAAAGTCATATCGCTGTTCCTTCAGAAGAGTTTCCAGGGTATCAGCTGTGTCACCCCGTAACGATGCCACTAAATGAGCTGTCTTGACACAGTAGGGCCCCACCCGTTAGCCTCTGCTACGACGTAAAATTGTGTCTTGAATGCTTGCCAAGATGATCTCCCATCATAAGTGGGAATCTTTATTGCTTCTCGATTCGGTATTCTTTCACCTTTTCTTACATCTTCCTGAGGCATAGATGTTAATTTTTCTTCCAGACTCTGGATCTTCATTTCAATTCATCTCCCAATCTTTCTTGAAACTTCTCGATTTTTCCCGTCAGTTCCCTGTTGCACTCTTCTTCCATTTTCTTAAATTTGTTTGTATCTCTGAAAATCTTTCTCATTTTCTTTCCTACTCTCAAGACTGCGTAATCTCCCAGTAAAATCTGCCAGATTTTTCTTTATTTCTTAAAGGTGACTTTATAGTGACCGTTCCGTTCCGCTGTCCGCAAGCACTGAGCTAGAATATAAGGAGTGATAAAAATCTATTGAATAAGAAATTGAATAGAATTGAACTGAATATGAAGTTATCACTCCTTATATTCTAGCTCTGTTCTTGCGTACAGCGGAACGGAGCGGCCACTATAAAGCCTGCTTTAAGATCAGCTTGAGAGTCGTCCAAAGTGACTGCTGTGCTGCCTCAATCTTCAGGGCATACATTAAAGCTGATTTAACATCCTTGACGTTGGAGAGTCTTTCTCCTCGAAACTAAGTTCCATCTTCGTAACTTTCTGTTCAATTCCATCCATTCTGTTTTCCATTACTGTTAATTTACTCTCTATTACTTCTTTTACTGTTAAATGATCCGATTTCCATCTTTTCTTGAACTACTTTCATTTCTTTTATTTCTTCACTCAGTCTGGTTTTTAAATCGTTCATCTGAGCAGTCAACCCTTCTAGAAGTTTCTTCATTTCTTGTACCATACCTCTAGTCATAACCATTCAGCAGGCAATCCCATTTCTGACACTAGAATTGTTGCGTACTCGGGGTTCGTGAGTTGTCTGAGAATGAAAGGAGAATCTTGCAGAGGCTTAAATATTTATTTACAGAATTATCTAGAATATTACAGTTCCATAAACCTAGTACTTACTTCAGTTTCACCAGAAAACACAGCTTAAATAAAAGCTGACAACATCAAATTCACAGTATAAATTATAATATAGCATTGACACACAGCAATGGACTGCAAACAACAGTATCAAGAGACCAGTCAGGAGCACTTTACCTAAAGGCAGTTAGCGAGAAACTGACTGACTTGGCTACGATGAGATTCCTTACATACCCACGTAGAAAGTTGTGAATGTTCCGGTAACTTCTGAACCAATCAAGTTAGAGCTTAGATATTTAAGATATCGATAATAAGGATTTTCTCACCGAGGTCGAAAAAGTCGCCAAATTTAGCGCTAAGGCCATTACCTGTCTCGGTGATGCTTTTCAACGGTTTTTAAAAGAAAATGAGCTATTTTAACGCGAAAACAAGCTAGAAATGCCGAAAATTAACATTTTACAATCCTGACTAAGCCTCTTTGAATGAAATTAAATAAAAATAACTACTATTACTCACAAATCTGTAATAATATTATGCATATATTACAAAGATATTTTGTGCATTTCAGTTTGTGTAATCTTACACTTTCAAAATATACATAACAGTCTCAAAATGAGAATCAGAAAAAGGAATTTATTTAATTTTAAGAATTGTCAAATTTTTTATACTAATTTACATTTAACGTTTAGAGCTACGTAATTGGCGAGGATTTGGGATTCGCTTCCAGGAATGACCCGTAGACAGGCTCTCACAATATTTTCTCTCCCGCTGAGGGGATGACTTCGTTCTTTTCAGTAAAGCCGCAGGTGCATTATTTTTGTGAAACATTTAGGTGCAATGGAGACACATTAGAGTAACAAGTGACTTTCGTCCTATGAGTAAAGAGCGCCACTTATATACATTGATTGCTGTATTGACAATTTCCAAGTTTATTTGTAAATATTATACATTAAAATTAGTGTTTTGATTGATTTTTTTAAAATTTACTTTGAAATCACGTTAAGCTAAAAAACGTGTTGGTAACACGTTAAGCTGAAACACATTACAGTCGGCAGAAAAATTATTCGAGCGCTAGCGAAAATTCCTACGTAAAAAAAGTACACTTAATACTGTTGTTGTGGTTGTGGTTGGGTTTTACGTCGCACTAATGCTGCGCAGGTGGGCAATTGGCGACGGTCTGGGACACACCCCTAGAGGTGGTCCGGAGACATGCCATCACAATTTTGATCCTCCACGGAAGGGACACTTAATACTGTTTTGTTAAATAAATCCTTGTCAAATCATGTTCTTAGGCCGACTAAAAACATGATTCGACAAGGATTTATTTAACAAAACAGCATTAAGTGTACCTTTTTTTTATATATAGGAATTATTATTAGCGCTCGAATAATTTTGCTGCCGACTGTATGTTGGGAATTTTTATATATGTTCCTTGAAAGTGTGCTTTTAGTGATTTTGCTTTTAAATGGTTATTTGTGCTTGGATTTCCAGTCTATAGTGCTGTTTAAATGAATGTGGTTTCTGAGAGTGATCCGTATGCATTAGTTATGGCTCAAAGGCATCGTTTAAGTGAAGGTAAAAAATGGTGAATAATTGATAGAATGGAGGGAGGTCAAATACAATTGGAAGTTGCCCAAGATTTGAATATTCCTCAAAGTGTCATATCAAAAGTTTGGAGCCGTTTTTAAGCACTGAATCAGTTGACAGACTGCCTGGTCAAGGGCGACCAAGAACAAAAACTTATACTGAAGACCGTTTTCTGTCATTATCTGCTCGAAGAAACTTCAAAGCGACTACAAGAAATTTGGTTTTAGACCTTCAGGCTGCCACAGGAACTATAGTTTGCCGTTCTACTGCAGCACGAAGGCTTAACGAGGTTGGACTGTATGTGAGAAAAGCAATTGTTTGTGCCCACTCACTAAAACTTCCAGAGAGGCCCGTTTCGGCCTTTTGAAATGATTCCCCCCCTCCCAAACCATTAAACCGCGATTGTGGAAACGGGAAATTTCACGGACATAGGAAGGCAAGTTATGTGTTCTTTTCACTCTCCACATTAAAACGCGTCTGGAATCAGCGTTCATCCTACATATGTATTCCTCAATAAGCAATACTGTAGCCCAATCTTCTTGGCTCTATTGAACATGACGATAGCACCAGTTTAAATGGACCCCTGTGGAAGCTGATTTGAGTGGATTGACTTTAAACCACTACAGACCGGAGTTCCAACAAACATCCATTGCGCACCACATTGTTAATCCCCGAATTTACGTATTTCCTGCTCTAACGTATGTGCAGAAGTGCAATTTTCTGTTCAGTTGTATTTAATTAACATAAATAATTGCAGCATTGGGCATTGGTTGCAACATTAACTTAGTGAGTGCATTTTTTCTCATTATCGTTTAATTTTGATGACCAGTGGGTGGCAGGGATCTTGATCCCTTTTCCCCCACCTACCCATTTCATTATGGATACACCAACGATCAAAAGGACAACGATATATATTTTTTTTTCCAATTTTCGTCGGTGCATTATTATTCACATATTTAGTCGATATAGCAATAGAACCGCGTTTTCGGAGACGGAAACGCTTCAGATGCTGTTTTCTGGCTTAGGCGTCAAATTCATAAGCAGAGTTTCCTTTTTAGGCTTCTAATAGCATATTTTTGGCTGCAACGTCAACTCATATATAGAAGCTATACATGAAAATATTTTAAAGGTTGAATCTTTTGAGCTTTAAGTACTTCCTGAAAAGTCACTCCATTTGTCTATGTGATATTGATAATCATAGGCCAGATTGGATCCATGCAGTAATCATTCAGAGTTCGAATTTGTTGTCTGGGCGGCCCGAGCAAGACATTCTTGAGCATCCTCTTTTCCTTATTATTGACTAGTACTTTGTCTACTACTCAAAAGAAAAATTAATATTCTCGGCCAAGAAAGGTCATCTACTAAACCAGGATTGTAAAATTATCGTACAGTCGGCAGCAAAAGTATCCGAACACTAGAAATAATCCCTGTCTAAAAATAGTACACTTAATACTGCTTTGCTAAATAAATCCTTGCCGAGTCATGTTCTTAGTCAGTCTAAGAACATGATTCTACAAGGATTTATTTAACAAAACAGTTTTAAGTGTACCTTTTGATGTCGGAATTATTGGCTAGTGCTCGGATACTTTTGCTACCGACTGTATATTATATTAATAAAAATTACCAGCCCTTTAAAAATTAAATTTAAATAAAAAATGTTCAATATATTATTAAACGACAGTTCTATGTAATCAGAAAACGGCTTAAGCCAGAAGCAAAAATTATGGAAGTACTCGATGAACAGGCATCGTACATGTATTAGATCGTTTCGTTGTTCCAATCGAAAAATTCATCTTTGTAAGGCTACGCAAAAGAGGAATATTTATTATCGAATACAGACATTGTTTTTGTGATTCTTCAGTTTTTAAAAAAATTCTCTTTTTTCTGGTGACATTATTGATAATTCACAAGACAAGGCGTTGGGCAAATGTCTGAATTACTCCCCAACTCATACTTTCCAATAGTCGACATTGCAGAGTTTAGACTGGTTCAGAGTTATTTTATCGACCGTAGACCATCTAATACCCATTTAAATAAATTTTATATAGCAAACTCTGTAATATACTTCGAGAAAAGAAAATTCAAATCAAAGTTTTGAGGAATAATAGGATGATAAAAAATATTTTCTATAAAAAATATATCGAAAATTTTTATAGAATCTTTCAGAATTTTATAGAAAATATTTTTCATGTTTGAGAAAGTGATGAAGTTTGATTTTCAGGGACACTTTCAATGAAAATTACCAAATTGCCTCCCGGGGCGGACCCCTCCCCATCCCTACCGCCCCTTCTTTGGTACGCCACTGGAACAGAATTTCATGAAGATCACTGTGTTGGTTGCGAAAAACAATACAATAGCACAACCGAAAGGAATGACTGGATAAAATGCATAAGGTGCCTGAAGTGGTTCCATGAAACGTGTATAGACGACCAAGACTTTTGCTAAAAATATGGTAAAGTTTTAGGAAAAATGAAGAATTGAAATTAATCTTCAAACACTCATTTCCATCATATAATTGTATCTTTGCAAATTGCTATTATGTTTTTCATGTTTTTTTTTTTTTCATTCTTTCTATTTTAACTTCAATTTTTCTTTTTTGTATTGGATAGTCTTCTCCCCTCGGTTTGAAGGAGAGGGGTTCCGCTGTCATTTTAATTTCAAACTATGTTTCCCACTTTTTGTTCTCAATATTTAATTATTTTTTATCTAAAATATGATGAGTACATGTCTAAGAATTTTGAATGTGCATAAATATTTCTTGTATATTTTTATTCTAAGAATTTTTATTTCAGCCTCTGAAAACTATGGCGATCTATCCTAGAGTTACACATAATTTATAAATAGGGCTACCCAAAACTAAACGGTGATACTCTTTCCTGTTGAATATAATTGACGAAAACATTTTATTAATTTTTTTCGAGACCAGGAAAATTGCTTAGTAATAATTAGTTTAATAATTAGTTTCTCATACCCATATGGTGGTGGCGTTGCTGTAGGTGTTCAGACTGATTGACTACACTGTTAAAAAAAAAGGCAACTTTGCTGCCAGTGGGGGATTTAAGGGGGGGGGCTAGGGGGCTGAAGCCCCCCCCCCCCAAAAAAAAAAAAAAAAAAACACTGACATTTACAATTGAATATTGCAATTGTAAATTTTTTATTGGTCTAGAATAACACTTTGAAAAATCTTAGCCCCCCCCCCCCCCCAAAAGTCAAGTTCTGGATCCGCCACTGTTTGCTGCCAGAAACTCTAGCAGCAAAGTTGCATTTTTTTTAACAGTGTGCGCCAGGTTCCTAGGTCTGGGTGGAGTGCCCTACCTGGCATCTTTCTAAGCAGTCCTAACCCGTATTTATTTGGGTTTCGAAGAAAACCACGGAAGACTTCGAATAACTATGTGGACGAGGGTGACCTGGGATCGAACCTGACACTTCCCGCCTACGAGAGACAGCAGAAATTCTTCGTCACTGATGGGCATACCCATTTTGTAAACAAAGTACTGTTTGAAAAGACAATTTCTTTTTGCTGTAATTACGCGTGTTGTTTTCCATTGAGTACGATAATTAAGCTTTTAGCAGTTGATATGTGTGTGTGTTTTTTATCAGCCTAACTCAAAAACAAATAATTGCAGGAAATTTAAATTTGGTATTTTGAAGATCAAATAAGAATGACACTCAAAAATTTTGACTAAGATTAATAACTACTGGTGTGTGTAAAAGTTGTCTAAATAATTAGGAATAAACTTTTAAATTTAATAGCAGACTTATTTATTTATTTACTTATTTTAATAATTGTAGATACTCTATCCAATTCAAACGGTTGGAGAGAGGTTTTCAGAAGAACCCGTACACAAAAACATAAAAACTATCTCTGAAACTATTTTGAACAATTTATTAGTACACGTTTCACCGTTTTCACTAAAAACCACAAGAATGTTAGTTTAAAACTTGTTTTTAGACATAATTACGCCTTGAGTACAATTTCGACAGCGTTTTTAAGCATTAATAAATAGAGAAACGCGATAAAATATTCTACTTTAATTCACTAGGCGAAAATCTGAACGTAGTAACTCAACGCCACCTATTGACAGAAATAAACATTTTTTATTTAATAATCGCAGAGCGCGTGACTTGAACAATATATGCGTGAAATTTTATTTTCTTTTGTAGTTAAAAAAATCAACTGGGAAGGGGAAACAATGTATTGGTGAAAATTCATCGAAATGTGAGTGTGTGTGACAATTAGATCTTAACAATAATTATATATATATATACATACTGGTGGACAAAACCTAAGGACAGATGATATTAGCTAAGCTATTTAGACTTTTTTTTTCTGAATATCTAAACAAATACGTCATGGATTCCCTTGAAACTTTAGAGGTAAAAAGAAAATGTAATACCACATATATTCCAATGGAAGTTTTGCTCCGAAGGCTAAAAGGGGACCAGTCACAACATTGGCGGATCCAGAACTTGACTTTTTGGGGGGGGGGGCTGAGATTTTTCAAAGTGTTATTCTAGACCAATAAAAAATTTACAATTGCAATATTCAATTGTGAATGTGAGTGTTTTTTTTTTTTTTTTTTTTTTGGGGGGGGGGGGGGGGGCTTCAGCCCCCTAGCCCCTCCCTTAAATCCGCCAATGGTCACAAATTAACCAAAAATATATAACCCTGATTATGACCACCCTGATTATGAGCCTTTTTTAAATTGTAGATACAAATCTACATGAGAATTGCATTTATATTAACGGAGATATAAAAATTTGTTTAATAACGTCAACAGTTTTTCGTACGTTTTTTGTTAATAACATGCAGGGTTTTAAAACCAAAGCCACATCACTTTTAAAAAACTTGACATACTGCATTAACATTAGATACAACATTCTGCAATCAGAATATAAAAATAAATTCAAAACTGGTGTACAATCAATATATAGATTTTAAAATTTCTTTACACACCATAAATTTTAAGCCAGCACAACCGGTTTCGAAAGGACGTAGCCTTTCTTCATCAGGTGCAAAAAAAAACAAAAAAAAAAAAAAACACGTGCTACTGCCTTGGAGGCAAAAGCAAGACTGAAAGCAGGGCAAAATCCAGAGGGAGAGGAGCAACACAAACAACCAACAGGAAAAAACACACGGCCCAGGCGAACAAAATAGGCACGAGTGCTGCAATCAAAGCGGCAACGCACTGACACCTGACGAAGGGTCCTATGTTCTTTCGACCCGAAACAATTATTTCGAGTTTATTGCATTTTATGGTGTTTATTCAAAGCTTTTTACTTATTACTTTAAAACGCTAGTTCAGTGGTGCTTTCTTATTATATAGCGGTGTGACTAAATTTTGATATATATATATATATATATATATATATATATATATATATATATATATATATAACATATATTTTTTCTTGTGAATAAGATTAATAACTATCTGTAGCATACAATATAAAATTTCCTATTTGTACTGTGCTTCGTATTATTTTTATGAATCATTGAACAATTAAACAGATATGTTGAAAAACTACTAACGCTTAAAGAGTTTTAAAACACAAGTCGCTTCTATCAGTGATTCTTCTAATCTTTAAAAGCATGATCTTTTCTTCCAATTAAAAACCTTCTTGATAAAATTGGTGTAATTTTTTTTTCTTTCATTTCGATATACAAGACAAATTTTCAAAAAATATCTCTAAAATCGTTTATTTATCACAAAAGAATCATATTATAAGAATAAGAGATATCACAATGAATTTCGAAAAATTTAACAAAGGCACATTATTTTTATATTTCGGAAATATTGAAATTTCAGTTCAATATTTGAATATATGATACACCTCCTTCTACCACACCGCTACGCTTACATTTCTGCGGTTCCAAAATCATTGAACAATTAAACAGATATGTTGAAAAACTACTAACGCTTAAAGAGTTTTAAAACACAAGTCGCTTCTATCACTGATTCTTCTAATCTTTAAAAGCATGATCATTTCTTCCAATTAAAAACCTTCTTGATTTAATCGGTGTAATTTTTTTTCCTTTCATTTCGATATAAAGACAAATTTTCAAAAAATATCTCTAAAATCGTTTATTTATCACAAAAGAATCATATTATAAGAATAATTATACTGACTTCTGTGGTTTCAGGTATATGGACAAAACATAGCAATAATGACAAAGAAAAAAAAAAAGATGGCAAAGAGATTTAATAGCAAAGAAGAGGCATTTAATACTGTTATTTTTTATGGCAAATAATTACGACAATAAATAAATAAATCTCAAATTTAATTCGAATAAATAAATAACATCCTTAGGATTGTCTTCAAAATGACTTATAGAAACTCTAAAAATGAATTATCGTCTATGGATAAGAGATATGACAATGAATTTCGAAAAATTTAACAAAGACACATTATTTTTATATTTCGGAAATATTGAAAATTCAGTTCAATATTTGAACATATGATACACCTCCTTCTACCACACCGCTACGCTATTGGTGTCTTTTATTAAAAAAAAAAAAAAAAAAAAAAAAAAACCCTTACCGTTTCTTATTACGTGTATGTCGAAATCATAGTATTATTGTTCTCAAAGCATTTAAAATAGTATTTTAATATGTATATATATACATACAGTGCGTTGCAAAATTATAGGACACCTGCCATTTTTCGCAGTTTTTATATATAAGAAACCACTGTGTCGTTGGAGAGATGAAATTGTGAAGTTTGGAAGAGTAGAATGGAGAAGAATCGAAGAAAACAAGACAGGTTGGAATCACCTAAGAGAGGTCTTCATCCTGCAATGGACTAATAAAAGCTAAAATTGATGATGGTGATGATGATATGAAGGAATTTATGGTGTCGTGCTTCTGTGATTTTTATCCAAAGTAAGGAATATCAGACAGGGGTCTATGGCATAAAGAGGATTTTGAACCATTGCAAATATCCGTGTCTTCACCAACATTCGAACCCAGAACCGATTAATCGGCATGGTCGCAAAAGAAACACACGCAATGTCCCACCCATCAGTCTAAACACCCTCTGCTTCGATACTTTTATCGTATCCTAATTTGTTGTTTAATTTTATTAGGGTTATTTAATATTTTCAGTTTTCATGAAATTCCATAGTATTTCCACTCCATTAATCCCCATAATGCAAGTTTATGCAAAAATTTGCTATTCTCCCCTGTTTAGAAAATCGTAAATTTTGAATAACTTACGAAGTTTTCAAAGTAGAAGGTTCATAGTGAATGATATTCATGACAGTATCATAAATGATATTTTAAAACTAGTCCAATATTTTTATAATGGAAATAATATTTACAACACACATTTTCGCGAAACTCCCCCCCCCCCCGCCCCCAACTTCTCCCATGTTAAGAAAATGTTAATTGTTCAATAATGTATGAAATTTTAGAATTAGAATATTAAAAAGGAATAGAGTTCTTGTCAGTGACATACATGATATTTTAAAACTGGCCTGCTATTTTTACGATCATTTGTTCGTGATGTGTCCTGTAGTACAGGACATGTACACAGATTAATAAACTGATTATCACACTAACAAACTAACAAAATGGCACCTTACAGACGGAGATCACATCGATTTTATGATTTTCGGATTTCTCACACCTCAAAACGTGTAAAAACATCAAAATTTTCACGAATACCTAAGTTCACTATGCCTATATTATAATGGAAGGGGAAAACAAGAAAAAGAAAAAAAAGGAAAAAGAAAAAGAAAGAAAGAAAGAAGTATACTATAAATTGTACAATAAGCTGTAAATTTTTTGAATGTAAAAACGGAATTAAAAAAAAAATACTTAATATAATACTTAAAATAAACATTATTAGTAGGTAGTTCTACGAAAAAATTTCCCCATAGAATAACATATGATGTGGCTGCTGTAGAAGGGAAACTGTAAGAGGTAGGGGATTTTTAATACATTTTTATACTTATCTAACAAATGTACGATAAAATCAATGATTTGCATTGTACAGTCAGGACCTCGCCTCCCCCCCCCCCCCCTCCCAAGTAACTTCGACGTAAATTATCGAAGAAACACGTGGCCTTTTTTTTTTTTTTTTTTTTTTTTTTTTAATGTTTCTGATTGTACAAAGAGAAGCATTACTTAACGATATAACCAATCGTGACTACTATAATAGTAAATATGGTAATTATTGTTTTGATATCATAAATTGTAAGTCTTACATTTCAGACTTAAAATCGTATTTTCTTTGAGTACAAGTTTAATTAGAAAATTTCTCCTTCCTGAAAAATTTGCGGTCTACAATAAAATGTTCAAAAGGAGGCCCATAAATGCAAATTTCATCGATCTATACATATAATAAAATAAGATGTGTGTGTGTGTGCGTGTGTGATTGTGTATGTATGTCTAGAGCATTTTAGGAAAACGGCTGATCGCAGAGCTACACAAATTTGCATGGAGTTTCGTAATGACCTCTCCTGATGCACCTCGAAGCCCGATTTTCGAATTTTTGATTAGTTTTCTTTTAATTAGAAGTTTTTTTTTTAATTATTGAAATTGGATATTGCCATAGTGTTTCCATGTCACGTTAAAAAGCAAGGCGTTTCCATTTGGAAATAAATGTGAGGTATTTTTTATGTTGGTCAATGGCTCAGTCGGTTAAAGCGTCAAATTGTTAATGCGATGGTCGTGGATTCGATATTCGGTGGTGGATGTGTTACTTTTTTTTGCAGATAATTAATAGGTAAGATGTCAATTGTAAAAAAAAAACATTGACTACACAGTATCCTAAAAATTTCTGATTAGATTTTTTAAAAGCTTTCTTTTAGTTACTAAAACGCACAAAATAAAAATTTAAGTTAAAAAAAAAAAAAAAAAAAAAAAAAAAAAAAAACCGGAACCCTAAAAATCATAAAATAAATATTTATTCTTGAAGAGATACGACTATTAAAAAATCCACGTGTCATCGATAAGTAAATTTTAAAGAAAAATATAGATGTTTTGTTTTTGCAAGAGATAAAATATTTTAACTAATCAAAATATTTTAAAAAGCATTCGAGAACAACATTCGAGATTCTTTTTATATTTGTTAGATTTAGATTTTTTTTATTAATTGAAATATGAAAATAACTTCCTTGTAATAGCTTGAAAATTAGCCATTTAAATATTAGTTTTAAATTTAATTGTTGCCAAAAAAGTTTTCCAGTTCATCGTTTTCGACAAAAAAAAAAGAAAAGAAAGAAATGTATTTTCCCTCGAATAATGAAATTTTGCTACTGAATAATGAAACTAAAATATTTAATAGATGTTGAGATACAGCCATCTTTGAAATCGTAATTCCTAAATAATAACAAACTAGCCCGTCGAATTCAACGATCACTTTATTGACCGTAATGTTTCAAAAATCATCGCATCATTATTTAAATGTATTTCAAGTTAAAACACCTGATATAATTTACGACATTTCACTTAAAAAAAAAAAAAAAAGTCGGAAAAATGCTTATAAGCAGAAATACTATATATGACATCACTTTCTACAAAGTACTATCAATGTGACGTCAAACTGACTCCAAATACGCAGTTGCTATCTTTTATTTTCTATTTCGTTTAATACTAAGACTACACGTTAGCTGACCCGCCTGACGTTGCCCGGGCCCATGGTAATAACCTTAAATGAACCTTAAATTTGTATGATTTTATATCTTTAACTCGATTTTGTTTGAATTTCTATTTTTAAATAAAAGCATCGCAAAAAAAATAATCAGCTGTAACAAAAAAATTAACTCGAACTGAACGAAACTCTGCCTTGTGACCCCGGTGCCTTCGGCAGCGCATACGCCGGCCGCTAATAACATAAAATAATTCCCAAAATTTAACCTGGAACTGAACGAAGCCATCCGATGTTGCCCGGGCCCATGATACCTTAAATGACTTTAAATTTGTATGATTTTACATCTTTAACTCGATTTTGTTTGAATTTCTGTTTTTAAATGAAAGCATCACGAAAAAAAATAATCAGCTGTAACAAAAAAATTACCTCGAACCGAACGAAACTCTGCCTTGTGACCCCGGTGCCTGCGGCAGCGCATACGCGGGCCGCTAATAACATAAAAAAATTCCCCAAAATTAACCTGGAACCGAATGAACCCGCCCGGCAATGCCCGGGCCCATGATAATAACCGTAAATGAACCTTAAATTTGTATGATTTTATATATTTAACTCGATTTTGTTTGAATTTCTATTTTTAAATGGAAGCATCACGAAAAAATAATCATCTGTAAGGAAAAAAAAAAAAAAAAAAACCTCAAACAAAACGGAACTCGGGCTCGTGACCCCGGTGCCTGCGGCAGCGTACATGCGGACCGCTAATAACACGAAGAAATTCTCAAAAATTAACCTTGAACCAAACGAACCACTCATTCGTGTTTCCTGCGGCTGTGGCACCGTATAGCAGGCATGCTACGCACGTGCTGCAAAATCCACTTTCCTCCACTAGGAGGCGCAGTATGTTGTATACGAACATTACCAATCGCCTTGAATTTCCAAGACCTTTCAAATAAGGTGTCACATGGTAGTGTCAACTGCAAAATCCTTTAGTTGCACTTTCCACCGCCAGAGGACACAGTGTGTTCTGTACGAACATCACCAACGGTCAGGAAATACCAAGACCTTTAAAATAAGGTATAACATGATAGGGCCTACTACAAAATCACCTAGTTCCATTTTTCACCACCAGGGGGCCTATATTGTATACAAACATCCCCAATCAACATGAAATTTCAAGACCTTTGAAATAAGGTGCTACATGTGTGGGTCTAGAACGGATTTTCCTCTCAAACTAATCCCTCCCCCCCTCCAAATCTACTTTCACCCTTTTTCCCCAATTAAAAATCGAAAATTCCATAATCACAGAAATTGATTTTTTAGTATTCGAGTCTAGTCCCCCCCCCCCATGCACAATTTCTTCACCGTGAATAATTTGGAGCTGAGTTTAGCTCGCAAACGTGTTTTTAACCCCTGCCCCCCAGGAGGGGAACAGTTTTACTTTTTTTTATTTTTCTCTTTTGATGACACATATACAGACCAATACCTTTTTTTAGACACCTCAACCAAATTTTTACACCTAGCCGTTCTCTCAATTTAGTGGAGACAGACAAAACACGTTTCAAATTAATGTATAGATCTACCTTTCGCCGATAAATACCCAAATTGAAGTACCCGCGGAATAGACTTTTCTACAGGCAGTGGTAACCTGAATCCGATGCAGTGCGGACGGAAAAAGACTTGCCGTAAGCAGCAGGTACCCGAAGCAAAATTTAGGGCGATTTCATTTTAGTTTTTTTTTTTTTTAATTTTTATTTATAATGTGATATAAAAAATAAACAGTGATTCAATTCTTTTGAGAAATAATTTAAATATAGTGACCAGCGAAGCGGGCGTAGCCTGCTAGTATTAAATATGAGAAGTTCCTTCTACCCACACCCCTGTGTTTCATGAAAATAAATTATTTCCTCATTAAAAAAGTTTTACAATAATACGCTTCCTCTAAAAAACTTCAATGAAAAATATTCCAAATAAAACTTCGTTCTTTCGTCATAAGTAATATAATATTCTCTTAAAAGAAATAATTTCATAGAATTTCTTGAAAAAAAAAAAAAAAAAAACATACAAGACTCTTAAGTCACTTTAAGAAAATTATAGGCATATTCATTCGCCTCTGAAATAGATTTAGTGAGATATCAGTAACGTGAAAATTAGTAGACTGGTTTCACCCGGAAGTTTTGAATAAAAAATAACGTATATTCCTGCTTAATTTTCTTGTCTTGTTCATTTCAAAAATATTAAAAGAAAAAAAAAAAAAAGAAAAGAAAAGAAAAGAAAGTGATGTCCCATAATTTTGGCATAAAAATTAAGAGACACGTAAGAAATTTAGAATGACGGATTGGTACTTCATAAATCATTCACAAACGACTTATTGATTTTTTTTTTTAGTTTAAAATTTAAAACAATTCTGTACTACCTAGATGGCAAAGATTAATTCACGTTCTCTTTTCTTTATTATTTCTTTTCTTTCTCCCGTACTTATCTCTAGCTGGCTTTGTCCGCTTCGCTGGTCACTATATTTAAATGAACTCTTAAAATCTCATATTACTGTCTGATATATATATATATATATATATATACAGAGAGAGAGAGAGAGAGAAATTCAATAAAATTCCATTGAAATCAGTCAAAACCTCAATTAATGTTCCAGCTGCATTAGGCAGTAGCTTTTCCGCCCGCAACTTATTGAGACCGGCTCCCCACTGCCCGCAGTAACATCTTATCTTCCTGAGGTAATTTGAAACAGAGTTACGCTTGAGATTGTGTTAACTCCCCCCCCCCCCCCCCTCGTGGTAAAATGTGGAAATTTGCAAAATTCCGTCAAAATGAATATTGCGTACGCTTATAATCAACAATCAACACTTACACACTAAAACTCGTCATCGTTTTTTTAAACACCCTCCCGCCCCATAGACGTGGGAAAAAGGGGAATTTCGCAAAATCATTTTATAACACAGGCCTACAAAAATGAAGTTGACAAAATTCGATTTGATGATTTCAGCTGATCTTTATGTTTTTGATATGCTGAAACCGAAAATGCAGCCCATTTTTCTCTATCCCGTATAGATTTTTGTCAATACAGGGTATTTACCGACACGATTTCTTACATATACCATCATGACAATAGGTTGGTTGGTATGGTTTTAAGTCGCACTAGTGCTTCACAATTACCACAATAGGTATCCATGATTAATTAATCATGGAAACATACTATAAAACTTACCATATAATTATATTGGTGGAAGAGTAATGGAAGAAATTGTATAGGCAGGCACCCTGTATTGACAAAAATCTATACGTGATAGAGAAAAACTAGCTTCATTTTCGGTTTCAGCACACCAAAAAAGATAAAGATCAAACAAAATTATAAAATCAAAATTTTACATGTCGACCTGTGTAATGAGTCTAGGGTACACATGAACTACCCATACACAAAAATTCACCTTCCTGAGATACTTTGGAGAAGATTTATGCTTGGAAACGTGTTTTATACGCTTTCCCTACCTCCAGCGGTGAAAGTAGGAAATTTCCAAAACTCACTTTATAGTGCGTGTTGGATTCACATAACCAACCTATTCACCAAAAATCGCCTTCCTGAGGTAATGTGGAGCAGTGTTACGCTTGGAAACGTGATTTTTGCCCAAAACCGCACTCCCAAAAGGGGAAAGAGAAATTTTCTCAAAATCTCTTTATAATATGTTATTACACAATATCAAACCTCACTCCAAAAATGACCTTCCTGAGTTAATTTTCAGCCGAGTTGTGCTTGGAAACGTGTTTTTATGTCCCTTCATGCCCCAAGAGGGGTAAGGAAGGAAAAGTCGAAAAATCTCGTCACCGTGGGATGTTGAATGCATATAACCAACACACGTACCAAAATTCGTGACTGCAGCTCTTACAAATTCTCCAGGGTAAATTTATCGCAAAAAGGGTGCTATCATTTTTGCCTTCTTGTTACTCCTCTCCAAAATCGAATATCTCAAAAAATCCTAAATGGGCTTTTAGAAATATCTTCCAGGAGACGCACGACCGCTTACAACCTCTTTGTGCTATTTTTCGTAGAGACTCGAAAATCCAGATTTTCTGAATTTTTCCTCCCAGAATCGTTCCTCACCAATTTTAAAATCGGATATTACAACATCACCGAAAATGATTTTTTTGTACTCAAGTTTAGTCTCCTCGAATGCAATTTCTTCACCGTGAAGTAATTTGAAGTTGAGTTATGCTCGCAAACATGTTTTATGCTGAAAAAATTGTGTACAATCTAGTTGTTTGATTTAAAGAAACAATCAGTTAATTTTGTTTTAAATTTCAGTTAATATTGTTTGGTTTAAATTATTTTGTTTTTGTTTCAGGTAAATTTGCAAATGTGATAAGTGTATGTAAGTTAAAGAAAACAAATTTCGTATTTTCAATTTCCAGATAAGAGGTTCATTGTGCACTGACACCCATTTATCAACGAACTAAACCGTAATAAACTGTTATGATATTTGTGTTTTGACAGAAATGCATTTAATTATCAAAGAAATGCCAGGTTCGATCCCAGGTCACGCTCGTCGACTTAGCCGCCCAGAATTTTTCGAAAATTGCGAAAATACGGGCTAAAACCTTTTAGGAAGACTCGCACGGAAGGCACACCAACCAGGTCTGGAACACTCGTGTGCCGTGTAGTCAACTGGGTTAATCAACCCTTAAAAATGTTTAATATTTGAAAACCTACGCAGCCAAACGATCTCACGCTTGTATAGTGTCGCCCTCTAATGGAAGAAATCTTAACAATTCATCTAAA
Source organism: Salticus scenicus (assembly GCA_963930645.1). NCBI lineage: Eukaryota > Metazoa > Arthropoda > Arachnida > Araneae > Salticidae > Salticus > Salticus scenicus. The sequence continues at coordinate 172,072,283 of OZ005651.1, forward strand.
AGAAAATATTACGAACTTTTCTTCTGATGAAGATAATAAAAGAGTTATGAAATGAAGAATAGCATGGGTTTATGCCAATTTTCCCAAGTGGGTCACAACCCATTATATGATGCGTGGAATTTAATACTTATTCATACACAAAAATAAAATTTATTTCAAGAGGCAGGAAAATTTTAAATTTTCTGAAAAAAGAAAGAAATTAACTAACTAACTAAATATTTTTGATAGCGAATCTTTAACTCAACGTTGGGCGGAAAAAAAAAAAAAAAAAAAAAAAAAAAAAAAACTGCTAATTATGACAAAAGGTTACATGACTACATTTGTAAAATTCTGTATTTTTTTTTTTTTTTTTTTTTTTTCAATATAAATTAAAGCTTAAATTCAAGTTTCTCTACACGCAATATTTTGAAGTTTTTACACATAAAACCCCCAAATATTTTTAACAATAAAAGTTTCGAATGTTATGATGCATCCATGTTTCTTACCCTTTTTAATAATAATAAATAAATAAATAAAAATAGAAGAATTTATATTACAATTTGAATAGTTATGAGTAATGTTAACCGAATACAGTGCTTTTCGCTTTAACAGCTTAATTTCAGGTAATTTTTAATAAAATTTCTTATTATCTGGTTCAGTTTAAAGAAAATACTGTAGAAAAAATGCATTGAGAATTAAATATCTTTATCCTTACGTGCAATATTTCAAAATATCATGCATGCAATTATCAAAATAGGCATGTAGAGAAAATTCACTTTAAACTTTAATATTTAAATGAAAATAACATTTTGAATAACAATTGTTTATAAAATTTCAACCTTTCAACATAATTTTATTCTACTTTGTACAAAATGTATGTTCACAATTAAAGAATGACATTTAAATGCAGGGCCGGCGCGAAGGTATTTGACGCCCCTTATTAAAATCAATGCTGTTATATTTTTATAACACAGGGCAGGGGACGTTGTACTTACATATCTACATGCATTGCTAAACAGTATGCACTGAATATCATAAAGAAATTTGAAAGAAAATGCGAAATGAAAAGCCATGCTTTTCAAAGAGATTATGAAACCATTTCCAACTCGGAAATATATATATATGAAATATTCATTCTTTAACTAATGAAAAAGGTTGAAAATAAACATATTGACTCGTAAACTTTTGTTATCTTTGGCGTTTTGAGCTAACAATAAAAATAATTGCAAGATAAAAAGAACTTTTTATATACCATGTTTTTAAATTTTCTGTTGAATCATATAAACGCTACCGACGGCAGCGGGGAAATTAGCTAAAAGTACTAAAAAAATGCATTGTCACCGTGTTCTGAGCTATTCTGGAAGTTCAAATGTCTATCTAATCGGGAAGTTATATCATTGTTGAATCATATAAACGCTATCGAAGGCAGTAGGGACAGGAAAGAATTCGCCAAAAGTATTTAAAAAATGCATTGTTATCGTGTTTTGAGCTATTCTGAAAGTTTCAAATGTCTAGCTACTCGGGAAGTTAGTTAAATAAATTTTCTATTGAATCATATAAACGCTACCGAATGCAGCGGGGACCCGAAACAGTTGGCTAAAAGTATTTTTAAAAAATGCATTGTCACCGTGTTCTGAGCTATACTGAAAGTTTCAAATGTCTAGCTAGTCGGAAAGTTATTTAAAAATCGATTGTAAGATTTGTACTGGACAAACAAACAAACAAGAATAGGAATTAATAAAAACATGGTAATTAGTTCATCTGCTTTAATAAAATTTTAACATCATAGATAAGGATTTCAAGAAATAATCACCATAAGGTTCTGTTGTACACAAAATATTTTGGGCCACCTTATATCAGAATAATATATATCACTAAAAATTCATTTTAAGAAATATCCACTATAATAATATAAAATAATCCATAAAATTTGACGCAGTAATATTTGCGCGGCTTTGCTTAAGCAATATAGATATATTCTTTGTGTGGCCTTGCTTAAGAAATATCGATTTCATAACTACTATGGTGGTTTTTTTTTTTTTTTTGTTTTTGGGAATAAAGCCGATTGACTGCTCTAGGGTCCTAGGTTTGAGGAGAGTGCCTTGCGTGGAGGTCTTTCTAAGGGGTCCTAGCCCATATTTACGCAAGTTTCGGAGAAAAACACGGAAAACCCCGAACGACTAAGTCGATGAGTGCGACCTGGGATCGAACCCGGCACCTCATGTCTACCAGCTTTGAACGTAGAACTGCTTGGCCGCTGGTGGACCAACTACTATGGTATCAAAATGTAGTTTAGCTAGAAACGCATAACGCAATTAAAAATTCAGTTCTAATACTCGCCTCCAATAGACAATAATTCAGCCTTTTGCGCAGTCCTTTAAATAGCTATGGATATCATACTCTCGTTTTTTCGGAGGTAAATGCTAAAATGAACTTCTACTACTTCGATTCAAAAAATTAGAATAATGTACAAAAATATGGTCAAATGAATGAATTGCAAATCTAATTTATCAAATGAATAATCAATGATATCAAATACAAATCATCATAATACGAATCTACATATTTTGTTGATTATAAAAATAGAAAAATATCACAATGAATATAAGAAAAATATTTATTCATTTACTGCCACAAACGATAGTAAAATTGTAGATAATAAACATCAGTACTAACTAACACATACTTAATAATAATGTTTTTACAAATTGAGCTAAATATATGTTGCAATTTAATAGTTATTGAGAAAATTTTTTGTGCGTTTGCTCTTGCGAAAATTTTGATTAATTTATCGAGTTAAATATTAGCCTAAATTCTTGCCTATTAAAAATGCCCGTTAACTTTTTAAGGCTGCTCTCAAATCCAAACTCGCTACTTTCTGACAAATTCTGAATGTCATTTTTATTAATGAATAGGTATAACTACATTAAAATTACCTACATTCTTATTTTACCATGTTTTTATTAACTTCGATTCTTGTTTGTTTGTTTGTGTGTTTGTCAGTGACAAATCTTGCAATCGATTTTTAACTAACTTCCCGACTAGCTAGATATTTGAAATTTTCAGGACAGCTTACAACACGGTGACAATACATTTTTCTAATAATTTTAGTCAACTATTGCAGGTCCCGCTGCCTTCGGCAACGCTTATATGATTCGACAGAAATTTATTTAACTAACTTCCCGACTAGCTAGACATTTGAAACTTTCAGAACAGTTCAGAACACGGTGAAAATACATTTTTTTAATACCTTTAGTCAACTGTTTCGGGTTCCTGCTGCCTTCGGCAGCGTTATCAGTACAAAGCTTGCAATCGATTTTTCACCAACTTTCCGACTAGCTAGACATTTGAAACTTTCAGGCTAGCTCATAACACGGTGACAATACATTTTTTTAATACTTTTAGTCAACTGTTTCAGGTCCCTACTGCCTTCAGCAGCGTTTATATGATTCAACAGAAAATTTATTTAACTAACTTCCCGACTAGCTAGACATTTGACATTTGAAACTTTCAGAATAGTTTAGAACACGGCGAAAATGCAATTTATAAATATTTTTAACCAACTGCTTCGTGTTCCTGCTGCCTTCGACAGCGTTACCAGTACAAAGCTTGCAATAGATTTTTCACTATCTTCCCGACTAGCTAGACATTTGAAACTTTCAAGATAGCTCAGAACACGGTGACAATACTTTTTTTAATACTTTTAGTCAACTGCTTCTGGTCCCTACAGCCTTCGGCAGCGTTTATATGATTCGACAGAAAATTTATTTAACTAACTTCCCGACTAGCTAGACATTTGAAACTTTCAGAATAGTTCAGAACACGTTGAATATGCATTTTTTAAATACTTTTAGCCAACTGTTTCGGGTTCCTGCTGCCTTTGGCAGCGTTACCAGTACAAAGCTTGCAATCGATTTTTCCCTAACTTCCCGACTAGCTAGATATTTGAAACTTTCAGGATAGCTCAGAACACGGTGACAATACTTTTTTTAATACTTTTAGTCAACTGCTTCAGGTCCCTACTGCCTTCGGCAGCGTTTATATGATTCGATAGAAAATTTATTTAACTAACTTCCCGACTATCTAGACATTTGAAACTTTCAAAATAGTTCAGAACACTGCGAAAATGCATTTTTAAAGTATTTTTAACCAAATGTTTCGGGTTCCTGCTGCCTTCGGCAGCGTTACCAGTACAAAGCTTGCAATCAACTTTTAACTAACTTCCCGGCTAGACAGCCATTTGAAACTTTTATAATAGCTTAAAACACGATAGCAAGGAATTTTTTTAATACTTTTATCCGATTTCTCCGGGTTCTCGCTGCCTTCAGTAGCGTTTATATGATTCAACAGAAAATTTAAAAACATGGTTGTCGTGAAACACGACAGCGTTTTTATGTGTTTATGATATTTTTCTGCATTAATAACAATACCTACCAATTTACCAGCATTTAATTTAAATTTCCTCTGCTCAAGTTTCTTCCCGTTTTACCCCTGTACGTTTGCTTCACAGCAATACTCAAAATTCTCTCTTGGTTCTTCCTTGAAGTCACCCTTTCTCTCCTCCCGGTAATGTTAAGGCTCCTATATATACGAGCTGGCGCATCCGACATTTTTTTGCCTTAGGGTTGCCGCATGTACCCAGCGTGATAAACAAACGGCATCCATTGTTTCTACCGTCTTGCTCGTAATTTTAGTGAAATAAACTGCAATATGGGAGGTTGTTCAGCAATAAACTGCTGTAAACACTCCAGAAAAGGATACAAAATGTTTAGGTTTCCTTCGCATAATGCAAGAAGGAGAAAATGGGCTGCGAATTGTCGTTCAGATTCTTGGATCCCGGGACCTAATGCACAGCTTTGCATAGTAAGTTTTATTGTTATTCACTTATACTTTTCTTTGCATTTCTGACATTTATAAAGTAAAAAATTTAAAAAAAAGTATTATTTAAATCTAAATATATATTTTAATAACCATAAATTATTTTAAGAAACGTTTTTTTACTGTGTGTTTGTAGAGTCTTGGCGACGTTTTTTTGGTTCGCCAAAGTTGTCTTGTTTCCGTGTCTTGATAGTATTATGTCGTTGAAAAAACTTTCCAATTTTAATTGGTACGCTCTTTTTTTTTCCCCCTTTCAAATGTTATGAATTATTTAAGAAACAGAAACAGATTACTTATGTTGCTTATCATTTTTGGTCGATTTTATTTTTAGATGAAAATTTCTTAAAACCACCAGTGAAGCGATAAAATCGCCAAGCGGAAATGCTGTCCTCTTACGAGGCAAAAAAATGGCCGTGATGCGCCGGCCTATTATTTATTTAAGGGGCTCTAGGTAATGTACGTGTTCCAGCTTTCCCCTATCGCGATCGCTCGCTCCTATTGGCTGAGCAGCGGCGTGACGTTTTCGGAAGCTCGTTAGCGTCTACCGCGATTTTCAACACACAGAAGGAGACTGGTCATGGACTAGGGAAGACGTATCAGCTCGTGTGGCCGCGCACAGCGCGCGCCGCGTGCGTTTCGTGGGATTATCTGCGTGCTGAGATCCAGCTAACTTCTAATCGTCATATTTCTTTAAAATAAATTAAATTTTTAATAAATTAAATGTGTATATCCAATCAACATTATATCATACTACATATTCATATATTTAAATGGAATTAAATCCAAATGCCGCATGGATGGAAACAGATTGAAATTCCTTCACTAGACTTATCCCGAGGAGCAGCCAAGAGACCGATACACGGATCCGGATCCCACTCCCGCTGTGAATGGCCTAAATAAAGCCACATTTGGAATTTTTATCAACTGTGTTCGTCTGACTTATTCATGGATCTTGGTAAGATCTTTCTTATTACATTTTGGTTCTAGATGAATATCGCGATGGCACATCTCAGCGATGTGGGGTATTGCGATCATAACGTATTGCTAAAGTACTCTATTTTTCTTAAATATACGATCACACCTTTGGTTTTAGAACCGTATTATATAAGAACCTACCCAATTCACCCTCTCTTAAGGACTCAACACTACATGACATTTATGGTGCACGTGCCTTTTTCGCACGATGTGCTGGACTTTAGTTGAGATGAGAATCGTCGTAAATACATTGAAAGTAGTATTTCAGAACTCAGAACTCCAACACGAAGAGAATGATTAAATTAATATATTTAATATCATATTTTTCATGTTTCAACTGGAACTTGACTGTTAATTCTGCATCCTTAAGTTAGGCCTATGCACGCCTGGATTTCACCGATACATCGTTCCTTCTACAAAATCGTGCTAATGCAATAGAAGCCATAATTACCGGCCCTTAAATATTTTTTCATTGCTCCTACAATTGTCTGTGAGCGTTCTCTGATGATGAATGGACGCGGTTATTTACCCGTGGATGCCGCGATAAATTGCTCTGACCTGCCGGACAGATCGGCAATTTGACGTGAGGTGGTTTCCTGAGCAGATGATTGACGTGGAGACCTGTTCTGATGAAATTCTTGTTTCTCTTGTATCCTTTAACACATTATTACTCATTTTTTTCCTCAATAGCATGAACTTTATGGACCTATTCAATTTAAGATTAATTCAACGGAAATGCAGTCTGTTCCTAAACATAGTTAATAATTTTTTATGGACAGCTTACTTGATAGATGTCCGTTTATAATTATTTCTCGTTCAATATAACTTAAAATATTCAGTTTTTTTTTTTGTTTGTTTTTGTGTATTTTTTTTAATGTATATATATATGCAAAAATTCTAGCACAGTATGCAGTGGATCATGTTTTTTTTTTTCATGTTTGGTCAAATTTTTTTGTAAATAATTTTTTATGTGTGTTTTATATATATTTTCCCAGTAGTAGAGCCTTTCAGAAGCGCTGATGGCATTTTTAACGTGTTACATGATATATATGTATTGAAGTATTGTGTATTTTTTATTAATGTGTGCAAATACATATAATATACAATTATATCTTTTTTTATCTTTCTAAGTATCATGATTTATATATTTTTATTTTTACAATTCACGAAATATGAATAAATTTTTCCATTTGATTTTTTTTTATTTTTGATCGTTTACAATTTAGTTATAAATGAATGGAAAGAGCCAATTTTTTTTACCTTTATTAGAGGTCACAATTTTGAGTAATATTGATTTTCAGACACTCGTGGTGGCTCTACATCATGCGAAGTAACATGAAAAATTTATATGTTTTATTTACTGTATTGATTATATATATATATTTTTTGAACTTTACTCATATATTCACGTTCATTTTTTTAATTTTAATTTTCCAATTTTTAATAGTTCAAGAAGTGTGAATTCTAGTGTACTTATATGTTTTTTTCCCCATTTATCACATGCATATTATGAATGGACACACAAACAAGTCTTTTTCACTAGTTTATATTTATATTCATATTAATAGAATGACTTTTTATGAAGAATTAAGTTCTTTATGTACATTTTTTTAACCTCATTTTTTTTTTTGCCTTCTCACATTATAATGTCACTCACTTAAATTTTTTTTATATAATAACCCAATAATTTTCTCAGTTTTTACACATATGTTTTCTTGTAAAACTTAATTGTGTTTTTTTTTCACATAGTTTTTTTTTTTTTTCAATATTGCATTTGGGTGTCACATAACTTCAAAATTTTGTTGGTTTTTTTTCATTTTTCAAAACTTCATTTAATTGTTCAAAATCTCCATATAACCTGCACATTTTAATGCATTGGGTTAGGAGTCTTCGATATATTTTTAATCACATACCCTTACCTTCAATTGTTTTGTTCATTATTTTATTTTTTTTGGACTTGAGCATTTTTGGTTCTCTGCTAGAACTCAAATTTCACCTTACGCAACTATGTTTCAATAGTTCTACACCCATTTTTGGACAGCGTTTATTTTGGTGGTGTAAACGTCTGTACCTCTTCACATTTTACACATTTTTCACTCACATACACCAACTGTTTTAGTGCTAGGCATTTGGTGGTGAGATTGCATAGATTGTTACGGGTTGATTTTTGTCTTCTTTCATAGCTCTTGAATTGCTTTTGTCTAGATTTATTCAATAGATGAATTTTATTTCATCATTTATTATATACACATTCATTTCCTTTCCATAGTTGTTTGTTTATTTTTATGGCCCTTCGGGTGCTCTCGTTTACAGTAATATAATAGTTAGTCACGTGGTTCTCCTATACTACACTCATTGGCACCCATTGATGGGAACTTGACGTCCTTTGGTTCCTGTTTATGGCCAATACGCTATGGAACTGCTGGACAGACCTATGCGGTATTGTGCCATTCATGCAGTATAGGCAATGACCACCGTTTAATATCGTTAACATACATTTTTTTATTCATTCATTTCAATATTTTTTTTATGCCCTTTAGTGTGCTTTTATTTACATTATGCAATAGGGAGGTTACTTCCTTTTTACTTACACATTCCTTTTCACACATTCAATAATTGATTTATTTAATTGCTATGTGCAGTTAAAGTTTCTTGTTTGATTCCTATGTGTTTTGCAATGTTCAATTTGTTTTGTATGTTTTCCTCACACATTCTCATTACTAGTTACACTCTTCAATAGTTTTGTACTTACTCTACATTTTGTTCATTTGCATAGTCACAGTGAGTCAACTCGTTTAATTCATTTTTGTTTTTTTCATGCTATGTCATATGTTGTTAAATGATTTTTTTTTTCACACTTACACATCCACACATTTCAATTTTATTTTTGAAATGGTGTTCATATGTTTACACTTCATACATTCTTATACTATGGCATTTGCCCATACTCAATAGAGTTATTCATGTTATGTGACAAATTTTTTTTTCTTATTCACTCTTATACACGTATTCACACGTTACTTTACACTTATATTTATATTTGTTTTTAACAGACACATAATCCTCATGTTGTCTCGAGAATATATTTTTGTTTACAATTCACTGACGCAAACACATTTTATTTGTTTTGTGTTTTTTTATCCAATTCACTTTTCCAATCTTATGTATATTCAATAGTATAATATTGTTACACAATTTCCTAGTTACACTTACACATTCACAATGCATTTTTGCATTGGGTTAGTTACACGTCATAACATATAACCCAAAAATTTATATTTTCATAACCAATAGTTTTTTTCATAAAAAAAAGTGACATTATGTTTTTTTTTGTTTACCTTGTCATTACCAAATCATTCAAATGCATCGTATATGTAGATGTTACACTATGCTCAATAGATGATTTAAAAAAAAAAAAAAAAAAAAAAAAGAACATTATTTTCATACTCTACTTATATATACATTACTTTTATTTTTTATGTGTAATTTCATTATTTCATATACTTCATATATTTTATTCGGATAAATGAAAAATTATCATTGTGTGTTTATTGCATATTTAAAAATATACTCCTCATAGACCTCAGCAGAATTTTTTTGTTGATCACTATTATATATGTTTTATAGAAAATGAGTAGCCATGAACTAAAATCTTGAACTCTAAATTTGCTAGAGAATGTTAATCAAAATAAAAAGTTAATACAAGGGTTATTTTTAACATCAAATATTACATATTTATTGGACTGCTAAGGCATCAATTATTGATTGCATATATCATAAAACATTTTAATAAATTTTTCCAAAAGGCAGAATGATTTCAAACAAGGCACTGACCTTATGTTTATGTATTATAAAAAAAAAAAAAAAAAAATTATTGACATCTACAGTAATGATAAACATTCATGCAGCTATAAAAGCTCGTCTTGTGTTCACATACCCATAATCATGTGTTTATTTATGTATGTTTTTTTTTGGTTTATATTCACTTTTCATTTTTTTGTTTTCATTGCCTTAGTTTTTTTAGCAACTGATTCCATTATATATACAAAAAAAATAATAGTCATACTTACCTTTAATCCCTTCTTACGGTTGTATCGGGATTGCATCTTCCTGCAGGGATGTAGTCCTGATGTTCGCCGTCCTCTTGCATTCTCCCAATCTGGGAATATCCTAGGCCCCATTCCCGAGTTGAAGAGATGCCTTCCATACCTTTTTAGGTTTATTTTTTTGTGTTTACATTTTTTCAGCGTAACTTGTTGTTTGTAATCACAGATGAAGATTTAATTTTTTTGTACAACTCACGATTCAAAATGTTATAATACACTTACCTTTACAGGTCAACATTGTTGATGTCTCACATAGATAGTTTTTGTCAATTTCTGTGAATTTTCAATAAGATTGTAGTACGTATTAGCAAACTCTAATTTTTTTTCAACTACAATCTATGGCAATTTAAAGTGAATATAAAAATGGGAGTTGTATGTCAACGTTTTAAATAAGACACAAGACAAATGTAAGAAAAAGATTTTATTGTATGCCAAGTAAAATTTTAGAAAAGGTATACTTACCTATATGCTGTCATATTGCAGCTCATTCTGTAACCTCAACTTATGTCAAATTTTTTTAGACACACTGTGTGTCTGCTTGTAACCCTTTGTATGGGCTCATTCGTGACCGTCGTATCCACCCGTCTTCTCGGTTGCTCCTGGTTTTAAATTTTTGCGTTCCCTCCCTGTGTAGGTTATATTTTTTTTTCAAATCCGTTTTTGGGGAGAGTGTCGTGAAACACGACAGCGATTTTATGTGTTTATGATATTTTTCTGCATTAATAACAATACCTACCAATTTACCAGCATTTAATTTAAATTTCCTCTGCTCAAGTTTCTTCCCGTTTTACCCCTGTACGTTTGCTTCACAGCAATACTCAAAATTCTCTCTTGGTTCTTCCTTGAAGTCACCCTTTCTCTCCTCCCGGTAATGTACGTGTTCCAGCTTTCCCCTATCGCGATCGCTCGCTCCTATTGGCTGAGCAGCGGCGTGACGTTTTCGGAAGCTCGTTAGCGTCTACCGCGATTTTCAACACACAGAAGGAGACTGGTCATGGACTAGGGAAGACGTATCAGCTCGTGTGGCCGCGCACAGCGCGCGCCGCGTGCGTTTCGTGGGATTATCTGCGTGCTGAGATCCAGCTAACTTCTAATCGTCATATTTCTTTAAAATAAATTAAATTTTTAATAAATTAAATGTGTATATCCAATCAACATTATATTATACTACATATTCATATATTTAAATGGAATTAAATCCAAATGCCGCATGGATGGAAACAGATTGAAATTCCTTCACTAGACTTATCCCGAGGAGCAGCCAAGAGACCGATACACGGATCCGGATCCCACTCCCGATGTGAACAGCCTAAATAAAGCCACATTTGGAATTTTTATCAACTGTGTTCGTCTGACTTATTCATGGATCTTGGTAAGATCTTTCTTATTACATTTTGGTTCTAGATGAATATCGCGATGGCACATCTCAGCGATGTGGGGTATTGCGATCATAACGTATTGCTAAAGTACTCTATTTTTCTTAAATATACGATCACACCTTTGGTTTTATAACCGTATTATATAAGAACCTACCCAATTCACCCTCTCTTAAGGACTCAACACTACATGACAATGGTGTATAAAAGTTCTTTTTATCTTGTAATTATTTATTGCTATTCCTCGAAACTGAGTAGCATTTTATTTTCCAATGTAAAGGGTCTTTTCGGAAATTTCATAAAAGTTAAAGCTTTAAGCTATTATCTCGATTATATCTAATGAGTCATTTTTTGCCATTTTTGTAAAATAATCCATTATAACAATGATGAACTTTTGTGCATTAGAAAAATATGTAAATTTTTGTTACGTTTACTGTGATGAAAGGATGTTAAATTGTACTTAAAAGAAATACTTCTCATTGATCTTAACATATCCATCCCGTGGTTTTATGTAATGCAGCCATATAGACAAGTAAAAATTTTAGAAGGTGCTAGTCCCAGTCAGCTTGACTCTTGGAAACGAGCAGAGACACATGATTCAGGAGAGTTAGATTAAATCTCTCGACCATGCTATCCGATTCAGGATATAAGAACAGGATGTTATTGAAATCTTCTGTATGCTAAAATATCTGCAAAGCTCCTCATACAGCACTGAATTGAAATAAGTACCTTGGTCTGAATGATTGATCATAGGGACTCCAAAACTGATGTCCAATCTTGCATAAAAATATAAAATCTTGCACAAGGAGATGTGTAATAGTTGATGCTTTTCAGTCTGGCATGAGTTATTTTTAAGCCATTTTGTAAAATAATTCATTATGACAATGATATACGATTTTCTTTAAAAGCCTGAAAATAATTTGCAATATTGTGCATTCAACTTAAATTTATTGTACATATATTTAAACATCACTGCCATAAAACAAACGAATTTCTTTCCAACCCCTCTCCAGTTTAAAATGTATGTTCTTTGTTTTCCTTATTCAATACTTTAAAGGAATATTGTATAGTTTCTTAGATACACAAATTCCTTTTTAAAAAAGTTAGATTTTTGAGCTTATTCCACTTTAACTATTCTACTATCCAAATGTTTAGCCTTTAACCACTTTTTGTAGCATTTTTCATTTCATTTTAAAGAAATAAGCTTAACATGCGTTACATGTACAATCGGTAACAAAAGTGTCCGAACACTAGAAAAAATTCCTATGTAAAAAAAGTACACTTCATATGGTTTTGTTAAATAAATCCTTATCGAATCCTGTTCTTAGACTGACTGAGAACAGGATTCGACAAGGATTTATTTAACAAAACCATATGAAGTGTATTTTTTTTACATAGGAATTTTTGCTAGTGTTCGGACACTTTTCTTACCGTCTGTATACTGTAGATATGTGCAGTCGGTAACAAAAGTATTCGAACACTAGCGAAAATTCCTATGTTAAAAAAAGTAGAGTAAATACTGTTTTGTTAAATAAATCCTTGTCGAATCCTGTTCTTAGTCAGTCTAAGAACATGATTCGACAAGGATTTATTTAACAAAACAGTATTAACTGTACTTTTTTACATAGGAAATTTTGCTAGTGTTCGGATACTTTTGTTACCGACTGTATGAAAGAGTCAGAGTCGTTAAAAGAGTTGTAGTCTGTCACCTTTCCTACTGACTCCACAGCACCACAGCCTTGCAAAATTTGCGTTTTTGAAAAAAAAAAAAAAAAAAAAAAAAAAAAAAAAGTCTGATATTTCTTTAAAACCAAGCTCATACAATTGTACGGGCTAGACATTATATTTCGGCTTCTGATTATCCATGCGACATTTAACAAATGTCGAAAAATAGCAGTTATCCGAGATTGCTGAAATTTAATAGCATTATTAAAAGGTGCTAGTAAGGTAAGTCCATCTATAAAATAATAATTTAATGTAAAGGTGATAATTTTTCTGGTCTTAAAGGGTCATTCTCCAAGAATGTTACAATATACAATTTTAACTTTTATATGTTTAGAAAAAAAAAAAATATATATATATATATATATATATATATATATATATTTCCCCAAGAATTTTATTTTTTGCTAAAAATTACTTTTATTATTATTATTATTATTATTTAAATCCATACACTTCTAACATTGTAAAAAACTCAATTTAATTTTTTATCATTAAAAAGGTAAGAAATGGGCTTTCTCTTATCAAAGTAGCCAAAAATAAAACAAAGTTCTTGAAAAAAGGATATATTTTTCTGAATATATAGAAAATTGGAAGTGTTACATTTTCGTAGAATAATACAAAACCTTTTCGTATAATATTTAATATGAGGATGTTTAAACTAGTAAGCATACGTTAAAAATGCATAAGCTTAGATCTTTCTTCTTTCATTTTATGAGATAATCTTGATATGAATAAAAAAAAGAATGATTTTAATATAGATAATAACGAAATATTTTTTGTAATCATAGCATGTCGCCTCTTCTTTGGTTAACGAGTTGACAAAAATTGTTATATATATATATATTCTTTTTCAAAACCACCTCTTATATACAGATAACTGATTACATCATATGTTTGAAATTTGTTTTATTATGTTATTCAGCTAAAATATCATGTATAATCTACTTTATTCTACACATAGTCACAATAAATGTTTTTTAATCAGTACAAAAAACTATAGTATTACACAATTATTTATTAATATAAACTTTTAAAGAATAAATGAAGCATAAATTTGTTAATTTTTTATTTATTATTTATAATAATAATAATAAATATTAGACTTTATTATTAAAATATCGATACAAGTATGTTTCAACACTAGAAATTCCCAAGTTTTCGAGAGGCTCGAATTCTCCATGGAAACCAGTTGTAGTCTTATACTTTATTTAAAATAACATTATTTAAAGAACGTGAACTAAGTTTAAAATAAACTAAAAATAATTATCAGAAAATTATAATTAACTTCAATAACTTTAACTTTTATATAGAATATATAATAAATATTTAATAAAGCTTGAGCTATGTTTTATTGAGCTTATATTCACTTTTCCTTTTTAAATGAATCTGGTTGGAGAGTTTACAAAAGAGAGTCATTAAGCTATCATATTCAATAAAAAGTAAAAACATCTCCAGTTACAACAGCGGATTTACTGATTTGCCATTTTGTCACGCTAGAAAGAGGAAGTGAAAATGCTGCTGCAAAACTTTTACCTTCATTTGCAGCGATCATCAAGAGTTTTTATTTTTAAACGTCTGTAGTATCTATACAGGGTTTCGACAGGTCAGGGAAAACCTGAAATAATCAGAGAATTTTAAAATTACTCAAAACTCAGGAAAAAGTCGAGGTATTTCAAAATTATTCAAAAGCCAAGGAAATTTTAAGGATGCTCAAAACTAAAAGATTTTCAAAAGTACTCAGTAAATTAAGAAAATCAGTTCTGGATATATAAATTGGGAATATGTAAATATCGTAGTTTTTGGTTATTTCATTTTAAACCACCTTTTTTTTTTTTTCACAGAAACAGTTTCTTAATCTTTCAGGTGCTATAGTTATTGCTAATATCGCAAAAGATTATGTGATACTGCATATATCATATGAAGGGGATAAATGGGTGAAACTAATTAAAGGATAAAATACAATATCGCCTATGTACCTAAATTAAGTAATATAGTAGGGTAAGTGCACCAGTGATTGACACTTTTAGAGCAATCTCTGATATTTTTAATGTTCTAGTCATCAGAAAATATTTTTAAAAATCTTAAGTTAGTATTACATATGGCATGGAAGACATTCAGAACCACATATATGTTAAAAATATATACATTTGAAAACAATTATTATTATTTTTTTTATGAATTTTTATTTGACACCCACTGAATGTTCCAGTAATTGACACTGCCAGTTTTTCATTTTATCAGTAATTCGCCCCCCTATGTTCCAGTGTTTGACACTGCTAGTTATTCCTTTTACCAGTCTTTAGCACTCTATGCTCCAGTGTTTGACATAAAATGTTAAAATTCTTATATGTAAAATAACGATTTTATTATTTTTCCTAATTATTAATTATTTCGGGATAGATGTCAATTACTGGAGCATGCCAATCACTGGAGCACCTACCCTATATGGGCAGGTTACAAATGGGTGTAAATAAAAGAAAACGGGAGAAAAGTAAGGAATACCTCAAGTTTATCCTACCTAGCCTATATTATGCCCAGTCTTAGACTCTTGCGCAAACCTTCTTAATTTGTTCCAGAACTACAGTCGGTAACAAAAGTCTCCGAACACTAGCAAAAATTCCTATATAGAAAAAGTACACTTAATACAGTTTTGTTAAATAAATCCTTGTCGAATCCTGTTTTTAGACTGACTAAGAACAGGATTCGACAAGGATTTATTTAACAAAACTGTATTAAGTGTACTTTTTTTACACAGGAATTTTTGCTAGTGTTCGGAGACTTTTGTTACCGACTGTACTTTATCAACGAGTAGTGTCCATCAGGCTGAAGGAAGGCAATAAATAATATTATTGTTTATGAGTGATTCTTTGTTTTCTAATGAACGAATTATTCGATCCGTCTAATTATGTTTAAAACATTTAGCTAAATAAGAGGCAACGATGAAAGGACAATTAGAATAGCTATAATAAATTAAAATAATAAATTCAAACCGATAAATATTTCAAGTATCTTGTTCATGAATTGCATGAAAGTGCAGTCTCAAATGGTTTAGTCCCCAATTTTCTCTTCTCCGTTGGTTTTCACTTTGCTTATGATTTGCCAAATGTGCCAAATGGCCTGGAATACTCAGTGGGAAAAGAGTTAAATTAATTTTTACTTCCATCATCTGACGACTGAGAGTGATGGAAATACTGTAAACCGTTAAAATTTTCAAAACTGAATTTTTAGCTGATTTGCATGATTTAAAATGGGCTGAATCAATTTTTATTTTATTTTATTTATTTATTTTTGTTAATGGGTTAGCGTTAGCATATTGAGGGAGGAGAGAGTCTTCTGACTATCATATCGGGCAGAAAAACAAGATAGAATCACCCAATTTTATAATTAAGTCGAGTCGTCTAGTATAGCGATTAGTTTGATAAGCTTTGATGAAAATTGGAAAACAAAGTTGGACATGAAAATCTTGAATTGGAGCTAAATGTTCATATTTCAAAACTGCATGTAATGGTTTTCTCCAAATTTATTAAATAAACCTTCTTTTAAATGTACTTGTAAATATTAATAATTAGTAATTGGCATCAAATCAATTTTAAGTCTCAGAAGTGGGTGTCTAAAAAAAGGGCTCTATCAATTTTCTTCAAACTTTTTGCATTAACTTTTTTTTTTTTTTCTATAGATCTCCAATGTATTAGTGGTTACTACAGAAAAATTAGTAGGTCAGTTACGTGTTTTTCCATCACACTATCTTTTTTTCTTTTTTTTTTTTTAAGATTCAACGACAAAATTCTATACTTAGAGGAGACCTGAACTAGTTGGCATATTGTTTTTGATTTTTTTGAAATTTTTTGTACGATACTTTGAGAAATTCTGATGAATGCATCGGAAAGCTTAACTCTTTGGCTATAAAATCATGTATAACCCACCAATTAACTACATGTTTAAATAACCCAGAAAGAACTCACCTTTTCCTAAGAGCTCACAACAATGCCAAAGGCCTAGTTGGCATACCCGTAGGGGCGAGCAGGGCCCACCTAGCAATTTTCCGTGCCCAGAACGTTTTAAATTTTCGTGCCCCCTTTAGAAGACCCAGAACCAAATTTCAAGAAAAAATAATAATATTACAAATAAATAAATACAAAAGACATAGCTTTAGTATGAGACCCCTTTGGCTACTTTAAATATTTTTGGCCATTTTTACGATGAATAGAAATGGCTATCGCAATTGTGGAACAAAAGACCTTGTCGAGAAATGCCCGAGCTATTTCCGTGCTTTATTTCAAATTATGCCAAAGGGGTCCAATACTAAAACTGTACCATACAAAAATAAATAAATAAATAAAATAAAATAATAATAAAATCTAAATTATAATTATTTAAAATTAAGGTGAGAACATAAAAGAACTTCATAAATTACACGAAAAGTATCAATAAAAACGAAAATTTTTTATTTTGTTTTACTGTAGAAAAGAAAAGTACTACTCAATTAAATAAAAATTTTAAGCTAGTAATACCTCTATGAAAGTACTTGTTTACACGCGAATTCCTGATAAAAAAGAATTTTTTTAGCGAAAAATATTTTATTTTATTCCCGGAAAATAAATAAATGAATAAGATAAAGTGTATTTTGTTAGCTTATTTTGGCATCAAATATTTGTTTGTTTTTTGATGATTTTAAAGTTAAAATTGGGTTTTTAAATATCTTTTGATCCAATTATCCGACTGAACTAAAAAACACTGGATTTTGTCCTGTTTAATAAGTATACCAGTTTTCGACGCGGTCGGTTGAATGGTGTAGCTTGTATAGCGAACGAAAAATCCGGACAGACAAACAATCAGCTGTATATATATATATATATATATATATATATATATTAATAAATAAATAAATACAAAAGGCTCAGCTTTCGTATGGGACCCCCTTGAAGAGCTTAAATATTTTGTCAATTTTTGCAATGAATTGAAATGGCTATCGCAAATGCGTAACTAAAAGTCTTGGCGAGAAACGTCCGAGCTACAGTCGGTAACAAAAGTATCCGAACACTAGCAAAAATTCCTATAAAAAAAAGTAGAGTTAATACTGTTTTGTTAAATAAAAAATCCTTGTCGAATCCTGTTCTTAGCCAGTCTAAGAACAGGATTCGACAAGGATTTATTCGACAAGGTTGCCAATGGAATTCAGTATTGGAGAAAGTTGCAAATGATAGTGGTGAGTTGGGTTGAGTAAGTATAGGTCGCCAGTTGAACTTAGTATTGAAAGTAGTCTAAGGTGATAATGTCGAGTCAAAGTAAGATGTTCGGTTGAGAATGGGAAAGTTTCTAGTTGGATCTAGGATATTTTTGGCGATGTTGTGGGTGAAATAGCTGGTTGAATGTGTCAAGTAGAGGTGAATTTGGGTTAGCATGGAGTGTCTAGTTATTGGATGTAGGATGCGAAATGTATGTAGAAGTGAATGCGGATAGTCTTAAGAAAAGTATTTTGGTAAAATGAAGTGAATCGTATTGGCGTATTATGAGGATTTTAAATAGAGCAATAAAATGGAACACTGGTATGCTGTTGGTGATACGGTGTGTTGTTAGTGGTATAGCATGACGAAGTACAGTCGGTAACAAAAGTATCCGAACACTAGCAAAAATTCCTATGTCATAAAAGTATAGTTAATACTGTTTTGTTAAATAAATCCTTGTCGAGCTCTTAGACTGACTAAGAACATGATTCGACAAGGATTTATTTAACAAAAGTGTATTAACTCTACCTTTTTTCCATAGGAATTTTTGCTAGCGTTCGGATACTTTTGTAACCGACTGTATCTTCACGGAGTTTGCTATTGAAAGAAAAATGCGACCCTGGAAAGATCCAAAGATTGCTCTCTGGAAAGATCCTCGACTTCGGCTATTACTATTGCTGGCTGCTGTGATGAGATACTTTTATGATAAATCTAAATTACTTCGTTTAAGTTCATTTAGTGAGTTCTTTCGCATCCCCACGCCTTTTCTTACGTTGATGTCTCTTTTAATCTGAGTCTCCTGATTGCTTTCTACTCTAAATTAAGAACAGGAATCAAGTTGAAGTCTGAACCGAGATTTCACAACGTGAAATTAAAAATATTTTATTTCCGAAAATAAATAAATAAATAAACATGAATTTTATTTGTTTATTTTGGCATCAAATATTTCTTTCTTTTTATTTAGATTAAAGTTAAAATGTGATTTTTATTTATATCTTTTGATCCAATTATCCGATTGAACTAAAAAATTCGGCATTTGCTAGATTTTGTCCTGATTAATAAGTATGCCAATTTTTGTAGTGGTCGGATGAGCGGTGTAGATTTGAATAGCGAACTAAAAATCTGGACAAAAAACAACCAGCTTTATATACATAGGGCGCATTCGAAAGTATTTCCCGGTCACTTCCCGAGTTCGGAAATGACGTCAGGCAGGAAGTTCGGGAAATTAGAACTACCATATAGGAGCCTTACAAAAAATGACCGAGATATAACTACTTCCGTACACATCTCATCTTCCCGGGAAACAAATATATAAACAAACATGGCTTCTATATGGTAGTTCTAATTTCCCGAACTTCCCACGTGACGTCATTTCCCAACTCGGGAAGTGACCGGGAAATACTTTCGAATGCGCCCAGGGTGTTTCAAAACTTATGGGCAAACATTTAAGGTGTGGTAGAAAACATCTAAACAAGTTATTTTCACCATACAATGAATGGGCGGGGAGCAAGCGGTGACCGCTAGAGGGCGCTGTAATGGAAAGTATAAAGTGCGCGTTTTCTTACACATCGTCATTTCTACCGTGTATTTCAGCAGAAATGGCGACATACAGTAATCAGGAAAAGGCGGACATGCATTTTATGTATGGTCTGGCGAATGGGAATGCTCTGGAAGGAGCAAGACTGTACAGACAGCGTTTCCCAAGAAAACACGTGCCAGACCGAAAAATGTTCGAGCGATTGCGTTTACAACTTGTCCCGTCCGCACGCTTCCTGTCACGTCCTGTATCATGCATGCCGGAGCCGAAGGATCCCGCTTCATTCAAGCACTTATGCAGTCGCTCGAACAGTTTTCGGTATGGCACGTGTGTATGGCGACACTAGCAAGAATGCCTATGTATGGCGACATACTTTATATATATTCATATATACAGTCGGTAACAAAAGTGTCCGAACACTAGCAAAAATTCCTATGTAAAAAAAGTGCACTTCATACGGTTTTGTTAAATAAATCCTTATCGAATCATGCTCTTACACTGACTAAGAATAGGATTCTACAAGGATTCATTTAACAAAATCGAAATAAGTGTACTTTTTTTACATAGGAATTTTTGCTAGTGTTCGGACACTTTTGTTACCGACTGTACATATTCATATTTATTCATATTTATACATATTCTGTATGGCGACATACAGTCTGTATGTCGCCATGCCCAAAGAATCTCTCCAGTTTAGAGATTCTTTGGCTATGCCTACTGAAATCCACGGTAGAAATGACGATGTGTAAGAAAATGAGCTCTTTATAATTTCCATTACAGCGCCCTCTAGTAGTCACCGCTTGCTTTCCGCCCATGCATTGTATGGTGAAAATGGCTTGTTTAGATGTTTTCTACCACCCCTTAAATTTTTGCCATGAGTTTTGAAACTCCCTCTACATAGAAGATGTATAATTGAATCGATCTTAAAATGACAGCAATATGAAGTCAAATTTAGTATTGCGATATTAGAGGGTCGCCGTTGAAAGTATATGATTCAGCTAAACAGTACAGCTTTGGTATGGGACTCTATTGACGAATTTAAATATTTTTTGCAATTTTGGCGGTGAATGAAATGGTTATCACAATTGCGTAAGTTAATAACTTTGCGAGAAACATCTGGGCTACTTCGATTTCAAAATTCGCCAAGAGAAATTTTTCGAAATTTTTTTTAAGAAATAATGGTTTGTAAAAAATAAATAAATAAATAAATAAAGGTTAGTAGCTATGATATAAAAAAAAATAATTAAGGATATTAATTGATGAATTTAATTTCTATCCTTAATTAATTAGTGAATTAAAAGTATAATAGCATTTCATTTTCCTCATTTGTCAAAAGGTTATAGCAATCCTACATCATCAGCAAAGTCACTCAGACTAATTCCTGTCAGGGAAGACCTGGTAAATAAATTGCATCATAAGAGTATAAATATGTTTCCAAAAGTAATGACCACGATAGAAAATCTCTTCTAGTACCTATCGGATAATGCTAGTTACAGTCGGTAACAAAAGTGTCCGAACACTAGAAAAATTCCTATGTAAAAAAAGTACACTTCATACCGTTTTCTTAAATAAATCCTTGTCGAACATGATTCGATAAGGATTTATTTAACAAAACCGTATGAAGTGTACTTTTTTTACATAGGCATTCTTGCTAGTGTTCGGACACTTTTGTTACCGACTGTAGTTCAAACAGATGATATCATCAACAGTCACCTATAAAACCTAGAATGAGATTGATGTAGATTCTGGCAGATCACCAATTTTAATCTAAAATTAGGGATGATGCAATCTGACAATCTAGTTCATAATGCCTACCAGTTTAGTTTAGAAAATTTTAGAAATACTTTTTAATTATTCATAAAAAATTATAAATTAAAAGTGAGAAATACTTTTTCTTTATTTTTTACAATCAATTTTCAATATTTATGGAATAATGCTTAAATATTTACAAAATAGAGTAATATTTTTTATTTTTCAATTATAATTTCATTAAAGTAATTTTACATTATTATAAAGCTTATTTTAATTTAAAAAAAAGTCTGCAATTATTTAATTCCAGTATTTTATTTTCTACTTTAGTGAGTGCTAACGAACCAAATTACGCGAATTAAAATAACTATATTTTTTTTTAGAAATCTAAACCATAAAACAATACTTGTTGATTCATGGGAAGCGGTAAAGGCGACAGCCGATCAGAAGTAGACAGTCATGTGACCAGAAAGTGAAACAAAACTCATTCTTTTTCTTTTTTTATTATTGATTCTGTTTTTCTCTCTGAACTATTCGAAAAACTGAAGTAACATTATTCTTGAATTGACATTCTAATATTCAGGCTGCATTCGTACAGCCAAGTAATCCATTAATTGTTATATTATTAAAACAATAAGTATTCTTCTGTTTATTCTTTATAACTCATTCAAGGCATAAAAAAATGCCTTTATACGTATTCTGAATGTTTAAACTTGTGCTAAAGTTTGTGAAAGATTCTGTTTTTATTCATAAAATTCTGAAAGAAAATCTCTGATTAAAAACAACTATAGTAAGCAATCGGATTTCATCTTTATTGACTTGTATGGCCTAAAATGGTTTTTCAAGCGACTACAGGAAATGCAGGAGAGAGGTGAGTTAGCTTTTCCTTAATTTTATGCATGCGAAAACTTAGTTTCGTTTCAGTAAAATGTTTTTTGATGCAGGTCAATTCTTTATGCATGAGTTTAGTTATAATTAATCAACATGAGTTTTTGGTCCGTCCTAGAGCCATGAGTCTATCGATGATTTACATAGATATATAAAAAAAAACTATATATATTTAATATGTATTTGATATTCTTATTCTTATTCTTATTCGTAATCATTTATTCTTAAAATGATTTATTTTTGTTCTTGAATGTTTGTTCTGTAATTCGAAGGCCTATAGTTATGTGTATTTAAACTTATATATTCTAAAATGCCGAAATTATCTAAGCAAGTTTTATTATTTGAAAATTTATGTAAGGAAATCGATAGTTTTAGAGATAGAGTAAAGGGGTGTAGTAAAGATGAACAATCTAAGGTTAAATTATTAAAAAACAAAGTTCAATCGTATGATCATGAAATCGCGGAAATATTTAAAAATTTATCCGCTAAAGAGAATGAGGATTATATGGATATGTATTTGAGATATAAGGGAGGGGTTTTTGATTTATTGGTGGAGTTAGAGGACAAAACAGAAGTAAATGCGTGCGATTCAGATACTCACGCGGAAAATAAAGATGAGAAAAATGGTAAATCGTCTCTTATTAAATTACCTAAATTTGATCTTCCAAAATTTTTTGGTGAAACCGAAAATTGGATTTCTTTTAAAGAAATTTTTAATTCGACAATTCTACAAAATAATCATTTATCCAAAATTGAAAAACTGCAATATTTACATTCTTCAGTGCGCGGAAACGCAGCTAAATTAATTCGAGGATTCGCTCTAAAAGAGGAAAATTTAGATCAATGTTGGGAAATATTAAATGAAAGATATGAAAATAAAAGACAATTAGCATTGAGTCAAATTAACAAAATATTTTCTATGAAAATTGTAAAAGCAAACAATGCTAAAACTTTACTTGAGTTATTAGATACTTGTAACGAAGCCGTCAGAAACTTAAAAACTTTGGGTTTAGATTCTAATGCGTTAAGCGACTTAATTATAATAAAATTCATGATGGGGAAATTGGATGAATCGTTAAAACAGAGATGGGAATTAATGTTGGATAGTGATAAATTGCCTGATCTTGATCTTTTTAGGAAATTCGTTGAGCGCGAAGCGCGCGGTGTTGAAGAGATAAAATGTAAACAAGACGTAAAATTCACTAATTCGAAGAAATCAAACGTATTGAGTACAATTGTGATAAAGGAAAATACGTGCATTCTTTGTAATGAGCGTCACGCGCTATTTAAATGTCCGACATTTAATTCAAAACCGGTTAAAGAAAGATGGAAATTTGTTGAATTAAATAAGTTATGTCTAAATTGCTTACGCCAAAATCATAGGCTGGAGAATTGTAGGATAAACATTAATTGTAAAAATTGTGCAGAAAACCATCATACATTGCTACATGTTTATGGTAGAAATATAAATTCTGAAAGGGCGAATCATGTATCGCCAGATATATCAGTCTCTAATAGTGCTCAGTTTTATTCTAGTAATGTTTTGTTATCTACAGCACTAATTAAGGTTAAATCAAATCAAGGAAAAATTGTGCATTGTAAAGCTTTGATAGATAATGCTAGTCAAAATTCATTAATTACTAAGGAATGTGCTAAGCGACTAAATTTGCCCTTACGGAGCACGTCGCATAGTATAATAGGGATTAATTGCGTTTTAGCAGAAACTGCTCTCAACGAAACAGAATTTAAATTCACTCCGCATTTTTCGTCGGAGTCATTTTCAGTCAGCGCTTTTATAGTTGATAGGGTTACCTCACCTCTCCCTAATTTCCAACTACCGCAACATGATTGGCCACACATAAAGGGATTACAACTAGCGGATCCCAATTATGACGTTAGTGGTCCAATCGATATTCTTCTTGGGGCAGAAATAGTCGCCTCAATCTGCAATGGCAGTCCAATTCAAGGGCCAGCAGGAACTCCTACAGCATTCCCCACAAAGCTGGGTTACCTCCTTTCAGGACGAATAAACAGTTTTCAATGTACAAATATCAGTTTAACGTGCCATATGACTATTGATGATGATATCAACAACACTTTAAAACAATTTTTTGATACAGAATCAATTCCAAATGTAGAATCAAAAAAGATAGAAAATGATCCTGTGGAAAATATTTATGTGACCACAACTAAAAGAAATAGTCAGGGAAGATATGTCGTTCACCTACCCTTTAAGCCAGATAAGGCACTTGGTGACAGTAAGTCAGGTGCTATTTCAAGATTTCTTTCCATTGAAAATAAAATTAAAAAGAATCCACAATTAAATGTGGAGTATTCGAATTTCATGAACGAATCTTTGGGTCATATGACAAAATTAAATCAAAACAAATTTAGTGAAACGCCACATTATTATTTACCGCAGCATGCTGTGGTAAATGTAAACTCTGAAACAACAAATTCGAAAGAATATCCCAATGATCCATTATCAGTCTATGAATTAAACAGTGTCACCCACGAAACAGCTTGTGCACCCATTGTTAACTTCTGTATCCGAGCAGCTCCTCCTATCCCACCTACCAATTCTATGCATCATTCCTGTCCCTCACTTGTGGGTTTAGTGCAAAATGCTCGCATGTCTGATTTAACCCTTTACGGTGCCAAAAAAGGTGTCGACAATGTTAATCATAATTCTGTATCAATACAAGGTGAAAAATGTGATAAAACTCTGTCCCTAGAACCAGTCTCTACTCTTAAATCATCTGATATTCCAATTAACTGTCAAAAATTATCTGCTTATGAGTCTAATGTTTTCATAGAGGAAAATCTGTCTGAAAGTACTTCGATCATTGACTTTCCTGCGAATTCTCATTCACCTTTTTCAAGCTCTGTTAAAAGAGTACCGATTTCTGCGACTTTGAGTCCAAATCGTTTTATTGATATTCGAAAACACCTCCTGAGCTATAAAGTTGAAAATACCCTAAAAAATGAAAATACGATGTTAAATAAGAAAAATCTCGCACTTCAGAAAATTTTAGATAATCAAGATTCCCCTACTAAAGACCTCCACATCCATAAAATACCACCAATGTGCACATTACATTCAGTTTCCGTTCAGAAATAAACTCATCAACATTCGACAGATTCAAGTTCTAAGCCTACACTTTCTAATAACACTTTCATATCACATATCACGAAATACTCTAACTATCTAAAACTTTTAAGAATTCTAGCTTATGTTTTGAGATTTATCAATAAAATTAAAACCAAATCAAAGGAAAGTGGTCCTTTAAAGGCCATAGAGCTAAATCAAGCGGAAATGTGGCTTGTAAAAATTATTCAAAATGCAGAATTTAGTGATGAAATTGCCTTACTAAGGAAAGGCAAACTTTTAAAACCTTCACACCATCTATTCTGTCTTGATCCTTTTCTGGATGAAGCAGGCATTCTTCGTGTTGGAGGACGCCTGCGGAACCACCCATCCTTACGATTTCAAGAAAAACACCCCATATTACTTCCCAAAGCAAATCACGTTACTTCCTTGATAATAACATATTATCATAACTTAAGCTCCCATGCTGGTCCCAATTTAGTACTTTCACTCCTTAGAAACAAATTTTGGATTCCCCACGGACGCTCCACCGTAAAATCAGTATTAAGACAGTGTATACTCTGTTTTCGACTGTCAGCTAAGCCAATAATTCCAAAGATGGGGGATCTACCCTCAGAAAGAATCACACCCATTCGGCCCTTTTCGAAGGTTGGTGTCGATTTCGCGGGACCAGTAATGACAAAATGTCAACATAAACGAAAAGCGACAACCTTTAAATCATATATTGCCCTTTTCATCTGTATGGCGACAAAGGCAGTGCATCTTGAATGTGTTTCAAATCTTTCTACAGAAGCCTTTCTCGCAGCCTTGAAACGCTTCATAGGTAGGCGTGGATACCCCTCTGACATATTTTCGGACAATGGCAGAAATTTTGTCAGAGCCCATTCTTACCTAAAACAGCTATTTTCTTTATTCAAAGAAGAAAAATTACAAAATTTTGCTTCCCAACACCAAATAACCTGGCACTTTATTCCCCCGTATGCTCCAAATTTTGGGGGACTCTGGGAAGCGTCGATAAAATTAGCCAAACATCATTTGGTAAAAATCACACAAGGCGCAATTTTAAATTTTGAGGAACTGTCCACTCTTCTATGTCAAATAGAGGCTGTTATAAATTCGCGGCCTCTAACACCATTGTCCAATGCTCCTAATGATATCGCAGCTTTAACACCAGGACATTTCTTGATTGGTACTGCATTATTAGAATTGCCAGAACTACCATTAACCAACAATTCTCTTAGTCTTTCTTCTAGGTATAAGCTCTTATTGCAGATGAAGGAAACGTTTTGGAAGAGGTGGAAAGCACAATACCTGCCAACATTGCTGTATAGATCCAAAAGAACCAACAACCACCGTCACAACTTTTCTCCAGGGGAACTCGTCATCCTGAAAAATAAAGTATCACCTCCACTCCATTGGGATCTCGCCAGAATCATCAAGTTGATTCCCGGACCTGACGGAATCGCCAGGGTCCTGCAACTTAAGACCTCTTCTGCTGGAACTCTGATTCGACCGGTTACGCAGGTGATCCCTTTTCCAAGTATTTCGACTCCTGCTCCGGTGCCTTCCCGCCCCGCCCAGCCTGTTGATTCATGGGAAGCGGTAAAGGCGACAGCCGATCAGAAGTAGACAGTCATGTGACCAGAAAGTGAAACAAAACTCATTCTTTTTCTTTTTTTATTATTGATTCTGTTTTTCTCTCTGAACTATTCGAAAAACTGAAGTAACATTATTCTTGAATTGACATTCTAATATTCAGGCTGCATTCGTACAGCCAAGTAATCCATTAATTGTTATATTATTAAAACAATAAGTATTCTTCTGTTTATTCTTTATAACTCATTCAAGGCATAAAAAAATGCCTTTATACGTATTCTGAATGTTTAAACTTGTGCTAAAGTTTGTGAAAGATTCTGTTTTTATTCATAAAATTCTGAAAGAAAATCTCTGATTAAAAACAACTATAGTAAGCAATCGGATTTCATCTTTATTGACTTGTATGGCCTAAAATGGTTTTTCAAGCGACTACAGGAAATGCAGGAGAGAGGTGAGTTAGCTTTTCCTTAATTTTATGCATGCGAAAACTTAGTTTCGTTTCAGTAAAATGTTTTTTGATGCAGGTCAATTCTTTATGCATGAGTCTAGTTATAATTAATCAACAATACTTATAGTATGCATAGTACTTTAATAGAATAGTTATTTGGCAAATATTTTTTTTTTTTTTTTTTTTTAATAATTATCCCCTTTTGGTTTATGGAGGTCTGAAAATGTCCTTTTCTGACATTTCAGGGAACTGTAAACATTATAGTGTTAAATACCTTACAATTAGAATTACATTTTCTCATTAGTGTGATTCCAGAGATTAATTTGTGTATATATTTTATTTTGTTGTTTTGTTCCCTAGAAGAGTAATTCACTGTCGAAATTGACAAAAATTTGATGTTTGATCTTGAACTTTGCTGCGAGGACGCGCGTCGGTTCCAATGGACCCGTTTCCAATGAGCCTCTCAAAACAGAGGTTTGGCAAATTCCGTGGCGCGAAATTGCCAATTCCTGTAACCATAATTCACCCTGTTCTATGATGACGCTTAAGAGATTTGATTGGTTTATTTGGCTTTCTGTGATGGTTTGATTTCTAATTGAACGCTGGGTTGTTGGGTGGTTTTTACGTTGAACTAGAGTTACACAAGGAGCAATTTGAGAAAGTCTGGGATCAATCAATTTGTTTTTAATGATAGAATTAATAATAATAATAATAATAAAAGTTATATAATGTCTGATTTAATTATGGCGAACAGTTGTTGAAAAGATTATAAAATTTTCTCGTTCTGAATTTTACTTAATTGCGTAATTAGGCTTACAAATATAAAAAAATAATATATTCGAGTTATTTCCAGCCGGATTAGGTAATTTTGCGGGCGTGAACATTTGACAAGGATTTATTTGACAAAGCAGTATTAAGTGCACTTTTATTAGACAGGGATTATTGATAGTGCTCTGATACTTTTGCTGCCGACTGTAGCTCTAGTACGAAATAAAATCTACTCAATCTGAAACATTTTAATTTGATTTATTTGGCAACTTGGTTACCAAATTTGGCGAAATATGATAGTTTAGGGTACTCAAAGTTGTGCAGAGACAGAGTTACCAAACTTGACCTTGACAATAATAACCACATCATCAACATAACAAACATACAGAATACCAAGGTTGGCAAAATGGATTAAAAGAGTCAACAACTATGCACCACTGAATAGCACAAAGCACTCCTCCCTGTCGACAAACAGAGCTAGTACGAACCTTCATGCATGTACCCATAAGATAGGCACAAACATATCTAGAGGACAACAAATTAGTAATCTATCTAGTAATAATGAGATTAGTGCCCCTGGAGTCAAGAGCATGAATGATAGTATCAAAAGAGACCCTATCAAACACCCCTTTAATATCAAGAAAAACAACAAGGGCAATTTCTTTATGATTAATGCACTTTTTCGAAAGAAAGGAAAGTTCATACAAAGCAGTATGTATTAGTAGATCTTCTAGATCGATAAGCATGCTGTGAGGAAGACAGCGGCCTGTCAACAAGAACAAGATTCCTAAGGTATATGTCAACAAGCTTCTCAATTGCTTTCAACAAAAAAGAGAAGCTAATAGGCCTAAAGGATTTGACCTCAAAGTACCTTCTCTTCAAATACTCTCCTTCCCAGCTGTTAATTGTTTAATTTCTTGAAGAGATAAAGCAGTAATTCGCTCGTTTTGTAATTCTTCACTGCCATTAAATTTTTCCTGTATCTTAAATTCTGTATAATATATTAACAATTTTAGTATATTTGTTTACAGTCAAATTATAATCTGATTTATTGGTTATAATAACTGATATATTATTATTATTATTATTATTATTATTTTTAACTTTATGAATAGATAAATGCATTGTAATATTTTCTTTTCTTTGATTTTTTCTGTTAAAATTATTCTGTCTGGCTTGATAGTGGGCATTTTAAATACAGTAGAACCTCGATTATCCGAACCTCGATTAACCGAAACTCACCTCGATTAACCGAAACTCTCCGTTAACCGAAGTCGGTTTCTTCTTCACTTTTTTTTTTCACTTTCTACTATCATCCAAAATTTTCTCTTAACAAACATGTATTTTTAAGGGGTTTTTTTTTTTCCACATTCCTTTTGTATGCAAGCCATCCTTTCCAAACTACGAGTGCTGATAAATATTTTAGATGATTATTGATGAATTCTCGATTATCCGAAAATTTCGATTATCCGAAGTGAGTTCGCTCCCAATTACTTCGGACAATCGAGGTTCTACTGTATATGCAATTTTTGACTCTTTAGGTTTTAAAGATTTTTTTTTTCTACAACCTTTGCTACTAATGATTCCTCATTATGTTTATTGAATTTTTCTTTTCTTTAATTTCTAACCTATATATTTGCAATTTTTGTGCTTTAGATGTACGTTTTTAAGTGTCATTGTCTTTAAATGGAATTTCTATATTATTTGTTTTGCTGTACAATCAACCAAAATTTTATTTGACTTTAGGAAATCATATTCTAAAAATAAATTGTATTGTTTGACGAAATTCCAAGCTGCTACATGAAATGTACCCGATGTATAACATAAATAGTAAATACCATTTTGTCTAAAATTGAGCTTACACTGGGTTTTAAAATGATGTGAACACCAAGTTTCTCAAGCATAAAAAAGAAAACAATGCTACAAAATAAACTTAACACTTATCAATGTTAGAAACAGCACAAATATTTTTATTTTATAACAAAATATAATTCAAACGGACATCTTTATATAAAGAATGCGGCATTTTTCATTTTTGAGGTGCTGCATAATAATATGAACACTGATCAAAAATATGGATTAGTAACCAGTGTATGCATGGGATTTTCTAATTAATGTAAGAATGTGATCAGTCAACGTGGACCAAGTCTTTTAATGTACTTTGGTCGATTTTATTCCAGTGGGAGATGATAGAAGCTTTTAATTCTGAAATTGTGACATACTGCTTTCCATTTGCATAAATTGGTTAAACCAGTAGGCTCCAAATGTCTTCCATCGGGTTTAAATCAGGAGAAACAGATGGCCATGGAATTACATGTACACATTTAGAAACCATTTTCAAGTGTTACTTGCCGTGTTGATGAATTGTTTGTCCTATTGGAATATACAGAAAGGTCCACCAATTTCTTCAGAAACAGGCAATAAATTTTCTTCAAGTAGATCTTGGTAGGTTACTGCATTCATTCTGCCAGAGGGAAACGCAATGTCGACTTTACCACGATATCAAAATGCAGCCAAACCATGAGTGACCCTTCACATTGGTGACTTTTGATGTTTCAGGTTCTTTGCACGGATCGTGTAAATAAGAAGAACCACCAGGACCATCTAAATTGATACTGTTTTTTCAACCAGAAAATATTATACTTTCATATTCTAATTTCCAGGTAATGTTATCTTTCACCCAATTGAGACAATTCCGTTGGTACTTTTCAGTCCTACGTGGTTGGAATTTTCTTTTCTTGTACTTTAGCACCTTAGAGCTATCGACTATTCTGATCAAAGAATTTTTTGACACCGCTATTGCTGGATCTCTCGTAAATTCACCTAAAGTTGTTTTCCCATCATTCATTCTTTTTATAATGGCTCTTTTTAACAATTTCCAAGAAGCTTGAAAAGTGCTAATGACTTCGATTTGTCTATGTCTATTCGCTCTCTAACTCCAGTAAATATTCTTAGAATGCTGATGTATGTTAAAACTGATGCATGTTATTGAAGTTCACTATCGGATGTTACCTAGGGAAAATGGAGTGAATACCTGTACCCTGTACTTTGATATGGAGTGAATACCTGGAGTGATACCTGCGGAGTGAATGGGGTGAATACCTGTACAGGAACACCTAAAAGTATTCCAAAGCATTATTCAATGAAAGGTATTTCTATAAACCACATTTTAACACCATTACTTTACACAAATTTAAATGAAATTGAAATATGTTATTCAAGTTCACTGTTGAATGCTCCCTATTGAAAATGGAGTAAATATCACAACTGGTTTATGTACAGGAGAACCCAAAAGTATTCCAAAACATTGCGTTCTATGAGAAGTATTTCAATAAACCATATTTTAATACCTTACTTATACACATCTTAATGAAATTGAAATATGTTATTCAAGTTCATTATCGGATGTTTTCTACTGAAAATGGATTAAATATCACAACTGATTTGTGTACAGGGACAACCGAAAGTATTCCAAAGTACTGCGTTCTATGAGAGGTATTTCTATAAATCATATTTTAATAACCTTACTTTGCACAAAGCCTTATTAAATTAAAGTATGTTATTCATATACACAAAAGAATGTTGTTTATAGAATATACTGCGATTAGCAATACTATTTACTGGGCCATACAAAATTTTTCAATTACTACATTAAGGTTATTAATGGAAAATAGCTGGAATTGCATTTTTATTACAAGAAGCGTTTTCAACACTTTCTAACAAATTTTAAATGTGGATATGGTTTGAATTAACGTATCTATCGGTCCGTCTACCCGTCTCCAGAGTCCGTAAATATTTTCAGATTAAAAAAAAAAAAAAAAAAAAAAAAAGATATATGTTATTTAAATTCACTATAGAATATTCCCCATTTAAAATGGCATTAATATGTCCTGTACAATAGTTTGTGTGTAAGGACACCCCCAAAAATGTTAGTGCGTTACATTTTAAATGGAACATTTTTATAAATCACATTTAAATAACTTTCTACTGCAAAAATCATAAAGATATTGACACTTATTGTCAATATACTAAAATAATATTTTGTACAGAACAGTATATATATATTGTTGCGTATTTGGGGGTTCGTGAGTTGTCCGAGAAAGAAAAGCGAAACTTGCAGAGGCTGGAAACTTTATTTACAGAAAATTTCAAAAGAATGCAGGTCTATAAACCAGGTATCAACTTCAGTTTCCCCAATAAACACAGCTCAAATAACAATTGAGAACAGCAATCTCACATTACAAATTGTATCAGAACATTAACATACAGCGAGGCTGTATCAAAGAGGCTCACTCAGAGCTATTTGAATAGCATTGAAAGAATTGGCGAAACTAAACTGAGACTGACTGATTTAGCGTAATGCAACTCCTTAAATACCCGCATAGAAAAATGTAGAAAATTCCAGAAACTGGTCAGCCAATGAGATTACAACTTCCATATTTGGTATATCGATAAGGATTTTCTCTCCAAGGTCGCCAAGGAGGGAAAAAACCGCCAAATCTATTGCCTGCCTTATTGGAGCTTTTTAATACGATTTTAAAGGGGAAATTAGCTATTTTAGCTCGAAAAAGAGCTAGAAAGGCAGAAAATTGAAATTTTATCACCTGACTAAGCCTCTTTGAATGAATTTATATAAAAATAACTACAATTACTTACAAACTCGCAACAATATAGTGCTCAGATTTACAGGGTTACATTAAAATATTCAGATACATTAAGAGCTGCATTCCATTTGTGTTGAACATTTTTAACAATTTCCAACAATGTTTAAGAATGATTATGAATTCAATTACTTTTATATGCCTTCCTTTCTGTTCTTCTGTCTGCCTATTGTGTAATAATGTAGGCAAAGAACATCGAAGGTTATATGATACATCGATATGTACAGTTGGAAAGTGTTAATAATCAATGCGTATTGCATGATTTTTCGTTCTTGTTTCTCTTTTCGATAGATTTCGTGGGCGTCTCAGAGATTTCTTTGCTCCATAATCCTCTTGTTATCAAAGAGAATTCAATACTACACCTGGGGATCTTTTCAATTTTTTTGCGATAGTTCTTGCTGTAAGTCCTTGATCATGGAAAGCCACAATTTTGCCTTTCTCAAAACCACTTAAGCGACCAATACTAGTAGAACTCACTTTGGGGAAGTTTCTAAACTTGCGAAGCATATTTTTATGCTGTAATATCCATCAGACGACGCTGTATTTTGAAGAAAAGTGAAACAATCGATTGTAAGTTATCCATCTATGTCTATGTTTTTGTATATATTTTGTAAATGTGTAAATGGAACATTCATTCATGGAATAAACAAGTAAAAGATATAGTCTGCATATTTTCTGTTCAATATCCATTTATATAAAAGAAGATATGAAATTGGCAACGAGTAAATTTGTTCGACATTAATATTACTTCGATTATTTATCAAATATGGATCAAGCACAACTTCAAGAATTATTACAAACATTAACAGCAAGTAATGAGTGAATAGCAGTATTGATCGCCACAAGCAAAAATGAACCATATGCAATAAATAAATCTGCAATCACAGAGACAGGTACTGTTACCTTTTTATCCAATTTCAAACAATTTAATAGTAATATTGAAACTTTCACTCAATATAAACAACGCTTTGAAAATTTTTTTGAAACTAAAAATGTTTTTACTGATAAAGTTTTGTGTTCGAAAATATTACTAAATAGTATCGGTTCAGAATTATACAACTTATTAACATCATATGCAATTTCCCCATTTTACATGCTCTTTAAAATTCCGAGAAAACGCAAAGCCAGTATTCTTAAAAGCTCATGATGGTCTTTTTGCTTTACGTGACAAAGTTGAGCAAGAACTGAATGCACTTGAGGGTTATAATATTATTACGAAAGTTGACTGTAGTGATTGGGGTTCACCATTGGTCGCTGTGCCTAAGCCAGATGGATCAGTACGCCTATGTGTCGACTATAAAGTCACTGTTAATCCCCAATTGCTAGCAGCTCGTTATCCAATTCCAAGAATCGATGAAATCTTAAATAGTTTATGTAATGCAAAAGTCTTTTGCACCCTAGATTTATATAAAGCATATTTATATGTAGCAGTTGGTAACGGTAGTAAAATTATACAAACCATTTCAACACACAGAGGAACATTTCAAGTTAATCGGTTATCTATTGGAATCAAAACTGCACCCTGTGAATTTCACAGAATTTTAGACCAAATTTTAGAGAGTTTACAAGGAATCACAACCTATTTCGATGATATAATTATCCATGGTGAAATGATAAAGGAATGCAGAGAGCGATTGATTAAATGTTTTGAACATCTAAAGAAATATGATTTACATGTCAATAATCAAAATGTCAGTTCTTCAAAAAATCTATTTCTTATTTGGGATATGTAATTGAGGAAAATAAAATTTCAAAATATCCAAACAAAGTTGAGGCAATAATTTATGCTCTTAGACCTCAAAATACTGATGACATAAGACGTTTCTTAGGTATGGTTATATATTATTCCAGATTTACACCGGATACTTCAACGCTGACATATCCTTTAATATGTTTACTTAGGATCTTAGGAAAAACATCAAATTTAACTGGTCATCTTCTCGCGAATCAGCATTTACGAAATTAAAACAAGAAATAGTTAGCAATAGAGTTTTAACTCCCTATGACACATCGTTATCAATAACTGTAGCATGTGATGACAATCCAACAGGCATTTCAGGAGTCCTATCACATATAGTCAACGATCGAAAAACCAGTAGCATTTGCATCCCGCTCATTAACAGTAGTAGAGCAGAACTATAGTCAATTAGATAAGGAAGCTTTGGCAATCAAATTCGCAGCTCAAAAGTTTCATACCTATATCTACGGTAAAGAATTTACTCTTTTAACAGATAATAAACCTCTATACCGATTTTTCCATCATGATGCCAAAATTCCTACATTTACGTCATCTCGATTACACAGATATGCTACATTTTTGAGTGAATATAGTTATAAAGTTCAATACCGAAGAAATTAACATCATATAAATGCTGATTATCTCTCAAGAGCTTCCATTAAATCACGAGACCCAAAAACTCTACAAGAAGATGACAAATTTACAAGCTGTGAATCAAATTTCTAATGTGATCCTCACACCTGAAACTATCGCTAAAGAAACGGAAAAAGATCCAAAATTATCAACTTTGAAAAAGGAACTTTTGTTGGGCGATAATTATAGTATCGACAATTCGTTACAAAATAGAATCATTTTTAAAGGTCATAATATCTACGTTCCAGAGACATTTCGGCAAACAGTATTAAAAAAATTGCATGTTACTCACATCGACATAACAAAAATGAAGCAGCTGGCTAGACGGTATTTTTTCTGGGGAAAAATTGATCGAACCATTGAAAATCTAGTAAAAAGCTGCAAAGAATATTCTAACTTGCGCAATAATCCACCAAAAGTAGCTGTACACCCGTGGGATAACCCTACAGATAATTGGGAATGGATACACATAGATTATGCTGGTCCCTTCCAAAACCACTATTTTTTGATATGTGTTGATGCAAAGTCAAAGTAGATAGAAATATGCATGTCAAAATCAGTTCCAAATACCAGCTCTACAATCAATCTCTTAAACATTTTCTCAACTCACAGATTTTCTTCAATACTTGTATCAGATAATGCATCCATATTCACAAGCAAAGAATTTCGAACGTACTGCACCACTTGTGGAACAGTCCAAAGGTTTATAGCCTCGGGGCAATCCTGCTGCAAATACTTGGCAGAGCGAAATGTGCAAGCCTTTAAATGATGTCTAAAGTCAATGATAAATAAAGCTGGCCCCCTTACAGAAAAAGTTTTTAAAATATTGCTCCATTATCATGCTACTCCTCTAAGCTGTGGGAAATCTCCGGCAGAACTCTACCTTCATCGTAAAATTTGTACAGAATTGGATGCACTTTCGCCAAAATCAACTTGTCGATCAAATTTTATCAGTGAGCCAGTATGAGCTTTATCCAAGGGAGAGAGAATTCAGACCTGTATGTACCAAGACAATTCGGAAATATGGCAGTCTGGTGGTGTCATTCGTAAATTGGGACCTTGTCATTACCTAGTAAAGCTGGACTCACGGTGTACCCTAAAATGATACATAAATCAATTAGTTTCAACCAGTGGCGGATCCAGAACTTGACTTTTGGGGGGGGGGGGGGGGGCTAAGATTTTTCAAAGTGTTATTCTAGACCAATAAAAAATTTATAGTTGCAATATTCAATTGTGAATGTCAGTGTTTTGGGGGGGGGGGGGCTTCAGCCCCCTAGCCCCCCCCCCCCCTTAAATCCGCCACTGGTTTCAACTCGAGTGTCTATGGCAAATAAATATCAACCAAAGGAAACAAATAGTTCCAAATCATCAAAACACGTCACCTTCACTACAAGTATACAAATGTGCGATAATTCGCCAACTTCAAGGGGTGATGATATGCTAACAGAGTTGCGCATCCAGAGAAATAATAAAGGACTCATGAGCAAACTTTCAATATCAAGAGACCACTTAGCAACACCTTGTAATAACTCAATTCCAAACTACCCATACTTTATGTCGAAGATAGGGAAAATAAGACGTCCCCCCACAATATCTTTCAGACTATGTGACATGACTTCTACAAAAACTTTTATTAGTTTTCATTAATCAACATATGTATGTTTTTTTCTTTTCAGTTTATATCTTTCAATTTTGTATGTCAAAAATTTAGCGTGGGAGATTGTAACATCAATCAGACAGCATTGTATTTGAAATAAAGTGAAACAATCGATTGTAAGTTACCCATCTAAGTTTTTTAGTGTTGTGGATTTCTCCGTGCAGGCATGTGTAATAAATGCAAGAAACTTTTTTAAAGCATTCGAGAAACTCAAACTTTAACTTTTAATTTTATGGTCAATGCTACTTTTTTTGCAGGTTGGTTGTATGTTTCATCACAACGTAAAATTACTGGCAATACAACTTTCACCATCTAAATGTACTTTTACGGGCTTTGACTGGAATCTCTGCTGCCGGGCTATGCCCGTAATTTATTGTCTATGTTTTTCTATATATTTTGTAAATGTGTAAATAGAACATTCAGTCATGGAACAAACAAGTAAAAGGTATTGTCTACATATTCTATGTTCAATATCAAATTACACAAAAAAAATATGAAAATGCTAAACTAATTTGCATATTTCAGCTTCTTCTCAGAGTCATATTCAATATTCCTGATCGGTTTATGGTTATTTAGTAGTAATTTCATTCCCATTTTTTAAAAATAATTTATATTTTTAATAAATTTAAAGTTTTATATTCGTTTTATTGTTATTTTATTTATTAGGTAAGATTATCGTACTTGTCCACCGAATAGCATTTTCTGATAATTATTTATGAATTTTTGTTTTGATATTACAAAATTACTAGATGTTAATATCATTTTGCAACCCAGTGTAATACAACATTTAAATGATATCATAGGATTGTTTAAAGTATGAATTGTCACTCTTCTAGATAAATAATGTATTTCTATTTTTTTCCATTTTTAATTTTTTGTATAAATCTGTAGCTATCAAACTAATTATTGGAATTGTTGATATTTCAAATGGTCATTTTCTACACTAGTGACACATTCCTTTTTACAAATGCAATTTCTTTTTGTATATCAGTTGAAATACTCTTGTTTTTATTTTTATTTAAACTGGAATACATTATATATATATTTTTACTGGTTTTTGTATAATTCAAGTTTTCGATATGGCCATATTTAGGGAATTTTCAGTGGGCATTCAATTTTTTTTCTTTGAAAATCCCCACCATAGTTTTCCTAATTTGAATTACATTTTAAAATTTTATATTATTTTATTATAATTTTGCTTTCCAAATGACATGCGGGTATCTCGATTATAATTTTACAGTACTGGTTATATAAAATTATTTCCTTATTTCCCTATCAATTTTATTTACTGGGAAATATGAATTTTGACCCTGATAATTTTCACCGTTATTTGCTCTAGTACCATGAAAAGCTATTGATCTACCAATCTCTAAATTGTGAGGAAAGTTTCTAAAATTAGATTGTGCATTATGATAATAATTACTTGGAATGTAATCGTGTTTCATTTGTAATGTTAGTAAATGTTGGCATTGGAGTACAATAGCCATAAATTTCCCTAGGTTGCCAGTTACTTTTTGGTGGTATTTTTTGCATTTTACTATTATACCAACACATATCAGTGCAATGATTTGCTATTTTGCATATGTCACACCACCTACTTTCCACTATTTGTATTTTATTTTGATCTAGAGTATTTTCTAATTTTAAAGCACTTAATTCTTCCTTGCTATTATTTGTTTGGTCATTCTGGGATTTTGATAATTGAAATAAAGTAGTACACAATGTATTTACTTGTTCATTATTACTTGCATCATATTGCTTATTATCAAAATTTATTTCAATCTGTAACTATTTTAGTGGCCTCCTCATAAGTCGCAGGTGTACTTTTTCAGAATGCAAATGCAATGTCCTTCTAAGAAATGCAACAATTTTATAGTTTTTAACAAATTCAGTACGTTATTTATTTATTTTTTTAATTATGACCTGATTGCTGGAAGCATTTGGCTGAAATTATATCAAATTGTTTTTGGAATTCTTCGATGTTCTAATTTGGCCACTGCTTTAACTCCATAAATTTCTTTTGAGTTACCTAATATAAATTCATACTTTAAATATCAACCTCAAAGCTTTTTTTTAACTTAAACTTTGAGACTTATATTATACATATATTATCATAAATAATGATCTTAATCAAATACACATATCAATCTTTACTTTAAGTGTTTATAAATATCAAAATAACCTAAAAATTAAAAGTTTTTTTACTTACACATATATTTTTTGTGTCAAATATATATACATACAGTAGGTAACAAAAGTGTCCGAACATTAGCAAAATTTCCTATGTAAAAAAAGTACACTTCATATGGTTTTGTTAAATAAATCCTTATCGAATCATGTTCTTACACTGACTAACAACAGGATTCGACAAGGATTTATTTAACAAAACCGTATATGTGTACTTTTTTTACATAGGAATATTTGCTAGTGTTCGGACACTTTTGTTACCGACGGTACATACATATATTTGGAAATACTTCTGAAATTTCATATTCTATACTTATACTCTCTAAGTTTTACACTTTTATTAGGTAGCATATTCTATAATAATTCATAAACATCTAGTATTTCAGCACCAAAAATGGTAATGGGCCTATATGGTGATGAAATTTACAGCAGGATCAAAATTTTTTGTTCAACCACATAACAGTGCTACTTGCTGTGATACAGCACAAAATTTATTGTACAGTAACCTTCCTACTTTTTAAATCTCACTTTTATTCCTTTACTTGAAAAAATAAAATAGGATGATGATAAAAGAGCTAGCAAATGACCTTTGTTTAAAAATCCTTATTATTAAAATTAATACCAAGGTATATTGCACTTAATTCTTTATTTCAAAATTTTATAAGAGGGAAAAATTTAATAAACTCTTATTATTGCCACATCTCAAATATACCACTTACCACAACAGTCACCCTGATCTTGAATAATCAATAAGCAGCTTCCTCATAAAATATCCATAAAGGCACAACAGTTGGTGGTTGCATTGTTTATATCTTTTTAATGTATAGTTTATTTTTCATCAAATAAATGTCCACACAAACTAGGTCCCTTATTTAAAATAAATTGAACTGTACTTACAAATCATCTATATCAAGGTGCAAAAAACTGATTATTATAATGTACAGATTTATAGTCTATCGATTATTGATAATATATTTCTTCCACACTTCAGATACATACAGATTTTTACCCAATTTTTATTCCTCATCATTTCCAGTATTTCTCTGGATAGAAATTGATTCTTATAAATATGATTTAATTTATTTTTTTTATTAGATTTTTTCATTATTGACATTATTAAGGGGACTTGGCACCACTGTCGACAGCACTGAAGTAAGTTTTATATAAAAGCTTATATAGGGTGTCCCAAAACTAATGCAAGATTTGAATTAAATAAAAAACAGTTTTTTTCTTTAAATTGTTATTTTTTTTATTGAATTGTAAAGTAAACAGGATAGGGTTATGTATGGAATAACACATAGGGCAAATGCCTCCACAGCTTTGCTGGCACATACGCACTCTATTCTCGAAATTTTCCATTGCCATTTTGTATAAATGTAGCTGAATTTTGTTAATACAGCGTTGAATTTCCTCCTTCAATGCACTCGTGCTTGTGGGCATAGACCTTTGACTTCAAATAACCCCATAAAAAGAAATCCG
Source organism: Salticus scenicus (assembly GCA_963930645.1). Lineage (NCBI taxonomy): Eukaryota > Metazoa > Arthropoda > Arachnida > Araneae > Salticidae > Salticus > Salticus scenicus. The sequence continues at coordinate 172,112,997 of OZ005651.1, forward strand.
ATGGTGTTAAATCACACGATCTAGGGAGGCAATTCTTATAACTGAAACGAGAAAGTATACGACCAGGAAATGTCTCATCCAGTGGCGGCTGGTGAATGACGTATTGGGTGGGCTGCAGGCTAGTAACTAAAAACAGTTCGTCACATAGAAAGCTTTTTCTTCTGATTGGCTGTTGAAATGACAATACATTTACGTTGATTCTCAAAATAAACAAAGCATCCAATAAGACTATTAAAGATTCCATTCTATGTACTTTTTCTAGATGCTTCGCCGCAGCACCCCCAAAACGTCATTCACGAGCAGCCACTGGTCTCATCATGTATTAATTGAATTGTTTCATGGGCTGTATGGTATGTGGCACTGGCTAACGCTCCATTTTTACTAACCCTAAACTATCAGCTGTCAAATGGTTTTTTTAATAGGGTTGCCAACACTTTACTGCACGAATGGTGGCAAATTCAAATCTTGCCTTAATTTTGGGACATCCTATATTTCCATTTAATATTTATAAATTGAACTATATTAGTTTTGTTCAATAAAATATATATTCAGGCAACAGTTTTTATGGTTTTTGATATATTTTTTTTACAGATTTGAAATCTTAAAATTGTGTTTTTTCAGTTTGCATTTTTTCATGAATTTATGATCATCAAAATGATTAAACTTCTACAGATAATTAATAAAGGACTTAATTTTTTTTTTTTTTTTTTTTTTTTATGTTTAAGAGAACCTACTTAAAAGAATTAGGAATGGATTTTGAAATTTATTGATTAGTTTTTGAGAAATTAAAAAAATATAAAAAAAAAAAATGCATGTGTATCTAAAAATTTTGGAAAAAAAAAAAAAAAACATTTTTGTTAGATTAACATTTTTTCTTTTAAAGATATTGCAAAATAAATTCCTAATTCTTTTAGGCAGGTCTTACTGAACACCAAAATATATTCCTAAATATCTGTAGAAATTTAAGCATTTCCAAGGGAATTCATGAAAAAATGCAAATTGAGAAAACATGATTTAAAAATTTAAAATATCTGAAAAATATATCAAAAACCATAAGAAATGTTGCCTGAATATTTATTTTATTGAACAAAACTAATATAGTTCAATTTATAAATATTAAATGGAAATATAAGCTTTCATATAAAACATACTTCTGCGGTCCTGTCAAAAGGTGCCAAGTACCCTTAATGTTTATCTTAATTTTTATATTTTTATTGTTGATAATAGTGTAGTTTTCCAGAAGTATCTCCAGATTGTTTTATTGCTTTTTATTTCCAAGTGAGAGGAGAAGCAGTTTTACATTTATCGTCACGTATTACTCTCTCTGAATTTTCTTCTTCTCTCAGAAGCCAGTTATTCTTTAACAGATTTCACCCCTTGTCCAGTGGGAATGCTGTAAGCTAACTTATGTTGACCATGGGCCTGGCCACTTCTGACTTTTTCTTTTTTGTTGGCTGGCCTATTACCCCCCCCCCCCCCTTTTTTTTTTATTTGCATATTGGATCCATGTGGGCAACCTGTACATTTCATCTATCTTTTTTCTAGAAAAACTCTGAGATATAGCTTTTTCCGATTATATTCTGGGTGGTCTTAGCATGGCTATAATTTCATTTTTATGGCCTTCTCTGGCCACAAAGGGAAGAAAGTTCTTTGAAATAGCACTCAAGTTATTAGAACTAAAATTTTAAAATCATACTAAATAATATCTATATACTTTTCTTTTCTTTTTTTAAATGATTAATTATATCTTTTGTATGTGGCAAGTGGCTTTAATGGTGTTTTAAATCCAGTTGGGATATGGGTACAGTGGCGGATCCAGAACTTGACTTTTTGGGGGGGGGGGTCCTGACATTTTTCAAAGTGTTATTCTAGACCAATAAAAAATTTACAATTGCAATATTCAATTGTGAATGTCAGTGTTTTGGGGGGGGGGGGCTTCAGCCCCCTAGCCCCCCCCCCCTTAAATCGGCCACTGTATGGGTATACTTTCCCATACTATCTTTTATACTTCAGTCAAAAGAAATTTATTTGCATATGCTAATCACAGAAAAACATGACATTGCTACCAATACCACCCAGTAGCCAAAGCTAAAATTTATAGAGATTAATTCTATGATAACAATACAATAGCAACAAAGATAAAAAAAATAATTAAATAATTAAATTAAGAGAATAATTTAATTAAGAGAGTCGAAAAGGTAATATGGAAGAAATAATTTTAAATGACTTTAGTAATGAAAAGTATGTGAAGAAATGTTTCGAAATTATGTGAGAACATAGTTTTTTTTTTTACTATTTATCATTTTCTGAAAATATTGCAATAAATGTAAATACAGTTAAGCATAAAAAATATTGCACTGCAATTTTTTTTTCCCCCACCAAGCTCCGATATCATTCCTGCTGATTCTTATGTATAATGATCACCTGAATTTGACTTCCATTTTGTCCAATCACTCACCCTTTTCTCGGGACGTCTAGACCCTCTCCCAATTTTTATCACTGTTCGGTAATTTTATGACCATGAATTTGATTTGGATGGTGGAAAAGGATTATTTTAACATATATATATATATAAAATAAACAACAATAATAATAGTTTGATAAAATGTAATAAATGTAATTCATAATTTCAGAGACAAATCCTCCCCCCTCAAATTTCCATTTTGTTATAATGTTCATGTTTTAGAATTTATCACCTCTGTAGTCCCTCAGAAGATAGTTAACAGTTAAAATAATCCTTTCCTCCCATCCAAATCCAATTCATAGCCATAAAATTACTGGACAGTGATAAAAAAAAATAGGGGGACATCCCCAAAACACAGTGGGTGATGAGACAAAATGGGCATCATATGTGGATTCAGAAGGTCATTTTACATGAGAATTTGCAGGAATGTAGTTGGGGCCAATTTTCATGCATAGCAGCATAATTCGTCATTGGCAGGAAATACATGTAACTGAATTTCTGATATTTTCAGATAGGAATGCTAAAGAAATATCACAATTGTAGCATTCAATGTAATATCAATTGCAGTATTCACTGAAATATTACTTCAAAAACAAGTTTTTAAAATATAACAATATCCATACAGAAACTTGAACAAATTGATATATTTCAAATTAACAACTGTGAATTAATAACACAGATCTTTATTTTGAATCATGATACTAAGATTGTATAGTAAATAACATTGGCATTATTATATAAATATGACATTTATTCTTAAAACAATAGCAAAAAAGAAAAACTAATTTTAATTTGGTAATTTCTTCAGTTATCTACAAGATAAGCATACTTCATACTTTCAGCTGATTTTGTATTTTGTAAATATATTTTTTTTAATCTTTTCTTCAGCTGTCTACGAACACACTTAACACATACACAGGAGGAGATAGATAACTTCTTTTGTGAGTTTCATTTGGGAATATAACTAAAAAAAAAGAAAAGAAAGATTTTTTTTTTTTTTTTAAATCTTAATTTGAGATTTTTTTAATTCTGGCTTTGTGAATATGTGCTGCTACTGATGAATAACATTTCTGAAGTGTTTGGCAAAACTGAATAAGAACAGAACTTTGAATTGTTCTTCCTAAAAATTTTATGCTAATGAAGTTTTGTTTTTGAGGTGCCAAAAACCTTCTGAATTTTTGGTCTTGTTTTTATTTATATATTCTTTTCCTCTGGTTGTTTGCACAATTAATGATCGCTAATTTTGCTTGTTTTTAGTTAGAGAGAAAAAAAAAAAAAACCTTTTAGAGTTAGATTATACATGCTGCTAGAATATATATGCTTCAAGTACACATAATTTATAATTTTAAAGTTCACACATTAATATAATAAAATGATTCATCATAACTCAGGAAAGCTCTAATTACATTTCCATCTGGTTGTTTATTAACATGTTGAGTGCCATGTCAGCCATTCTAGATTCTAGATATTTTCAAATATGATATAAAGATGCATCAACCATCGGTTGTTAACAGTGTAAAATAGGATATAAAACTAAAAATATTACATTGCTTTAAGTAATTATTGAAAATTTATATAAAAGTTGCTTAATTTTTATTTATTACAGGAGGAATCATTATGGAATTTTAATGGATTTTAAGAATTTGCATGGTGCTCAATGTGTTAACACATTGAGTGCCATGTCAGCCATCGGTGGCTGACAGTGTAAAATAGCATATAAAACTAAAAATATTACATTGCTTTCAGTAATTATTGAAAATTTATTGAAAATTATTTATTACAGGATGAATCATTATAGAATTTTAATGGATTTTAAGAATTTGCGTGATGCTCAATGTGTTAACACACTGAGGGCCATGTCAGCCATCGATGGACAATACTAAACATTTTGTTTAGTCCATGTTAACCACTGGTGGCTGACAGTGTAAAATATGATATAAAGCTGCATCAACCACAAGTAGCTGACAATGTAAAATATGATATAAAACTAAAAAAAAAAAAAAATACACTGTTTATAAGTAATTACAATTTATTTAAAATTTACTTAATTTTTATTTATTACAGGATTATACTAAGGCATTTTAATGGAATTTATTGAAACATGGTAAACACAACACATTTCTAAGCAGCACACATGGCCTGAAGTGGATTTTCTTAAAAATTCACATGGCACTCAACATGTTAACATGCTTAAAAAAAAAAACTAGAAGTGTACAAAAGAAAAAAAAAAAAAAAAAACCAACTTAATGATGTTTTATTATATTTATTAAATACATAGCAAAATTAAGAATAAATTTTCAAAGGTTCCTGTGACTGACACAATCAAATTTAACTTTTTCGCAAAAAAGAACAAAGAAATTGCGTTTCTGAAAAGTATTACTATTAGCATGATTAGGGCCAATCGATGTACTTTACTTCATCTGAATGACATGCCAAAAGTATAACCATATTACCAGACATTTTGTTTTCTTTATGCGTTGATTTATTTTTTTCCCCTCAGCAAAATTAAAATTTGTTTCAAGCAGCAAAATTCAACAAGAATTTTGCATTGCGATAATTAAAGAAGTTTTAAGTACACTTAGGAAAGTTTAATGCTAAAGAGTTTCAAAAGAATTTGAATGCACCATGATATATATATAAAAAATTCCTATGATGCCAGGTGTCCATTTTAGTTAGTCTTCCAATTTTGCTAATGATTTTACCAGAAACCCAGTCTTTTTCCTTTCAAGTGTTCAGGTAGCCAATTTTTTAATTTTTCTTACTAGATATCATCACCTTCCATTTATAGTTTATAAATAGTCTCATTTTATTAATGTTCTAATTTTTAATCTTTTAAGCCCACGCTGACCGCTAAGCTCCATTAAACTCTAAACAACTTTAATATATTTGTATAATTATAATTTTCATCAGTGTTGCCAGATTGGGGACTCTGTTATCAAATCACTTTGAAGATTACTCGTTTATTAGGTATATCAAACATAATGTCTCAAAATTATTGGTGAGTGGAGTGTTGAATAAAAAAAGTCCCCAATCTGGCAACACTGGTTTTCATTTACTTTAGTTAGATGTTGACAGTGAATTTTTCTTTTAATTACTAAAGCTGTAATTGTATTACTTTCATTTTGATTGATAAAAAATTACATCACTGTCTTTTAATCCTTTAAATGTAACTAACTATCCTTTTATTTATGTAAAATAATGATATCTTCAATCAGATATCTTGGATATGACAACTATTAACTACTCATAACTATCTTTTTTTCCCACAGAGAAATCCTAGTGGATGTACTTGATATAAAAGACTGGTTAGACTGGATAGTATGTATTGATGAACAGAAAGAAAAGGAAATTGCAACAAGAATGAGAGAGCAATTAAAAGACTTTCACCCCCCTGAGGTTGAATAATGTAATACAAATCAATGAATTTTTAAAATAATAAATGTTCATTTATTGTTTGCAGTTTTTTTTTTTTTTTTTTTTTTAATTTGTTATATTTAAATACTTAATTATGATTTTTTCTTTCCTTAATATAAAATGGCTCCTTTTTAAAATAACATATGTATTCACACATAATGATGGGAAGAGCAACAAGAAATTACATCTATTGTTTGTCCAAAATAAGAATGACCTTGGAACTGCCAAAGTCACTGTCCAGTTAACAATGTAACCAGTCAGCTGACTATATTCTAGAAATGTCTGGTATTTCCGTTTCTCGCCAATACTGAGAGTTCTCTCACCATAATCATTTAGTAACTGACTTATTGCATTTCCTATTATCAATTTACTGAGAACAATTGTGTATCAAAAGCTACTGCAATTTCAAATGAAAGGATTTCTTTATTCTTATTAGTAGTTTTAAGTTTTATTATTTATATAAGTATCTCTTTATGTATAAATATCTTAAGTGAAGGACCCCCCCCCCCTACAAAAACAGTAAAAACTACATTCTTAGCTATATTTACTATACAACTGTATGATGAAAATAACAAATTATTAAATGCATATCACTTATATAAATTTTACTTCTAATGAGAGATTTTTAATTCATATTCAGATACTCAGTTATCTTCATTTTAAAAAATCTATTAATTTTTATTAAAATTTTTTGTAAAATTTCTTTTTAACCCACTTCAGAGCCTAAATCTGACTCACAAAAATTCTAAATTCAACTGAACCTAAGCTACAGAAAAAAAGCTAGGTCCAGCTGGACGCAACCATATCCACAAAAAAATTAAAGCCAACCAAACACGAACATGACCTGTGAGTTGGATTGGTTTCCGGTAAAAATCAGGTTACCCAACCCAATGCAGGGCTATATGTAACATCAAAGTTTACATTTATTTTAGCAGATACTAATGTGCAAAAAAACATAATAAATAATAAAAGTATGAATAACAAGGGTAAACTTCTCACTGAATAATAAATACTTCTAATTTAAAAGTTACATTACTATTTTTTTTTAAATGAAAAATAAACTAATCTTTCAATAATGATGTTAGTGTACCTTGTATTTAAGTGCTAAAAAGCTTACTGAATCCACATTCAAGATTTTAGATGAGATTTAAAAAGGAGGGAAAAAAAGAGAAAAGAACTTTGATATCTGCACCAAACATAACCAACTTTTCTCCCACATGAAAAAATTGTTTTCCCTCCTATTTTTGGTACATTTTCCAGGCAACCAAAACCAGTCATTCAGTCAGAGCCTAAAAGTATTAATTTCACCATAAATAGTAGAAAAATAAAATGAAGTAATTAAAAATACCACCCAATTTCTTAAATGTTCTTACTGACTTTATATATAAAAATAAATACAAATTTTAATATAAAAAGTAATAATTAAGAGTAATTCTTCAATTAATCTAATGAAATGGTCATGAGTTTTCAAAAATTAGCTACAGAGATATTTCATAAAGAACCAATTTCAAGGGATCTTGTATAGTCTATGAACCATTCACCCCATTTAAATTTCTGGACTAATCACTTTTTACTCATGTTAAGTCTAGAGTCAAAATTGATATTACAGAAGAAAACTGACAAGACAGATGATCTTAAAACGAATCTTCATTTACTCTCAAATTTATTTTACACCGTCTTTCAAAATTCATGACTTGCATTTAATTATTCAAAATTCTAACATTTAGAAAAAAAAAAATAATCCTTTATTTGTTTTATTTTTAAAATTCTATGAACAAAGAGTGAAAAAAAGAACTATGGATATCATATCCTTTTAATAAGACTGGATTTATAATATTATTTACAAATAGGTATTTTAACACTTTCGTGACCAGCATACTTTTCCCTTTTCTAAAACTGGTTGCAGGGGAATACTGAAATAATATTTTGAAATGTTACTCTTGTAATTATCTGAGGCTTGAAATGCAGATTAGTCATATAACATTAAAATGAACTTATAGTAATATCGAAGAATTAATACCCTAATAATACTAAAGTATTGTTTCCATAGAAATTCTTTTCAGCAGCCACAAATGTGTTAAAAGATTAATGCCTAACAGAAATGTTCCTACAGATACAATTTTATCAAGCATGAAGAATAAATTTCATTATAACATTGATCATTATCTCCTTACCTTTTTCCATAATTTCACAGCATAAACTAAGAACCACACATCTTGGAGAATAGACTCAGTTCTTCAAACTTCTTTCTATTATTGCAGATTCTGGAGTATTTTCAATATACAAATACTATATATGATAGACAAAGAACTAAGGAATATTTATAATGTGAGAGTGTAAAATATAAAGTTCCAATAGATATAATAATCTATAGTTTCTATTTTACTTTTAATGTAGTATGGAACACCAATGCTAATATGTTTCGTACTTAATTACAAAACTACAAATTGTTTAAAATTATAAAATCTCTCTCATGATGTATGACTTAGCCTGTAATGAAATTTTTTATTTATTTCTTCATTACACAATTAAAATTGTTAAGAATGCAAAGTTTTTGGTTAAAATTAGGAATTACTATATTATGGGGAGGTTTTTCATAAATTTATAAAAGCTAATGCAAGATTACTGCACTAAACAGATATTTTTTGTACATGTTACTAAAATAAAAAGCACCCAAAAAAGTTTTTTCTTCTTTATTATTCATCCAAAAGAAAGTTTTACAACTTAAGGGTATATATACAGAAAAAAAAAATTAAATAAATATACACATACAAACAAAAATATCACATAACAGCATGTCTTAAAACATCTATTTTAAAACTTTACAAAGGCTTAATACCTTTTAATATAAGTAACAAACAATAAATAGAATAAGCACTGTTTACATAATAGTAATTTTAGAAACACATTAGTAAATTATACATTATATTCAGTATAGAACTGTTGGTACTTGTAGATTAATACATATATTCTTCTTTATAAAGCCATACTATTGTCATTAAATGCTATTTTAGATATTTGCTCAAGTTATACTAATAACTAAGCCCAAAATACTCCAAGTAAGATTGATTTTTATTAAAATCTAAGTTGAAGCACAATTAATGATACAATCAAGTATGAATTTTAACGAAGTACTCTAAACAATCACTTTGTATAGAAAATAGAACCAATATCATGTTAAGTAAAATTACTATAGTATTAACAACATATATTAACATATTAACAACAATGAAAATATCTGAATATCAATAATGGCCAAATAATTTAAATTTTACAAATTCAAAAGGTAATGCAATAATCTTGCTTTACCTTTTGAATATTTTATTGCAAGATTGCAATTCATGCATTTTATTGTGATTTATATACATTTTTATTGCAAGATAATTTTAACTACACTTAACTCACATGGATTATTCACAAGGTTGTGAAACTGAAATTTTGAAATAACTTATTTTGTATGTATATATATATATATATATATATATATATATCAAAATACAGACAAATTTTAAATCCAAGTTAAAAATAAATATCAATATAATTTACATGTAATTACAAATTTTAAAAGTTTTTTTTCTTCTTTGATAAATTTAGCTTGCATGCCTAATTAAACGTGTAAAGAAGTTTATTTAAAAATGCCATAATTTTTATTTAAAACCAAAAGCAAATGTAGATGTTAAACATTATGACATCTACTCAGTACCTTGTAATTAGAATACACTATCTTTCCATAAATGACTGGACAAATCATCTTGAAACTTCAGGAGTATAAAGAATATATTATATCTCATATATTTCAGCGAAGGTTTTACCCCAAAAGCAAAAGGAGAGGACCAAGAAAAAATTAAAATGTTTGGGATCACCCTATAAATGTAACACTTGAAATGCATTCCGACTGCAGCATTTGATTATGAGGCTAAGATATAATGGTTTCTTTAAAAAATTGCTACTTTTAAAATTATAACACATATTAAACCCAGTGCAAAGCTACTTTTAGGAAACTTAACTCACTAAACTAGACACAGCACAGTACTAACAGAATGCAGAAATATTAAATATTTATTGAAAAATGAGCATCTTTACTGAATAATTGTTAACTGCGCATGCACAAGCTTTGACGAAATTTTATTTGCATAATTTAATAGCTCAAAGTATTAAGCTACTTAGCTGTGTCTAATGTAATGACAAATTTTCTAAAATAGAGCATTACAAATAAAAAAGTGGCAATACTTTATTTGCAATTTTTTTAAAAAAGAAATCTTATCTCCATGAATGTATGTGACAGTCCCATAAAAAAAGTATACTGTTAATAAGAAGCTTCATAATCATATGCTACAGCCAGAACACATTTCAAGCATTATTTTTTACAGGGTGATCCCAAGCATTTTAATTTTTCTTTAAAATTTTACTGGTCCTCCTTTTGTTTTTGAGGAAAAACTTTTACTGAAATATATAAGGTATAACATCCCATACAGCACAAGATCATCAACCAATATCTTACCAATACTTGGCTAATATTTTGAATGTCCCAAATGTCATACATCAAATTTACAATACAAATTTGTCTACTATTATTGACAGTCATAATTTAAAATTGTTACTAAAAAAAAAAAGGAAACATTTAAAAGAAGTATTTACATTACTTATAATTATAATGATCTTCATTTTTTAAAAATGAAATACAATATTTTTAATGCTCTATTTTTAACAGTTTTTAATATTGCCCAACATCATAAAAATGATATTAACAACATTCTGTGATATTTGTGAACATCCAAAAAAAAAAACAAGTTTATTTTTTGGATATTGAGAGACATCACTGACATTACGAAAAGAATCAATGTTGTCTTTTGAGCACGCGTTGCATCCAAGATGTCAAAATGTGACATTTACCGATGTCAGGAAATATTGGAAATATTACCAGATATCAGAAAATATCATCAATATTTTTTAAAGTGGAGGGTCATTTTATATTCGCAATGTTTCTGTAACATTCCTGAAGTTTCAAGATTTGTTCAGTTCTTTTTGGGACATTTGACAAAAAGTTTGAAATCAAAAGTGTCCAGTCATTTATGGAAAGGCAGAGAATTGCAATTCCAGAATTATTGCTATTCAATTGTAATTTTTTCTATTTCTTTCAGAAATTCATTATTTACAAAACACTGAACAAGGAAAAAAAAAAAGTTTATAGTATTATGATATAATCTTATTTCATCAAAAGGAGCTAGTAATTTCTACAGAAGTAGCACATTAGAGGAAAAAATCATAAAATTGCATTATTTCCTATTTTATCTCAAAGCCTCTTCATTCTTTTTATTGGAATAGGCAGTGTACTTAAGTAACAAATAAATATTTGAAACAGCTTACACACACATACAAACAAACAAAAAAGATGTGCAAATGCTAAGAATGAATGAGAAGAATTTAATGAAATTATACTAGTATATTTTAAATGAAAAATGATTAAATACGATTTATGATATATTTTTCAAAATATTAAGGAATATAAGGGATACTATTTAAATATTATAACTAAAGCTATGCACAATTTCAATGTAATTTAAGAATTAAAATAGTTACTGACCAAATAAATAAATAAAAATAAAAATACTGCTTAAATCTTGATTTCAAACATTAGCAAAGGTATTAAAAGTACTTAAGAACAAATAGCAGTAATCCATTAATTAACATTCTCAGATTTTGAATATTCAAGAAAACAGAAATGCAATGAAACTTAACAAGCCTCTCTCTAGATTATTTTTTTTCTTTTTTCAAGAACGAATTATGGATGAATTTTTTTTTTTTTTTTAGAATGAGTGAAATAGTACCACCGATTTAACAATTTTAAAGCGCTAACATACAAAAGAGGTAATAGGACAGCAGTGTCAATCTGGTGCAAAATCTGTTCAATAAACAATTTTTATAGCCTTAGTTATTCAAAGTGAGTGGTGAGATAATCCCTTCATCCTATTCACTTAAAAATAAATATTTTTGTGTATAAAGGAGTGTTGTTATATTTCATCTGTTACTTTAGATTAGAGATTAAGCTATGTTGCAAGCACACTAATCCGTGCAATTCCTTATGATTTCAGAAGGCAAAATCAGATGTGAATTACTTTTTTTTACATTTTTAAGTGATATTTTTTGAAATTACCAAATTATTGCTCACAGCATTTCGCTTAAAAATTAATTTTGTTTTGTACTAATGTATAAATGTGAGTTATTTAAGTATAGTTAATAATTTTTTTTTTTTTTTTTTTTCATTAAAAATGTTCTGTTATTTTAAAAATTTATGGAATATAACCTTTTTCTCCCCCCCCCCCCCCCCACAGGAAGACAGTCTTAATATTCATGAATTTCACATTTGCGAAGTGTTTATGCAATGTAAACCTTGCAAATGTTAAAAAGGTAATGATACAAGTGTAAAGCTAGCTCTATAAAATCTCCTGAACTTGAATTTAATAAAATCTGTAATTTTCAGTTTCAGGTAGAAAATAATATTAATACAAGGGTGACCTTGAATTTAATTATATTTTTCTTTAAAATCTAAATTTCAACTAGTTAAAAACATCTTAAAAAAAAAAAAAAAAAAAAAAAAAAAAAACTTATATTTATAACAATAATAAAAATTAAAACATATGACTTATCTAACGTGAGTTTGGAAATTTTAAGATTGACAGACTGCAAATTTTAAAATATCAATGCAAAGTGACATAAAAAAAAAAAAAAAAAAAAAAGCTTGAGCAATTTTTAACAATATAATTTTCAAATGAATTCAGAGATTTTTTTAGACTGTGAACTTCTAATCACTATTTTAGCCAATTTTTTATTTTTGTCAAAATGGGTTTAAAACTTGCGATTATAAATATACATCTGTGTATGTGTGTTTACGTTCCAATCCAAAAATCCATATAATGTATAATCTAACATGAGTAAAAAGTTGAGAAAATTGCCAGCTCACATGTTTTATCCAGTATGATTTTGAAATTGCAGTTAGTAAACTTTAAAATATCAATGCAAAGTAGCCTGAAAAATCCCACTTCAATTAATTTTAAAAAATATATCAAACATATTTTTATCAACATAGCTAAAATCTATAATGATTCTGATAATAATTGCAATATTCCTGTGCTCTAATAATTATAATCAAACATCAGAATTTGTCTATTCATTTAGAAGCAACAGTGCCACAGAGACAGAGGCTTCAAATGCACAATCCCCCCCCCCCCCACTAAAAAAAATAATAATAACTTCCTCTTTAATACAAAGTTATGTTTATGATGGAATAAAAAATCTAGAAGACTATTCTGAAATTTATTTATGGTGGAATAAAATATCTTTAGTCTGGGAGAAAAATGCTTATTTTAAAAGAATAAAATCTTACAAGAACAGATTTTTATTTTCGTATAATTTTTAATAAATTCGAAGTTAAGCTATATTTAAAATGTTTGTGACAAATATAATTAAGTAAGAAAATAAGCATTGCTAATTTAGTTCTACAAAAATATATATTTGTAACAGTTTTCAGTATTTCTTAAACTAGAAGAAAAGAAATTTTTTTTAAATTATTTATCATTTAACTGAAGACATCTGTACAGTAAATTATAAAAGCAATATATTTTTGTTATATTCATTGTCTTGAAAAATTTATTTTTCATGTACAGGTCTAAAATGACTTGGAAGCTGATAACTCATTTAAAAACAGTCTGACATTTTGAAATGACATCGGAAAAATTCCATGCAATTAGCCAATTCTGCTAATGCCTTATAACTGAAAATATTTTTTAATAGTTTTTACATTACCACCAAATCTACACCACTCATAAAACTTTAATTTCTTTTTTAGGATTATTCTTCGTTTTTCTAATAGTAGATATTTTAATAGAATAAACAGTTTGAAATTAACTTTGGTCAAATTTTACATCATCTTTCAAATTATGAATCTATATTCATCACTAAAACACAAAACATGACCAAAAAAAAAAAAAAAAAAAAACTGAAAATGTTAAAACAGTAGCTTACAATCAACTCTTATTTACATTAACGGCACAGAAAAATAAATTGTTTTTTATTGGTATATAATTTTTATAACTTTAAAAATATTTTCAGAAGGGGGGCCCCAGGGTGAAGTCATTAATGCCCCTTCTACCACACAATACGCTTATATGGATTGTGATGATAATCTTGCATATACGTAAAATGCTTTTAATTTCAAAAAGCAGTTGATTTGGACGTCTTGTTATAAATGGGCCCATTAGTCTCCCATGGGAAATCTGGTAACTGTGAGAAAGTTTATTTCTAGTGAAATTTTCTCATACTTTCTTGTTTCTATTCCTTTTAAGAATCCACTGAATGGTTTTATTATTACTAAATAAATACCTGGCAGAACTAAATAGAAAATATGAAAAATTGTTTTCATGATTAATGAAAATTTAAGTAGTCAAAAAGAGTGTTTATGTACATCTAGTATTGAATTAGGATATTTTCTTCAGAAGAGCAGTTTTAAAGCTCTTATTCAGATTATCCAAAATAAAAACAAATAAAAGATCTAGATTGTCTTGGGAAAACATTCTGACATTTATGGTGCAGAGTTTAAGACACAAAAAACTGGTTATGACAAGACAAGTGGTTTCTACTTTTTATTGTTTAAAATGGTCAAAAATAAAATATAAAAATGAAATATGCCCAGTAATGAAAATATTCATAATAAAAAATAGCTTATGTACAGATAAATGAAAATTCCTTTTCTGCTGCTACCTTTCTCTTTCATATACTCACCCCTCTTTCCAATACACAAATATCCCTCTAATATTTATAACAGAAGAAACTGGTTTGAAATGATATATGAAAGCAACAAATATTTCTGTAAACAAAATTTAAGTTCCCATAACACATTGAGGTTGAACTTTTTAATATGGATAGACAATAAATATATTTAAAAAAGAGCTCAAAACTATATAATACCTTGCTCACAGTATAACTGTAATAATACTGAATATACAAATTAAAATTTAAAAATACTATTTCTAACAATACTTCTGACATCAATACCAATAATTCCAAATTAAAATATCACCACAAAACATTTCAAATCATAAATAAATGTAACTTTAATCATTATATTTTGTACATATATACAATATAAATGGTCAGTTCAAGCATGTGTAAGTTTTTATTTAAACAATTTGAATTTAACATTTTATAAAATCATTTTCTTGGAGAGAACAAGTATTTTAATGCACCCTTTTAATGACAGTTTTCAATAAAAAAATAATATAGCTTTTAAAATATTATGAAAATGGAATATTCAAATTAAATTATCTGGGGAAAAAAAATTCTTGAATTTGCATATACTGAGTCATTTTAATTTTATATGCAGACAGCATGTGCAAGGTTAAATGATTTTACACTATACCTTAAAATTAACTTTCATTTGGTTTTAGATTTGACAACCCTGTTTTGAACACATCAGCTATATAAGGCCATAATTGATCTTATTAATAGATATAGATGCAAGATGAGCCTACAATTCAACTCCTTTCTTTAACCTTTTTTTGTCATTCTTTCTTGTAATTTTTTTAGGTGTAGTTTCATGGAATAGTCCCAAATTCTTTTTAGAGATGTTGTCTCTAAAAGATGTCTCTTACATGTTGTTTTATAAAATAGTTTTTTTTTTTTTAACCACTTTTTTAAAAATACAAAAAAATTCTGTCCATTCGTAATCGTTGAGTATTGTTATGATCTCTGAAACCTTTCATTTTTAGTAAATTGTGTTTACATTTCTAATGAGTGCAAAAAATTTTTCATTTTCTGTTTATAATATGTACTCAGGTTTCATACTAGGAAAAAAACATCAAGTGAGATTTTCCCACTCAAATAAAAAAATTATGTGGGATTTTTCAAATTTATGTGAGAAATTGCACAATTTACATTTTGCAGATTTCTTTTTCAAGAATTACAAATATGCAAATCAAACAATTGTAAAACAACAAGTAAATGTATGTTTATTTATTTATTTTTCCCCCCCTTTTTCAATTTTAAACCAGTTTTGAATTTAGTTTTGGTTAAGGAGCGATGTTGCTTCAATATTTAGAAATATAGAATGAATTGCTTAAGTTCTTCTCTTTTAATCTGTTTCAAAATTTATTTTTAATTTGATTTTGAGTACTCAAAGAGTGCTCGATAGAAGTGCAGTAATTAGAATAACTAAAATTATTTCATATATAACTGCAACGTTTAGCTGCCGCACATTACAGCTGTTTATTAATAAAATATACACTTCTTCATATATTCTCTTAACAAAACTTTAGAAGAAACTATCGCTTTATAATGATTACTCAATTTTTTTTCACTCTTTTTTAAATAAAAAAATTTGAGAGAAGTTAAAAACAGAGGGTACAAAGCAATTAATATATTACCAAACACAACAACACAACTTAAAAAAAAAAAAAAAAAAGGATGGATGAAATATTTGAACAACATGAAAAATTTGGGGAAAAATCTTGATTGTGATATATTTTTGAGTGGGATTTTTTTTTTTTTTTTTTTTTTTTAATCTGGTGAGATTCTTGCAATCCCACCCTCTAATGTGAACTGGTACTAGTCCTATATCGGTATGGTGAACTTGATTTGCACCAAATGAATGACTTGCAGTAAAATAATTTTATGTTATAAACCACTGAACTGGAATTCTATTTCACAAAATATCGTTATATTATTCAAAAGATCTTTCAGAAAATTGAATGTTACATAAAAAATTCCAAGTATACACTCTCAGAAATGGATACTAAAATTTAACAAAATTTTCTTTAATTTTGACGAAACTGATTCCAGGGAAATACTCCGAGCGAATATTTCGTCAAATTGAGAAAATTACTTTAGTCACTTGTTTGAACATACTAATTTCGTCAAAAGTAAAGGAACATTTTTTTCATCCTAGTTTCGTTATACAGAATAAAATACAAATTATAGAATTATAAAGTTACCTGCAAGTTCATTACTTTGGACGATTAAATCCTATTTATATTTGATGGGAATATAAATAAAACAGAGCAAACAACATAATGTCAACACAACACAGGAAAAAACCAATATGGAGGTAAGGAAAGCTAGCACGTGCTGTTGTGAGTAATCAGTTTCGTCAAATATTTGAGAGTTCACGTTTCGTCAAATATCATGTGATCGCTTGACGAAATGGTTGTCAAAAACAATGAAATTAAGCCTGAGGATGTCTGAACCATCAAACTTGAGTATATTATTTTTGAGAGTGTATACATCTTTTTTATAAATAAAACTTTAATAAACAATATTATAAAATTTCAAATACGTAAATCTTACTTATGAAAAATCCACATTTCTAAATTTTGACAGTATAAAATAACTAAATAAATAAAATGAGAAAGCATATATACACTGAAAAAAAAAAAAAAGAAAAAAAAAAAGCCAACTTTATTACTAATAAAAATCACAACCCCTCCCCCCAAAAGTTAATTTCTGATGTATTTAGAATTTTTTTTTTTTAAGTCAAAATGCTGAAATATGCAATTTTCTTGTCCATTTTAAGTTTGATTTTTATGAAGAACTCATTTTCAGATTTTGATTCTTTTTAGTCAAATGGATTAGTCCCTTCAATGTAAAAAGAGAGTTATCTTATACTCAATAATTTTAATAAAAGCCATCATTATTATTATTTTTTTTTTCCCCCTCCAATGTAAGCACTTTATCCATTTAATTTTTAAAGCTTACAAGAAAATATCTAGTTTTTTTTAAGACATATTTTCTGTTTTTAAAATTCTTAAAATAAGAAAAATCAAGGGAAAAAAAAAATCAAATAACTTTTTTAAGTTTTAGTCAAGGACTTTCCAGGCTTTTTGAAAATCAAGCACATTCAAGGACTGTATGAACCCTGAATATGTATGCCATTGACCACAAGTACTCCCAAGCTCTAAAAATTTAATCTAACCCATAATATAAATGTTGTGATATTTTACCTATGTTTATCACTGCCTGTAGACAGACATTTTTTTTTTTAGCATTACATTTTGGTGCTTATCTTACAAGCACTTTGATTTAAATCATATAGTTAGGAACATTTTGTTGTTGTACAGGGTAATTAAGATGAGACAAGCTTTAAAAAGTGACTATACACACCAATATAAACAATTCCAAAGAATGCATGGTCTAAAATGAAATGAGAACATGTTACTACAGAGCACAACATATTAAAATTGAGGATAAGAGGAGAAAATACAAGAATATTGTATAGGTTATAAAAGTAATTTTAATAAATAAACATAACTATTACAACATTAATGAACTATCTAAACGGGTCCTTAATAGATTCAAGAGAAGTCTCCTGCTCTTCACTACTTTTATTGTTTTTCAGAATTATTAAAGTATGTCATCATATTGTATGTCACAAAAGTTGCACTTTGGAATTTTACTCTGTTACTCTTAATTGTTACTTTACTCACAAAGATTAGCATTGCTGCCTTTTATTCATTGTGATTCAAATTTGCATACCATGACAATTTTTTTTCCTAAGCCATTCTTAATGCTTCTATATAGCTGCCATTTAAAAACCTACTAGATCACATTATAAATTCTTTGATAAAAACTGTATCGGTGTGTTCAATCACCTGTAAAAGTTTATTCCACCTTTTATGAATCACCCAGTACATTAAGTCTACAAGTCTGAATAAATATTATTAAGCTTCAGCTTTCTTGTATATGTTTTATACTAAGCCTTATACTATTATATAATACAATAATTGTGGACCAAAATGTAGGAGGGAAAATAATTCAATATACGTGAAAGTCTGCAAGTAAAATTGAAATGACTCTGTTGCATGTATTCATATACATGTATTAAAAAACAAGAAAAAATAAAAAACTGATTTCCAGCTAAAAGACTGAAATTTATCAACTGCATCTTTTAAAAGTTTATCATAAAAATGCACATTTTTAAACTTTTGTTTGAAAGATATTTACAAGTTGATTTCTAACTGAACTTGTTTTCGTTATTTTAACACAAATTTTACTATATTAAAAAATCTGCACAAGGCTTACCATTGTATTTAGATTACTGCATTTATAATTATTAAATTGGAGAGAAAAAAAATATATCTGTACAATAAGACAGCAGAAGTTTATCAACTAAAGACAATTCAAAAATATTCTATCTCTGAAAGTGCAGGAAGCATATTAAAATTTTATTATAAACAATAAATAAAATTTAAACATACAGAAAAGGAAGCTGCAGCACTAGAAATTTACTAGTAGGAATTAAAAAAAGTATTCTTC
Organism: Salticus scenicus; assembly: GCA_963930645.1. Lineage (NCBI taxonomy): Eukaryota > Metazoa > Arthropoda > Arachnida > Araneae > Salticidae > Salticus > Salticus scenicus. The sequence goes on from OZ005651.1 coordinate 172,132,177, forward strand.
AGTTTTTTATATTCTAATAAATAACCATCATCACTCTTATCCTTCTATGTACTTGTTGGTTTTCAAAATTATTTAACAAAACTAAACAACAGATCTGTGTAAATACTGTGTTAAGAAATACAAAAATTATTTAACAGTCAAATCAAAATAAATTTATACAATCCATTTAGGATTATATATAAATGCAACAAAATAAATAAATACATATATATATTTAAAGTAGTTAAAGAATGCTTTGTTTCAAACTTATTTATAAGTCAGTTTATTTATCTGCAACATACTTTTATGCTAGTCATGGAAAAATATGGCTTCAACGAGTTCCCATACTTAAAAAAAAGAAAAAAAAAAGTAATACTTGGTCATAAATATACAGATTTCTTTTTAAAACTTTCCTAAAATGATTTAGGAAGATTAAAACTCAGGCTCATTTTTCAGGACAGGCATATCTGTTATCTACAAAGAAAAAATAAATAAAATTATAAGATACAGAAAAAAAATAAATAAATAAAATAATAATACAGCATTCTTAAAATTTAATATATATATAACCTAAATTTAATGTTCTTTCTGCATCTCTGAAACTCTGGTTTAATTTACAAAAATGCTAAAATTATCTTCAATGCAAATTCCTTTTCTTACATTATCTTTTTTTTTAATCATTACAGGATTGTCTTAGAAAGCATGAATCTATTTTACTCTCCTTTTTTTAGAAAAATTGTTTTGCTAATATTTTTCATCCTTAATTTTTCTCTTCTCTCCTAATATTTTCTTATGATTAGTTCTCTTCATTTACTTTTCCTATTTTTTAATTTTAATTTATTACTTAATTTTTTTTTCTTTATGTTTTGTAATTTTTACACTTTCCTATTTGTTCTTTTTCTTTCTTCTCATAGGTTGTACTCCATTTCGATATGCCTTCTGCTTTAGCAGTGGAAGGACATGTATTCTTAAATCTATACATGGTACATTACCATTTAAAATTAGATTTTTTTTTTTAAGCAGCCTATTAAGGCTTATAGATAGAAACTTTGAGCAGGCAGAGAGAGAGAGAGAGAGAGAGAGAGAAATCACCCCGAACCCTAATAGCAGAATTTTCTGAATCTATCAGCAGCAAAACAAAATCTGTCTGTAATCCAGGAATGCTGGACCAAGTCTAATATCACAAGAAGTATTAGCAATTTATAAAAAAAATATTAAATATGCATCTACAAAGGAAATAAATTAAGAATATATAACAAATGCTATAAACTACAGCCATAATGTAAATTATATTTGTATATTTAAGCATGGCATTTCTTTTTGAGATATGAAATTAATCAACAGCACTCGCTGCCATGCTGCACTGTTTCTACTACTTGGCTCCCAACTAACTTCACTGCATTTTGTCTTATAAATATACGACTGGTACCAATCAATTAGTAATAATGTTTAATTTATAACGGTATAGTTAGATAGGGTGGCTAACATTAGAACTTTTCTGAATTCCCTAAATTTTCTATGACTTACAGAGTTTACTTCCCACAAAAATTCACAAAATTTGGCAGAATTCCCTGATTATCCCAGACTCATTTAAATTCCCCGACTTTTCCATGATTCTTTGACTTTCTCTGATCAGTGGCCACCATGTTAGATTTTGAATAGGGAGTTGTTTCTCAATAGCAACCCCCCCCCCCCTTTTTTTTTTTTTTTTAATCAAATCAGCCTGGAAAATGGTATAGTTAATATATTTACCTTCAATTTTTCATAGAATTATAAGCTGTCAAACTAAGGGGATGCTAATGTTAAATGAATGTGACAAACATTAATTCATATCTATGCATTAGAAGGAAGTGTCCCAAACATATTCCAAGTATCTTTTTGATTAAAAAACATACTTTGATTTATGAATATTATTACAAAATTCATATTCCAAAAAATTATTAATTATGACCTACATTAACTTTTTTACTAATAAAACAGGCAGCATAAAAAATATAGGTTTCCAAATTTACAGCTCACTCCTATCATTTTTTGAATTACTATGATAATTTATTTCTTATTGCTGTTAGAAGGCCATCACTTGTTACCATTTGTATCATCTATAACCTTGCATACAAATGAATTAAAATAGTTATTCAAGTAAGTTTAGATGCACACATTATTTCTTAATAAGCATTACTTTAGTTTACTTTACATTTAAAATTGTCATACTTAGTTTCTGTTATTATGTGAACGGGTATAGTACTTTTCTGTGTGAGATCCTAATTTTTTTTTTAAATGTAAGGATGAATCCCTAATATACTTCCATTTGTAACTTTACCAAGAATTAATTTAAAATATATTACCTTTTTCTAAACTGCCTAGATCTCAGAAACTCAAATATGGAGTCAAAATTGGGAGTTGCAATTCAAAAAAAAAAGAAACTGAGGTGAATTTTAATATGTAGATGACCCCCTTCTAAGCAAAATTCGACTAATACATTAATAACTGCATGTTATTACAAATTGATCGGTTACAACGGCATATTTCTATGAACAACAAAATTAGTTGGGGGGTGGCTTTTATTTTTCTTACTGTACAAATTTGTTAACCACTTTGATTCTGAGTGTGTTCCATAGTGGGAACACCGTGCCACCAGGGTTCTGCAGTGAAGTGTGAAAATGAATATAAGCTTTTGTATCCTATTTATTAAAAATAATTATATAATGTATGTGTAACACTTTAGTAACCTAAAGTGCACTACAGTGTCCCAAGGTGTACTTTCTACTCTATACCTTTCTCCCACCCCCTACCTCAAAATGAAAAGAATCTGTGTTTACAATGAATAAATGAGCATACCAACTGAAGATAATGGATCAGCTAGTGTAGCATTTCTAACTATTATCAAAAATCAGAGTCCACAGAATCTCAAATATAATTTTACCTGCCAGTGTCTATAGAATTCTTTTCATATGCAAAAATTCTGATGACAGCTGCTACTAGGTGTTACCAAGTGAAAAATCAATAGTAGAATAAAAGAATACATCTCAGACACTAAATTCAACAAAAATACCACAGCATTAACTAAAACTGCCCACGCCAAAAATATTAACATCAAATTCAATGATGTAAAAAAACTTGCTGACTATGAAAACCCCACTTAGGCTTTTTATTGCAAAACTCTTGAAATTATTAAAAATACTAATTCCATGAATGGCAACGAGCCCAGGGCCAACACAGACAGAATGTAACACCACCCCACTGTGGAAGTGACAAGGACTGAAAGAAACAACACTTCACAAACCAGCGTTAATCATGCAGGCCTACCTTCAAGGATGCCGGGGGCCCCCGAGTGAAAGATTATCAGATCAAAGCCTAAAAAGTAAGGTTGTTAAAAATGATTCTAATAATTTTATCATTCTATAACTTAATTTAAGAAGCAAAAAAAGTTGAGTGTTCCATATAATGGAATAGAGAACAACAAAGAATTAAGCAACTAATGAAGAAAAATTCAGTCTTTCAAAATGTATTCTAATTTTTTTCTTTAAAGAAATGTTTGTTGTTGGAGTTTTTATGGTTATTTAATTAACAACTGTATTTCATTCTTAATTTACTTTTGAGATTTGTTCTATTTAAAAAAAAAAAAAAAAACATGCCTGATTGAAATGGTTTTTAACTTCAGACAAACAAAGAACATTTACAAACACATATTTTTCATCATAGATTTAGCCATGAGTGCAATTAAGGGACCAATCACAAACTGAAGTAAAACAGAAATGTTTTGGATTACCCTGTATCATAGTGATCCAATTTTTAAAACCACGTTCCAAGATTTTTTTTTGTGTGTGTGAAAAATCCTTTATGGGCTTGTAACTCAAATGTAATTTTATTTATTAGGGGACTGGAAAGTAATGTTGATTTTTTGCATGTCAGTATTTCATTGTTATTTGTTAGCTACTTGAAATTGTAGCAAAGACATTTCAAGGTTAGAGTGACTTGTTTACTCATAAATAATTAGAGCTTAAATTTCTTTTTGCAATTTATGGTGATAAGACCTGTCAAATACTAGTAGAGGTAGATGTCCAGTATTTTATGCTTTTTCAGTTTCTAAAGAATAGTAACTTAACAGTTGCTACCAAAAATATTTACAATGTTTATCTAAATGCATTAAACATTCATAAATGCTAAATGTATTTCTTTAAGTTCCAATCTTTAATTTTGATCTTTCTGACTCTGATCGATCAAGAAGACTAATAATTTTAGAGAATGACGTGTTAAGGGCAGAAGTGGAAGGGCATTCATGTCAGACAATCAAGGACTGTCAAACACTCTTTCTCAACCTTGGCTGACCATCCAAAAGCATTTGCAGCAAATTGATAAAAAGTAAGCAAAGCAGGTGTTTGGGTCCTACGTAATCTGTCTGAAGAAAATAAAGCAAACCAATCGACCTTATGCAACTTATTCCTTTAGTAGCACAATACAGAAGTGTTTTTTGATTGCTTAATCACTAGAGATAAAAATAGGTCCTTTATGAAAATCCAAAGTACAAAAGGCAGTGTTCTCTCTGAATGAATCATGACAAAATTCAGCCAAGTCAGGTATACATCCCTTGGGTGTTTGATGGAGTAGCTGAGAGGTTGTTCATTTTGAAGTGCTGAAACCCAAACAAACTGTGAAAACGGACCTTTAATGTGATCAATGGGATCAAGTTTATGAATCTTAAACTGAAAAGTGACCAGCAATTTTTCAAAGAAAAGGCACTCTCAAACACAATAATGTACGAACAGACAATACAAGATAAACCCTGGAAAAAATTAATCAACTCGGGTAACTGCCTTACCCACCATACTTGCCAAACATTGGGCCATTGAATTTTTATTTATTCCGACTGCTATAACATTTTGTAAGTGGCAAAAAATTTGAAAATTTGGATGATGTCCAAAATGCGATCTCTAGATATTTTGCTCAAAAACAAATTAATTTTTATTGATCCGACATTGAAAACTAGCACACTAGATGACAAAATGTTGTAGATGAGGATGATTACATCATTGATAAAAATAAAAGCTTGTTAAAAATTTATCTGTTTGAATTTATTGTAAAAATGACTACTTTCCAGCCTCCCTAATATTTTTTATGATTTGTGAGTTCAAAAGAAGTTTTTCACAAATAAGGACTTTACAACTTGGGTGAAATAATTGGATTTCCAAATTAAATATGTGGCATGTGAAAAACACCTTATGAAATTTTAACTATGAAAAATATCTAAAACCTTGCTCATTTTTTTGCCAATAATTCGCTTAATATTTATCTATTCAAATGAACTTTTGGCATAAGTCACCAATATATCAAGTTTTCAATCTATGTTATAAAAAAATTCTATCTTTCACGCATGCACTAAAAAAATATTTATTACAAATATTAGTATCTCAGCAATAATTACACGTGTGCATTCTAAGTTTTAGAATATTGATTCTCTAATATTTTGTCAAGTTATATGAAAATTCTGTAAAATTTTGTTGAAATCTATTTTTGATATGAGCAACAAACTTTCTAAAAATAAATAAATAAGTAAAAATTATATTTGAAAATATATATATATATATATATATATATAATAGATAACGTAATAAAATTTAATCTTAAAATTTAGCAATTAATAGAACTAAAACAATAACAGAACACTAAAATATAGAACTGAATTTAACATAGAGGAAAGAATGACACAAAAAGTTGCGATGATGAACCAATGAGTTACCATATTAACTTAAAATACTTACGCCGACCTGAAGGATAATAAAAAAGGGACCATTAAACTTGTGAAAGAGAAAAAAGATAATAAACCACATAATCAATTGGATATAAATGCTTAAAAGTAGAAATATACTTTTCAAGGGGCGCATATTTCATAAAGCAGAGAAAGCTGCAATGATTTCGTAAAACGATATTGCTAATCATAGCAATTTATATCATCTCACGCCCCGATCAATGCAGCAAAAAAACCATAATGAATGAGAAAAAAGTGAAAAATTCAATTAAAACAAAGGATAAATAAATATTAATTAAAATCTTAAAGGAAACCACATTAATAACATGAAATAAGCAGAGTAACCACATGGAAAACAATTAACACAAACTGGAAAAAAGGGTGATGCCAAAACCTAAATTGAAGTTAAAATAATAGCTCAACAGATATCGATTAATCGAAAAAACTTCAGAACAATAACAATTACATTAAAGATAAAATACAAAGAGTAAATATTAAATGATAATGTTAAAATTAATACTAGTAGAGTTAAATTAAATCGTACCAAAAATATTAATAATTAAATCGTTTAAGATAAGGACTGAAGAATGAAGGTTAAGTACTACTAAGTACAAGCGCCATCTTTCGGTTAGCTATAATAACATTAAGTCAGTTATATAAGATGTATTGACTGAAAGATTAAGATAATTTAGAAGTATTAACAGCAAGATTAAGATAATTTTTAAGATTTTTATTTAAGATGTAATGACTGAAAGATTAATATAATTTAGAAGTATTAACAGTTATATAAGATGTATTGACTGAAAGATTAAGATAATTTAGAAGTATTAACAGCAAGATTAAGATAATTTTTAAGATTTTTATTTAAGATGTAATGACTGAAAGATTAATATAATTTAGAAGTATTAACAGCAAGATTTAAATAATTTTTAAGATTTTTTTTTTTTTTTTTTTTTAAGTCAAATTATTAAGTGTTAAGTTTTAAGAAGACATAATTACAAGCAAATAATGCCAAAGTGCACAACTATAAGGATAAGCAATGTAATGCGGTCATCATAAATTAAAATTAAAAATTAAAATTTAAAAGATTTTTTTTTTTTTTTATATATTAATATTTATAAGATTTTATTTTTGTTATGCAAATAGATGGATTGTTCAAAGTTAACAAGGGATGCTTCAAATAGCCAGAAGCACAGTAAAAGTTAATGATAAAAGAGTTCAAAATACATAGTATCAACCAGAAAAAATAAAAGAGTGAGTTCAAAATTCATAGAATCCACCAGAAAAAATAATAATGTAACTTACAGCAATCCCCCACGTTTTTTTTTTTTTTTTTTTTTTTTTTTTAATAAATTTTATTCAGCATCAAACCCACCCAGCCAACCAGCCAAACAACACCACCCTTCCTCCTTAATCAAACTTCTGCCCACCCATCCACCTGTTTTTTTTTTTTTTTTTTTTTTTTTTTTAATTTTTAATTAAACCTTAGGTTTTTTTTTTTTTTTTTTTTTTTTGTGTGTGTTAGACAGAGACCCTTTTGATAAACAAGTGAATAAATAAATTTTTTAGGATATCCCATTTTTGTAGCAACATTAATTATGTGAGAGATATTTTTGTTTTTAAACCTATCTGAACAAAGATTATGTATACGAAAGAGGTGATTGAGAATAATATTTCTGTAGACAGAGATATGAAGACAAGAGGTAAATTGTGTAAATAAATTTACTTTGAAACTAAAATCTTGTCTTTTGTCATAAATATCGGTATAAATTTTACTACCATCAAGTTTAAGTTTTAAATCTAAGAAACTAATACAGTTATTTTTGAGATGATTATAAGTTAAGGTAAGGTGAGAAGGATATTCAAATTTAAATAAATTAGGCGAAAAATTATTGACATAAAAAATTATAATGTCATCAATGTATCGGTAAAAATAGACATTTTCAATACATAATCCCTGTTCATAATGGTAAAGGTATAAGTCAGCTAACATACTCGAGCTACATCCTCCTTGTGGAATACCGACCTTTTGAATATAGATCTTATTACAGTGTAGAATGTAATTGTTATGAATAATAAAATTTTAAAGTGTCTTAAATGAATTTGCCGAAAAGCATTTTGGTAAAGAGATTTGACTTTTAAATTTTTCAAAAAGGTTAAAGATGATACGATGAAGATCTGTTAAATTGATATTATTAAATAGGTCAGCAAAATCATAAGTCATGATATCAGTCACATTATTCATAGATAAGACATTGGCTTTAAGTTGATAACTATTTTTAAGGCAAAAGAAATTTTTTGATTTACTAATTAAGTCATAGATTTGTTTGAGAATATCAAGGAGAATTTTGTTAGCATTGTTGTTGTAAGTATTACACCCTACAGTGACAGTTCTGAATTTAATAGGATTTTTGTGAAATTTAGGGATAAGTACAATATAAGGATATTTAAAATTATTAAATGGAAGCTTTAGCAATTTATAAAAGCAGTGAATTTTGCGGTTATTGATTTTAAGATCATTATTGATAGTATGAAAGTTAGTACTATTAGATATAGATGAACTGAGTAAAGAAAGATAATAATGTTTACAGATTATTGCATAATTATTAGGAGATTTATCGACATAAGTAATAACAAAGTTTTGTTGCAATTCTTTGATAGATTTAAAGAGATTTGATTTATTGTAATGTGTGAGATTTGATCTATGTTGAATTAATTCAGCTTTAAGTTTTGAAATTACTAAAAATTTCCATTGATTGAAATATTCAATAGGTTTATTATAAGAGATGGAGAGTTTATGAATAAACAAATCAATATCATAAGAAAACTGTTGTATGATCTTTGAAATATTAGTTTTTGAAGGGAGTCGATATTTAGTACCATATTCCATAAATTTCTTTAAATTTGAGTCATTAATAATATTAAGATCACCAGTGATAATATGTGCATGATCTCTGTCAACATATTTTACATTTGAGGGATGAGCACAACTACAAGTCACATGAGAAGATAAATTAGACTTAGAGATTGAATTATAGTTAAAAAGCAGGCGACCAAGTGTAATAGGATATTTAAAGGTACGAGAAATATGAATGTCTTTAATAGGAAACATGCATGATTTATCATTAAGAATAGATGAAATATTAATGCTATTAAATATTTGATTAGAATAATTTAGAATAAGCTGTGAATTTGATTGGATTTTGTGAGGTTTTTTAGAGATATTTAAATTGAAGAGTTTAAGTCTGTATAATATTAAATCATAGAAAATATCAGAAAAATGTTGATTATAGGATTGGTTTTTAAATACACTTAAGTAAGTGGACAAATACTTTTTTTTGATAGCAAATATAAACTTTCTAATGTAAATCCAATCATAATGGTTAAGATAATTTGACTGTAAGGCAAGAATATTTTTGATAATGAGATTTTTTGATATATATATATATATGTGTGTGTGTGTGTGTGTCTAAATAATCATGCAATTACCACAGAAAAAGCATACAAATATTGCACAATGTGATATTATGGGTTAAAATCATAAGCCATTTGTAGCATTTTATGATACAGGATAATCCTAAGCATTTGTGTTTTTCTTCAATTTGTGGTTGGTCCCCTAATTGCACTTGTGAGTAAATAAATGGAAGGAAATATGAGTTTGTAGTTGGTTTTTGTATGTCTGAAGTTCAAGGTCATTTTTGTTCAGTATTTTTTAAGAAAATAGGATAAAAAAAAAAAAAAAAAAAAAAAAGAAATCTCAAATAATTTGTCAATACAGTGTGAATGTAAGGCAAGTAGTGCAAGCACCCATTGCCAACCATTCCTGGTTCTTAAGAGCCCATTCATTTCATTACTAGTGACCTCAATTCTATTTTAAGCCTTGCTGAAGTGACAACACCCTGCCCACGCAAGAATTTCTATGTGGGTGCTCTTACAGTTATAGAAAATTCTACAGGAAATGCCTCAGAGGACTTATTCTACCTTAAATGCACGTGAAGGCTGACCTCATTAAAATAAGGGACAGTATTGAACACATACGGCAGGATAGGTTAGTAGCAGAAAATTTGTGACTTTGTTAACAGAAAGTTTGAAAGACTGTAAAAGTGCCACAATGCAGCACTAAATTAGTTCTGGATTAACCTCTGATTTAAGTGAATGTTTCTACATGTTCAAATGTGTTTAATGATGCTTTTTGATTATACATGCATAGCTATTTAACTAAAGGTTCTTTCAGACAAAATAACTAGATATTGCAATAAACTTTTTTCTTTTTTTTCTTTTAGTTTTGTGTTTGAATAATAAGTAGGTATAACTTTCATTATCATAGGTGAAAATTTTACTTAAAATATTTTTGTTATTGTTCTGTTAAAATTTTAAGTGAACAAACTCATGGGTATCTGCTAGCATTACATATAACAAGCTCATGATACTTAATTGTTCTTAGTGTAAAACTGATGCTATTCAACAACATTAACATATAACTTTTGGCAAAATTTATAAGCATTACTATTAAAATTATCTATTAGGAGTCTAAGAACATATCATCTGATAGCAATTTCCCCTAGACTGCAGTAACGGAAAAATAAATTTAAGTTATCAATTTTGATATGACCTCTTAAAATTTTTTTGTTATAATGGAATAAAATGGATACCACAAATTAATATTATTTAAAGTCCAAAATGGCAGTTTTAAATGAAAATAGATACAAAATGCCAACTTAGACGATTTTTTTTCTAATATGATTATAGAAAAATGAAAAATATCAGTTTTTTCAATATCTGATTAAAAAATATTGCAAATTTAATATTTTTATAGAAGGGAGGATAACATTACAGAATTTAAATGATTCTATCTTGCATACAAAAATTAAGAATTTTCACAATAATGCATTTTCACTATCTGGGAAATTAAAATTAAGATCTTGGTGTTTATGCGTAGGTTGGGGGCCAATTATTTATTTAAAGAACCTAGGCCTGAGTAAAATGGCCTTTATGAAAAGATCACTGTAAGAAATCCTGGTCCTTACTCATACGAGTTTTGGGGAAAAGCATAAAAAAGTTTTTAGTAGTTAAGCTGATAAATCTAATAATTTAGGTTTGGATTTGACACCTTCCACCTAAGAGAGCTATGAGAGCAGAACAAAATTATTTTGACTTGATACAACTTTTTTAAAAACTCATATCATTCAGACATAATGAGAATGAGAAAAGAGAAGAACAAAAAAAAAAAAAAAAAAAAAAACTGAAAGATATCAACTGTTTACTGTTGTGTAAGTTCTCAGAAAAAAAAAAATATTTTTTTTATTCTATGAGATTTCTCTTTTTTGTTTTTTGGAAAAGCACATGATAAAAGAATAGTGTTACCTATGCAAATGACATAGCAGTTCATAGATGCATGTGTATTAATAATCTGTTTCCATTCCAACAGTTTTTCACAACATGCAAGTTAAATATTATATCTAAATATCTCAATTATGATGCATTGCATCAGAAAAATATAATAAGAAATAGAATATATTTTCAAAATTATTGGCAATCATTTTTTAATGATACACTAAAAAATGAATACTCAAGACACCATTTTCACCCTACTTCATTGTCAGATTTTCTAAAAGATGAATAACAGACCATTTACTGTTTTATTATTATTATTTTTTAAAAAAAAAAAAAAAGGTTAAAATTGAACTGACCTTTCATGTTCGACATGAATCACCAGCAGTAGATATTTGAACTGACTGTGGTAGAGTTAACAGAACTTCAGCTTGTCCGCTATTAATATTATGATTTAAGATTTTCACAGCAGAAAATTTAGCTCGTTGATAACCTTTTAAAACACTGAAACCTAGAAGTCTAAAAGCACAAAAATAATTAAACACAAAAATATAACTAAACTTTATTAAATAAATATAATATCAAAAATTTAAGTAGTAAAAATATATTCAGGAAAGAATGTAATTATGATGATCGACACAAATATAACAAGAAGATATTTTTGTAAGTAAAAAGCATATTTCAATTATGCTTAGTAGATATTTCAGCTGTAACTATCATTTAAGGATTATTTACATAATAAAAATAGAGTCAGAAAAATTATCAAGAAAAAGAGGATATGTAATAGTATTTTAATATTAAAATCTGAAATATTACTTAAGAATAAATTAACAAAAAATCCGAAAAACTAGTTTATCAGTGGCCAGGCAAATTTTTCCTACAAGATAAGCATTTTCAAGTATATAAAATTTCCAAAATTTTTATTAAAGAAATAATAATCATATGAAAAGATAAACCTTGCTTATTTTATTTTAAATTTTAACACTAGATTGCTCAAGCAGTCAAAATGGCTGCTATTTGTAAAGTCATAAAATCTAAAAAAATATATATTACACACACACACGTACATACTGATAAATCGCAGAAGAAAGATCCCTTGTGTCCTCTGAGCATGGGTGAAAAGGGCTGGCCCATTTATAAAATAGGAATGTCAGCATTACCAATGATTCTCCACGTAGCAGACAAAACAAGAGTAATCGAAAAATTTATCCTCTTTCTTCCTTTGCTATCTCCCCTACCGTGTGAGTAGAATCGTCCTGGCACTTTGCCAAGCGGGGATCAATCTAATACAGCTGGAGAGTATATATATATATATATATATATATATATATATGCAAAATAATTAAAGCCAGATGAAAAATTAATCCCAAAATACATGAGGGCCTTCATCAGGGGAGCTCCCCCATGTAGGGAAAGGAATATGAGAAGTTTCTGACGAAACGCTGGTAATTTAACCAAAAAACACGTTTCTAGCTCCCAGCTTCTCACAGATGGAAGCAAGACCATACAGCAAACGAATTTTAATTAATACAAAGCATAAAAAGCAATTAAATTCAGAAATCAAGCACAGAATATAATACATCAATATAAAATACAAGAATATAAATACAAGAATATATAAATACATACCTGGACAAAATTGAAAACCACCCCCCATTTATAAACATAGAACCCGCTCCATCCCATATTTAAATTTTATCTTATATATATATATATTTAAATAAAATTAAAAAACAATCAATAAGACTTCCTTGGGCAATCTAGTGTTAAAGTGTACTTACATAATTGATTAATATAAGGTAAATACTGAATAGAGAGGAGGGAGAAAGAAAGAAAAAGCTCCAAGTAAAAATAGTCTCTATACAAAGAGAACTTAAAAGTAAAATACTGGCATTTTTTAAAGTTTCTAGTTTTATGTGTTTCATAAGAAATTTAGCATTTCAAAGATAAACAGTAGTTTGAAAAGATATATTTTAAAGAAATAGCAGAAAGTACTGAAAGCAAATAAGCAAACTTTAAATTGACTTTGCTATTAAAAACAAAATGTTAGTTAAAAGTAAATGAATACATGGAACAAAATCATTAGCTCTTTCAGCATTGTACTAATCATTTTACAAATACTATTTAATCTAGGAAGTGACAGAATATTTTTTGGTGAATTATTATGAAACCCACAGTTTTAAAGGAAAATAAAGTACAGTGAACAACTTTTTGTTTAAGAAATATAATCAAAATTTCTAACTTTTTGTTTATTTATAAAATGAAATAAAGGATACTAAATTAAGGATTTAAAAAAACAAAAAGAGTCTGAAATAAAGAACTAGAAATATAAAATCGCACATGGAAGGGAAAAAAAAAACAAAAAAATTAAATATGAAGTGACAAGCAAAATAAATTCAATATAATTAACCATTTAAGCTTACAACAAGTATATATGTTTAAAAAATCTATAAAATAAACTTAGGAAAATTTATTTATGAATATAATCTGAGTAAAACTGAAGATTAAAATATCATTTGAGTGATAATTTTTAACCTTAAACACAATACAAAGCAGCGAAAGTCATTTATGAATATTTTATCATCAGAAAATATTATAGAACACACAGATCAAATACTGTAAAAGCACTTATTTTCATGATTTTTGCAAGCCCATCATAATCGCGAAAATTTAAGCCTTGCGAAATAATAATAATAATAAAATCAAAAAAATACTTTTTCTTTCGCCTCAAATAATAATAAAAAAGCAGAATTTTTTTACTTTTAAAATTTAATGATTTATTGTACGGTTACAAACTACAAACTCTTTCTTGGCAACTTTCTTTTTTACAACTATTTCTTGAATACTATACAACCATTCTTTGAATATAAAACAATAATACAACTAATAGAATGCAGCTCATTCATTTACTATATTTATACCAGTTTCTTTGAAGCCATTCAAAATTATCTCATGTTTGGCTTCAACACGTTAAATATATGCACAAGCCAAGAAGCGTGAATTGATTTTAGTCGTGATATTCACAGGTCCACATATTCTTTTTCCTCTAGAATTTGAAGCTCATTAGAATACTACTCAACTCATTCTTGTGCAAATACCTGAACTCGCCATTCACAGTTAAGTCCAAAGCCTGGAGCTCTCCTGTGCAGGAAGCAAGCACAAAAACTGGAATAATATTCCTCTTCTCTAATTCAGCCAGAAAAAAAAAAGGATCTTTGTGTGCCTTAAAAACATCGAACAATGCTACACCAGGTTGTTCTGGAACTAGCCCGAGAAGCTCTCTCTACTTATCGTAATAAGGTACAAGAATTCTCAATGTATCGAATCATTGTGTCAGTAATGCTCCAGTGCGAATCGGTGTGCCACACGTCCCAGTCTGCAGAAAATATAAACTTTGGATGACAATTTGTTGTTTTTCCAGCATGCAACAATTGTGTAAGAAGTAGGTTTCCAGAAAGGGAACATGCCGATTATGGACACTTGTTTTGAACCACGTTTTTCTAATGTGTATTCAGATGTAGGCACAAACTTTGTGTTTGTCTGATCGAAGTTAACGAACATCTCAGGGAGAACAACATTTTTGTCAATCACTGTATGAACACGATTAACGAATTTGTCACGAATAGCTGGGAAATCTGGGGGCACTTTTCGTGCAGCTTTGGTTCCCTTTCTATGGACAAAGTTCATTATTTCCAGCAGGCATCTGGTTCAACTCGAGCTTAAATCTAAAGAGTTTAGTAGAAATGGATCATGCAATTTCACAATTCCTTTTGCAGCTGCAATAACAATAGTGCGGTTCACTATTCCACCAACAATCCATAATTTACATATATATGTTTGAACATTTGCATCGAAATCACCAAGTTTTAAGGGGCGACCATGTTTACCGTGCGTTAAAATTGTTACATCGACTTTAGCTTGTTTACATGCTTAAATGTATTGTTTCTTTATGGTGTGAACAGTTGATTCACTCACCGGCCTTCCCAGTTCAGAGGTGGAATGCTTCATTGCTGCAGAATTTCCGTTCATAGTAGCATATCGGTCAATTTTGGACCTCAGCACTTCGTCGTACACTGCATACTGCCCACATTTTACTTCACATTTTTCTTTCAAAGCAGTAGAAACCTCGGTATTAGCGAATATTATTTCTTTTCATTCAACAAAGGACTTAGCGTTTTGTGCATCCGGAAGTCCTACCAATGGTGGAGCTCCTATAGGAATTTTGTCCATCAACTTGTACAGGTATTTCCACATTTTTTTACGGCACTGATGACACATTCTCTCTCTCCTCAATTTTCTAACTCACACTCACAGGCATGGACGTTCCGAATCCGAGAGTGAAGGGAATGGGGTGATTACATTTTTGGTGCAAAAAGGGGGGTTCAGAAGTCCCTAGTTTGATAAAGAGTGTGGGGGAAAAAGAGATTAACAAGAGAAATGTGTTTGGGGTGGAATGCGCGTATTGAGCCAAGGTTAAAGTTGATGTATAAGCACAGTTGTAAGCATAAGTTATTTTTAGAGCGATGGTGGTCGAACTTTTTGGACAAAAGGAAGTTTCTTATAATGCCTTATTCAAAAAGGGTTCTATATTTAGGTACTTATGGGATTTTTCAACTTTCGGTACTGTTCATATAAAATTCGCGAAATTTTCAGCCCACGAAATCACTGATATCTTCATTTTCGCGAAAATTACAGCTCACAAAAATAAGTGCTTTTACAGTATTTATGCCTGAGTAAAAACTTTAAAGCGAACGTAATTTCAAATATTCTTGTTTTCATGAATGAAACTAATTTTTGACAGAGTTTATCAGCTGTTTTATACATTTGTCTTTAGTAATTGATGTCAGCTTTATTGATGATGTGAAAAGTCTCCTGTTTCTATTAATTCTTCATGCTAAGTCACCCTATAAATTCTCTATTGGGTTGAGATCTGGGACTTAGCTGGCAATTTCAAAGTTTCAGCATTGTTGATTTAGAACCAATTTTTTGTATTGTAGCTTGTATGAATATATGGATTGTCTTGTAGATATTTCCATTTTTCTCCATCAAGAAATTCAGTTTTTGATAAAAGATGACCTGCAGGAAACTTTGATAAGCTTGTGAATTCATTTTACCTGAAATGAACATAATTTAATCCACACAATTATAAGCAAAACATCCCCAGGTCATCAGAGCTTTCACCTAACTGGTGCTTGGAGAATATTTCCTTTTTTAAATAATTCTATTAATCTGGTCCATCCAAGCTATCTGGTCCATTCATCACAAAAAAATATTTATATTTATTAGTTGTCCTAGTCTTGACTTGCTAGCTGGAGTTCAAATGCTCTATTTTGTGTGTGTGCAGCAACCAAGGTTTGGCCAATTTTGTAGTACAAATAAAACTTCCATAACTTTTTAATTGTTATAATTTTTTGATGAACATTCAAACGTGTCATCTTCTTATGATTCCTGGCTGAGTACTTTCCAATAGATGGAAGTCTGCAAACTCTTCTTTCATTATGTGAGCACAAAGTTTTCAAAGGTTTTCCCCTGGTATTCTTTTTACCATAATTGTCTTTCAATTTAAAGAAATTGTTGAATACAGTCTTAATTTCAGTAATATTTAAGCTAATATGTTTGTTAAGAAATTACCGGTGACCTTAAAGTTTTTACTGTGGCTTAAATACTAATTTTGTATATATATCACTTATTTTTCTTTCCTACTAATTTATATGTTTACAAAATCACATTTGCTACATTTCTTGGCAATGAACTTTATTTTTAATAATAGAATAATATTTAAACCCTTCAATTTTCTGTTTCATAGACTCATTTTCTCAAAATTTTCTTTTTACTAGCCTTAAACTTTTTACTCAGACTGTACTATAGTTATTTATTGATATAACCCCCCCCCCCCCCCCCGAAAAAAAAAAAAAAAAGTAACATGTTTCAAAATTTTTGTCACACCGACCTTTTATTTAAGCTGATGGATAAAGCAATTTAACACATTAAAATGGTTAATACTTAAATTCAAATTACTATGATGTACCAAATCTATTAAATTCTCTGTTAACTGTTTTTAAATGCAAATTTTAAATCTAATAAAAAGGCTGGGAGGATTACCTAAAAGACTTAATGTAGTTTTTGATTAACATTTCTAAAAAGTTATTAGTAATTTCAATCTTAAACAATGAACTGAATGAATTATTAGCACGGTAAATAAATTTTGCAAAAGATGCATACCTTAAACAAATGTACACAACAAGTATAGCAGAACCTCCAGAAAGAGTGCGTATTCCTACATTTTCAAAGATTTTAATAAGAAAGCAGGAAGCAGCTACAGAACTGCACATAACTGTTATGATAGCTGCAGTTTTAGCCCAGTGGTATGGTGTCAGACCTTTAGGTAGCCACACAGAACTCTGGCATAGTTCGTACTATATTTAAAAAAAAGACATTACAAATATTATGAGATTGCAACTACAATAAATAAAAAACATTCAAAAGTTATTACATAAAACATAACTTACCGCTTCATTGCAAACTTTGCATTTTGCGGCATCAGATTGTCCAGATGACTAAAAGAAAAAAAAAAAAAAGGAGGAGGGTGTTAACTGTGAAAGAGGATCTAAAATTGGTATACATAACTGCAAATAAATATTTTATAATTATAAGGCGAACACAATTAAAAGAGCATTTACTTTTTTATTCATAAAATAAGAATATTTTTAATTTAAACTTAAAGCATTTTACGTTCAAAACTAATTTTTTTTTTTTCTTTTTCTTTCTTTTTTTTAATTATCAGAGTAAAATAAGATAGACAAACAAATCTATTGATGTTTAAGACAGAGATTTTAAAAGATATTTTAAGCAAAGGTTTATAATTAAATTGCTTAAAAACACATTTTAAGAAAGGGGAATAATGAAATAAATAACAAAAGTTAAGTAAAGGCAATTGTTAATATATTTCTTCTGCTGTATGAAACAGTTAAAGAGTACCTTTAAGGATTTAAACGTCCTTGGCAATATGTAAAAATATTAAATTTTTACGCCTTCAATTTAAATGAAATCCTTAACTAAAAAATATTTATTTGAAAAAAAAAAAAAAAAAAAAAAAAAATCTAAAATTTTCTATAATACATTATTTAATAATTAAATTCAGCTAATAAAAAAAAATAAAAAATAAAAAAAAAATAAAAAAAATCCATTTCCAAAATTAAATAAAAAATAATTTATTTGAAATATTTAAGCTTGAACATTTAATATCTTCAATCTTTCAGTATGTTGTTGGCAACATGCATGGTGATTGGAATTTTTTTCCTCCTCCAATCACACTCTACAGCTGAACAGGTAACTAGTAGGTTGCTCCTTAACAGGCTTTGCGAGAGCCCTTAAGGTCAGTTTGCAATGTGTTTGAGTCAAAGCATATCATCAGCATAATGTGCCTAGCAGGGCTTAAAAAATCTCAAAATTTTTACATGCCCAAATGAAATTTTTACATGCCCAAATATCTTATTCAAATGCAATATTAATAAACACATTCACATATCTAGTGAAAAGAATTTAACAACATTATATCTATATTAACATTGTTTATTTCAATTTAAATATAAGTCTTGGACAAAATGCTAAATTTTAAAATTATTTTTAGAAAGTTATTTCTGATTAAATATTTGCATGCCTAGCTGGGCATGTAAGACAAAAAAATACAAGCCCAATTTCAATTCAAGCCCCAGACATGTCAGGCAGTATAATTTTTGAGTCCTGGTGCCTACAAAAAACTTGCATCTTGCGAAATTGCAATAAACTAATAATGTCTTACGAGTATGGTGACATCTTTAAAGGATTTTCTTATTTTCCTGATGTAGTATTAGCATTGAGAATATATTCTTGCCGATTTTATATTGGATATTCAGGTCTCACAACAAGTCTTTAGCTCAAATACAGTTGAGGATCTATAATCCACATATCCATAATTTGCAATTGTCTATAATCCACACTCACTTTGCAAATGTAAACAAAAGATTTTGGAGTAACAAAAATTCAATATTTTGGATGTATATGAGAAAATATGATGTTAATTCACATACTAAAATGAAAAAAAAAAAGAGTGCAAAACTTAATTTAGATATACATAATTAATTTTAAAAAAGAGGAAAAAAAAATTATACTTTTATTGCCTTATACTTTTTCAGTGAATCTGAATATTGTCTGAATAATATTCAATTACTGATCAAATAAAACACATACAAGTGCAGTTTTTTAACTCCTGCCAGTAACAGCATTGCTCATTGGTTGAAAAAAATGGCATATGCATTGGTGGGATTGTGTATTTTCACAGATGTTTAAGGACCATTAGTGTAAATGTTCTTTTTAGGGTGGTATTTCAAAAATACACAAAACTATTTAAGGAAAAATTTATACCAGCATTTGTTTTGAAGATAAGATCTGCAATGCAGTCATTAAAAAGTGCATCAAACTAATCACATTGCAAGTATCTGGCTGCATCCTGTTAATCACAGTCCAGAAGTACGAGTACATTTTTTTAAATTTTTTTTTTTTATGAATTACTCATTCAAGGGTTTAAATTATACATTGCTTCTACTTCATTAAATAAATTTTATTGTTTTATATATTTATTAGTATTACCTTCATTACATTATATAAAAACAAACAATTCTAATTCTATCTTCATTAAATAAAGTTTATTGTTTTATGTGCCTCATACTAATTCATATAGCGAGGAAATGGCATCATTGATCTATAATTTGCAAAAATCTATAATCCGCACAAGTTCTAGAACCAAGGTGTGCGGATTAAAGATCTTCAACTGTATATAGATTTTATAGACTAAAACCGGAAATTTATAGACTCAATAGACTAACATTAAATAAATTAATAACTAAACTTAATAGACCTGTAACACAAGATTTTTTGTAATGAAATTTATCATACACAAAATACTTAACTAATTTTTGAACATACATTAAAAAAGATAAGAGAAAATGCCCACCTCACAACCACCCTCTTACATTCTCTCTTTTTATTTATTTTAGTACCTACATAACTGAGTTCACTCGCCTCATCATAAAAATCCTCTGTCCTATAAATACAGTGATTTGTTTAAAGATAATTATATTTATTATTTGTTTGCCCAGGGTGAAGCATGAGTTAACACTGAAAGCTAATTTTCCTAAAGATAAGGAAAATTCATATCGAATTATCATATCAAATCTCTAACTATAATTTCATATCAAAATCATTCAAGCAGTTTCCCAAAAGACAAGATTTCTACTATACATTATTTAAGGGCAGCAATAGCTAATTTTTCTGAAGAGTAAGGTGAGACCATTTTTTAATCTAAAAAATAACCTCTAAACATTTTGTTTTTTAAAAAAATCATTCAGTGATTTCCAAGAAAACAAAGTTTATATCACATTTCTTCCAGGTGGTGTGCGGGTTACAAGTGAACTCTAATTAAAATGAAGATGAGGTTTGTTACGATTAGAAATGTCATCTCAAAAACACACCATTTCTAAATATTTTTCAAAATTATTTGGGGAAAAAAAAAAGTATAAGCTAAATATTCTAAAGAGAATGTCAGATTTTTGTGCTTAATTCTATAAATCTAAATTTTTATAAAAATCCTTGAAACAGTTTTAGAAAACTATGTTTCTGTCATATTTTGCATTACATGAAATGAAGGTTAACAGTGAACACTAATTTTCAAGATGAGGAAAAATTAGACAGGTTTCTCATCTCAAAAACCCCTTAAAGTTAAGTTTTTTTCAGAACCATTAGAACCATTTCCTAGAAAGTTTCTGTTGTAATTTTGCAATGGGTGGAGTGAAGGCTAACTGCAAACACTAACTTTCCTGAGAAGGTGAGAAAAATTTAATTTGAATTTTCACATTAAAAAACCTCCCAAATCTTAAATACTTGACTAATTTTCGTGAAGATAAAGTTAAGTCAGATGAATTTATTATCTCAAAAAACACTTAAATGTAAGTTTTTATTAAAATCAATTTCTACCATATTTTGCAACCAGTGGATAAAGGGTTAACAGTGAACTCAAAATTTCCTGAAAATGGGGTTAAGTCTAATTAATTTTTCCTCCCAAACAATTCTGAACCCCAAACGTTTATCAAATTGTTATATTCATTTCCAAGTAAACTCAATTTCTGCCATATTTTGTAACAAATAAAGGGTTAACAGAAAACACCAATTTTCCTGGAGAGAGATTAAGTTAAATTGATTTTTTACTCCAAAAAACACTTAACCTCAAATGTTCATAAAAATCGTATATCCATTTTTGAGAAAACCCAATTTTTGCCATATTTTACAAAAAACAGTTAAAGGGTTAACAGTAAACTCAAATTTTCCTGAAGATGAGGATACATCTAATCGATTCTGACCCCCCCCCCCCAAAAAAAAAAAAAAAACTTAATCCAAAACTTTCATTAAGATTATTACATCCATTTCAGAGAAAACCTCCATATGGTGATTTGGCTGGTATAGGATTAACAGTAAATGTGAATTTTCCTAAAGATGAGGATATTTTTAATCTATCTAGCTCTCTAAAAACATGTGACACCAAACTTTAATCAAAATCGTTATATCCATTTTTGAGTAAACCGAATTTCTGCCACTGTTACAACTGGCCAATACAGGGTTAACATTGAATGTGAATTTTTCTGAAGATGAGGATAAGCTCAATCGTTTTTTCAACCCCAAACTCTCATCAAAATTGCTAGAGCCATTCCCAAGATCACCAAGACAAATATATATATCAAGTCATGTGATTTACTACATTAATATAAGAAAAGGATACACATTAGCAATATATTCATTATAAGATACCAAAATAATAATAATAATTTAATTGGTTATATTGATGGAAATTACAAATGAAGTCATAAGTGGAGGGGGGGGGGAAATATAAAAATGACAACTGAAAATTTTACATGCATATTTCCTTCAATTTTATATGCATATCTGCTGGAAAAATATTTTTTAATACGGAAGTTCTTAAAAATATAGACTTTAGACAAATTTTTTAAAGTACAGACTTTATAGACTAGTTGTGAGCCCTGCATATAAAATTATCATATTGAAAAAAAAAAAAAAAAAAAAAAATCATTGTTTTCCTATATATTTACATTAAAAACACCTTGAAACATGTTAACTCTTGTTTTAGTGGTAAAATCATTGAAAAAAAAAAAAAAAATGTAAAAGAAATAAATAAAATAAAAATCTATCGCCTATTTAGATAGTCTACTGTTCAGCATAAAGAGGCATTTATTTATTTATTATTATTATTTTGTTTGTTGTTCTAGCTTTCTTATTATACGGAGAAATTTGTTTATACAATTACTCATTACCTAATGTATTTTTTAAAATTCTGTTTTCATATTCATAAAATTCAGAATTGTTAAATTAGTACTCGTTTTGAAAAATTGATTTTTCACACTTTTAATATTTTATTTTCTAGCTAAAAAACATGAAAAATGAATGCACTTAGTTACTTCTTTAACTCAAAAATAAAATATAAAAAAAATAAATTAAAAAAATTGAGTATTAATTTAAAAGTTGGGAATTTTCTGAACGTGAAAACAGATTTGAAAGATACAGCAGGTAATGAGTAATTGTGGAAATAAACTTTTCCATAGAACAACATGGTCCTTGATTGTTGGTGAGACTAGGTATTATATACACTTAAATGGAGAAACAGATTGTTTAAAGATAATACTAAATAGAATTGTTCAATTGCTAAAAATTGTGCATCATCATAAACTAGTATATATATACCATAAAATCCCGAAAGTAACTCCCCTTTTTGAAAAGCAAAACGGATAAATTTCAGGTGGGGGGGGGGGTTATAATCAAGATTCTTTAAAAAAAATTATCAAAAAAAAAAAAAAAAAAAAAAAAAAAAAAATGAAGAAAAGGGATGGGAGGTTATATTCGATGGAGGAGGTACACTTTCGGGATTTTACGGTACTTACTTAAAAGGAAATATTAAAGGTTATCATTTCTTACATTAAAGGTAAAAAAAAAAACTGCATAATGATTCCATTGATAACGTGCATCCGACACTTTATGAAAAATTAGTTAAATTGGATATAATATATAAATATTAAAACTTAATTCAATGCCAAACTTAACTTGCAATGCCGACGTATCATAAGTGCGCCTGAAGATTGGATGTAGCTTTGTTGGATGAGAGAAAAAAAAAAGGGGGGGGGGGTACTTTCAGGATAACGGAGACATTTCACTTTCAGCAAGAAAAGGGGAGGGGGGTTATATTCCATTGGGGGGGGGGGTTACTTTCGGGATTTTATGGTATATATTCCCCAATAAAAATATGTATTACTGATAATTATGGAGCATAAAAGATAAAGTACTGACTTCTATCAGCCACTGCTTCAAGCATTCATGATGAACAACAGATACATCTCCTCGGCATTTACAAGGTTGGATTAATGGGCCACAATCTGGCTTTTCAGGATCATAACAAATCCAACATTCTGGTATTTTTTCAAGTGACTTGTTAAGCTCTATAAAATAAATTTAAGTACATGGTTATGAAAATTTACACAGTCAAAAAATATTTTTGTAACATAACACAATCTCTATATTTGCTCAGTAAAGTTATAAAAAGCCAAATATTATTTTAATTATTTGTTTCTCCCTTCTACATTCCTACTCCACTTTATAAAAAGGTATCCTTTTAATTTTCTTTCAGAAATATATCTATTAGGATACCTGTTTACCTAAAGTTTCATTACCGTCAACCAGGATGAAGAACAAAAAAAAATTTGAACACTCTTAATTTCTATTGAAATTTGGTTATTTTGATGTGGGTTATGTACTGGGTTGAAGGGAATGTAATGTGTACATTCATGAGACATTAAAATGTTACATGCAAAAGCAAAAGATAAAAATAAATGTACATTGTTCACATTCACACCTTGAATAAGATCAAGATGAACATTCACAGTTATTCCCATATAAAATCACACATTTGGCTAATGATGTTAACATATTTGATATCTAGATCAAAATTTGAAAACTTTCTTTTTCCTTGAGATATTGAACAGGAATAAAAATTGTCAACTTTAATTATGAAATATTTGCTGAATTAATAATATAATTACCTTAATCTGAAATTAACAAATATGGATCCAATTTTGGTCAGTTTGATCACTTCAACCACTGTAGAAATGAAAGAGTAACTATTTTTGGCCATAAAATTCAGGCTTTTTTTTTTTTTTTTTTTTTGAAAAACCTTAATGAATGTTTTATTGATAGAAAGATCTTTTAACAAATATCTCAAGGGACATTTAAAAAAAAAATTCAACTCAACATGATGATTTGCTGCTTTTAGTTATGAAGCAATGCATATGAATAATTTATTACGCAATCAGTTTTTACAGTTTATTCTTCATATTTTTATTTCTTCATTTAGGTTCCCTCAATAGAATTTTTAAGGTAAACAAATGTACATTGTATTCTTTAAGTTAACAATATATATTTTTGTTCTGCGATTCAAATAAATATTCTACTTTTAGTTTTCACTGTTTCTTTTTCTACCCAATTTGAATTTAACACATTTAAGCCGGTGCAATTTTTTATACATAGTCTTTTGAGTCGATTCTAAAGCAGAGGTTACAGAAATATTTAGCAAAATTTTCTGATCAACAACTTTTGCAACCACAAAGTTTACATGTTCTATCTGTCTATGATGACTCACACAGTAACAGCAAGAAATTATCTGATTGGTTAATTTGAGTTTCTGTGAGCATATCGTTTCTAAGAGGAAAAAGAAAAAAAAATGTTCTTAATGAGCTTCATTTTAGGTTAAAATACAGCTACGCAATAAGCAATTAGCGACAGACTGCAATTCAACTATTTGTTTTTAATGACAGATTTAGTATTAAAAAAGAGTTAGAGATGTTTGCATTTCAAGCAATGTGGTTTTTTTTTTTTTATTTTTTTTTTTAAATGAACTATGTAAATGTTATTTTTGTTTTAATGTGAAACAAAAACAAAAAAAAAAAAAATTATGATTAAAAAAAAAAAATGCTGAAAAGATTATGTCAGCAGTGAATGAAAATTGGGATGGCATGTCTCTCAAATATATCGTTGGGTGGATCCCAAACCATTTGCCCACAGCATAACTGCAGTGAAATGGATATTCCTCTCACTCAACTTGAAATTTTTCATCTGTTAAATTTTGTCTTATTTATTTTTCTTTTTTTAATATTGAAGTACAGCAATAAAAACATAATCGATTATTTTTAATGTTTTGCTAATTTCTATTTTGATATTTTGTAAAACTATATGTTTAACTTCACTTGAATATGCATATCATGGAATTCAGAATCTCTCTAATTTCAAGGACGGACTAAGAACAGATTGAGTATTTAACGGGAAAAGGGAGAATTATGAAATCTACGGAAATATCAAAAAATGAACATAGGAAAGAAATTTAATTTTATGCTGCATAATTTCTATGTTTTTTTTGTTTTGGGTTTTAATGCTTGTTTAACTTTTACCTTTTTATTCTTAAATTTCATTTATTTAGATAAAATTAATCTATTATCCAAACAAATTTGTTTTTAAAGCTTGGATGATGAAACATGGAAATTATTAAAATATTTGTTATAAATTGTTAAAATACTATAGCAAAAAATTTTCTATTCAATGTCAATATCTAAAATTTTTCTTAAAATTTATCTTGATGAAGTCAAATAATCATGTTGCATTAACATACCTCACATATTTTTTAGGTTACCACGTGGTAAATTTATATCATGGTCTGTTGCTGAGTACAAAATATCGCTAAATATAAACAAATAACCCAGAACCTCCATTTTCAGAAAATGCTGTATTTTGAACTAGTCAGCCACCAGTAGTTTACAACAACATGAACTTGTTATTTTTAATACCAGAATTTTTGTGGGTAGTAATTTTGTAATATAAATTTATTTTTTTACTTAAATATTTAAAGCCATTGTGTGATATATATATATATATATATATATATATCACACAATGTATATATATATATATCACACACCTCGTGTATATATATATATATATATATATATACACGAGGTCTGATTAAAAAAAAAAGAAATACGGTGAAAATTTTTATTATATACAAAGTAACAAGCTTACATCAAATTTTATTCAATCTCCTTCAAAATACTATTCTTCGCTACAGTGGCAGATCCAACTTAACTTTTTTGAGGGGGGGGGGGGGAGGGCTAAGATTTTTCAAGATGCTATTCCAGATCAATGAAAATTTTACCATTGTAATATTCAATTGTGAATGTCAGTGTTTTTTTCTTTTTTTTTGGGGGGGGGGGGCTTCAGCCCCCTAGCCCCCTTAAATCCGTCACTGCTTTGCTATCAATATACTTATCCCAACGTTGATTCCATGATTGGAAACATTTCTGGAAGGCTTCTTTCGGAAGGGCCTTCAGCTGCTCTATTGTGGCTCTTTCAATCTCGGAAATGGTGTCAAAACGCTTTCCTTTTAACAAGTTTTTTTATTTTTGGGAAGAGCCAGAAATCGCATGGCGCTAAATCCGGAGAGTAAGACAGGTGGCACGCTGGCACGCCCCATCATCGACTGTCCCAGATACAAGGGGTATCCATGCAGTCCTTAAAATCCGGAGAGTAAGGTGGATGTGGACAGACAGCAAGGTTTTTTGTGGCCAAAAACTCACGAATCAGAAGCAAGGTGTGACATGAGATTGTATGACATTATCGTGATGAAGCAGAAAGCCATTGGCCCATTTTTTGGTATTTTTCTTCGTATATCGTCTCGTAAACATTGTAAAAAATCCATGAAATATTCAAAGTTTACAGTTGTTCCCCTTGGAATGAACTCTGATCTCACTATGCCCTCACTATAAAAAAAGAGCATGACCTTTGCATTCGACTTTGACTGATGTGCCTCCTTAGAGCAAGGAGAGCCACTTGATTTCCATTGGGAACTCTGCACTTTCATTTCAGGGTCATAGCTATACACCCAACTTTCATCTCCGGTTATAATTTTGGACATTAAGT
This sequence comes from Salticus scenicus, assembly GCA_963930645.1. Lineage (NCBI taxonomy): Eukaryota > Metazoa > Arthropoda > Arachnida > Araneae > Salticidae > Salticus > Salticus scenicus. The sequence goes on from OZ005651.1 coordinate 172,159,292, forward strand.
CTGAATCTGCTTCAAGACGTTTCTTCAACTACATGCAAATTGACACACAAGTTGCCTTCTGTTCATCATTCAAAAGTCTGGGAACAAATTTCATACTGACTCGTCTCATTTGCAAATAATCAGTCAAAATGCTTTGCATGGACCCATTTGAGATGTTCGGTTCCTCGGTAAGTTCTCAAATAGTCAATCGTTGGTTTGTACGAATCATTTTTGCCAGTTTTTACACTTTTCATCTGTTTTTGAAGTCAAAGAATGCCCTGACAGTTGCTCGTCTTCAATCAACTCATTTCCACTTTTGAATCGCTCATACCACTTACAAACAGTTTTTAGAGTTACCACATTATCTCCATACACTGATTTTAACATTTCATGAGCTTCTTTGAGAAATTTTTGGAACTTAAAACAAAATTTAATGTAGTGTGTTGCTCAAAATTCATGCTGTGCGACAGATACTGTAAACACGACCTCACTATTCCTGCTCTGAAAGCCGACAGACAAGTTACAACTTGTTCAAATTTGACACAGATAATGTCAACTAATCAGACTATTGAACATATTACTTCAAATGGATGTAGCATCAGCTGTTGCTAGTATAAAAAATTTTTTCACCATATTTATTGATCAGACCTCGTACATATATATATATATATATATATATTAAATACATATTAACAAGAGTTCAGAAAAGATATTGTAAGTAGATTTCAAACCACTATAAACATCTATGTCTGAACCATCACTCAAGACCATTCAACTACCACATGTGGGAGAAAATACCAATAAATAATAATACAACTAAGCTTGATTTAATAAGACACATTAGAATATTACCATTCTTAATGATGGAGGATTCTTTAGTTGATACTAATGCTTCAGCTTCTGCACCAGAATGTGTTAATTTTTTCTTTTCTAATTTTCGGAGTAGTTTTTGAGGATTTAAAATCCACAATTGCTCAGGCCTAAAAAAATCAATCATAACAAGCATTTAGTACAAAAAATTTAAAAATTCATAAATAATAAAAACTTTAAAAATATAAAATACCTGATACAATTCCATAAAACACATGGAAACCATAATGCCACACCCATTTCAACTACTCTAAACACTATGTTATAGCAGTTTCGACTTATGACAGGAACCCTAAGAGTAAATATTATGAAAATCAATTCAAAAATATGCATATTTTCCTCAGTAAAATATATTGTACATTCTATGAAACAACTGAATGACTTAAATATCTAAATTTTTATGTTATCTTTTAGTAAAAGAATATAAACAAAATTCATAACAAATACTTTTGAAACTGATCACGCATATAAATTTTATTTGTCTAACATAAAAAAAAAAAAAAAAAAAAGGTTCTGAGTGAACTTATCAGTTTTAAAAGTCTTCTATGATGAAGACAGTTTCTAGCAGCAACAAATGATTAATAGAATGATCAAGAATTTAGAAGGATAGAACAAAATAATTAAAAAAAGATTTTCAAACTAATAATAAGGAATATTGCACTGTAAAAAATGTGTTCCATTTGCTGCCAGAAATTTTCTGTAATTTGAGAAAATAGGCATAATTTACAAAAAAACTACGTTGTCAGAACGTATTTTTTCAAATTACAGAGAATTTCTGGCAGCAAATAGGACATATTTTTTACAGTGTGGGATATAAAGAATTCCATTGCTAATAAGGAGATAGCCACCAACTGATGTTCAATTAAAAAAAAAAAAAAAAAAATTGAGTAAATCATTTATAAAAAGAATAACAAAGCACAGTATATGTACTATGGGACACCATTTACATATTTTTCAAGGAACCGATCCTAAAAAACATATAAATGAAAAAAAAAAAAAAAAGGAAACTGAAAATTTGTTTTAACACATTAATACACAATAAAGGGTCGTAATAATAATAAAAAATCTAATACATTTAAACAATTCCCTTTTCATCTGTTTAATTATTTTTTAAATGAAATTTAAAATAATTAAAAAATAAATAAAGATTAGATTATTTTCCACTTACAATCGTGTTGATATGGGATATTTAATTTTTTCGATTATTAAACTCTCTATAACATTATTTTTGTATCTGTCACTCTTATCTGTTAAAAATGCAAATAAACATATTTGCTTTTAAATTTAGAAACTATAATGCATACATGTTCTACCTTTAACAATTGCTTGGTTTTAATAAGAAAAGTTCTCTTTAATATGTATTAGAAAAATTTGTAAAGATAAATAATTTATATAAGTATACAAGCTAAGTCATAATTCAATACAGATTATCAAAAGACAGCCATGAAAAATAATCAAATTTTGTACTGAATATGTAATTCTCTCAGCAATTAGACAAATATTAACTGATACTGCTTGCATGATATTCATGAACATAATGCATTTTGAAATGGCTTATGGAGACATTTACAATTGGTTTTTGAATTAAAACTTGATTAATATAAGCAAGTTACACACTTAACTATTTAATTTTGATGTATGTCAGTTTTTAAATTACAAACAACAATTTGAAATTGTTTTATCATCTTGCAGTTAAATCCTGTTTCAATTCTTAATTAAAACTGTTTATCTTTTTTTTTTTTTTTTTTAATATTATATTTTACACACACACAAAATGTTGCCATTATTTTTATTCTTGATACGTATCTACATAACAGATATCTTAAGCATTTTTACATGCATAAGTAATAAGTATGCACATAGCCAGATTCACCTTTTTTTTCTGCCCACATTTATCTATGGGATTTTTGTTGCTTCGTATTGTATTTCATTCAAAAATGAAATTTTTTTAATATTATTTTTTGAACATGGCACCCTTTATTTTAGTGAGCAATAAAAAAAATAAATATTTCTTACTAGAAACATTCACAAACTGTGACACACTGATCGTAACCAAACTTTACTGTCGGTTAAAGGGTACGGATTACTCCAACCAATTTATATCAGTAAACGTTACTTTAGAACAGAGGTATTAGTGTTCAAAGTTGGGACTATTTTTTTCCCCCAATGCTGTAACGTCATGCCATTTCTCTCTCTATTTGACTTTTCTATTTTTTCCCCCCAAACATGCACTTGTTGATTTATTTAAACTGCATTTTTTTAATCGTCTTGCATGTGCATATTTTTCTTGCTCTAAAATTAATTTTTTTAAAGAAGATTTTGAAAAATAACATGAAGCACATCAAACAGTTAAAAATATGTGACGAATGGATGTTTTCATGTCTATTTCGGTAGAATTTTGCAAATATATATATATGTCTACATTCTTTTTTGCAAGCAATCTGAAATACAATTTATAAATCAACAGCATGTGCTTGGTGGGGGAAAAAATAGGAAAGTCATATATATATATATATATATATATATATATATATATATGTATGTATGTATGTATGTATGTATAGATAAAATTAATGACATCACAATATTAGAAAAAAAAAAAATAGTTCCAACTCCGAAACCAATACTTCTGTTCTGATGTAACATTTGCTGATATAAATTGATAGGAATGTATATCTTTGTATTCTTTAACTACCTGTAAAGTTTGGTTATGATCAGTGTGTCCCAGTTCAGTTGGGTGTGATCAGTATGCCAAGTGTTCTTTGTTAGTCTAAAGTTAACTTAATAAAAAAAAAATACTTACATTTATTTTTTCAAAAAATTGTTCACTAAGATAAAAGGTGACATTTTCAAAGAATAATATTAAAAAAGTAGAATTCGAAAATCTTTATTTTTGAAAGAGATATCCTTATAATACGAAGTCATGAAAAATTCCACAGGATAATATAAGATGGTGTTTCACGAATACGGCCGACTGACTGCAGTAAGGTTCTAGGTCTGAGGGGGGGGGGGGGGGAGTGCCCTGCATAGGGGTCTTTGGATAACATAAGGAGAAAGAAATGTTAAATGCAATTGATGTGCAGCCTTGATAGAGATCTATCATCCGAAATAAAACTTAAAACAATCTATACTAACTTTAGCTACTCAAAGACAATTCATGTTAACTTTAGATACTTAAAGGCAATTTATGTTAATTTCAGCTGTCCAAAGCAAATCTTGTAAATCTAATAATACAATAAGTTTATAAATAACACACTAAATACTCACTTGTCTTTCCAAAAATGACCCAAGCTATCCGAAAATATAAAAATAACAGTGAAAAGAAGTAACACTGCTTGAGACACTAATCCAATCCTGGACTGTTGTAGCTGAGATGTATCAGTTTGAGATGTAGACCCCTGAACAAACTCTCCACGTAACTAAATAAAAAATTAACTTCAGTAAAAAAAAAAATATTGGTAAAAATTAGTTGAATTTTAAGTAAAAATGAACTTTTAATATTTACCTTAAAATATACTTCTACACCATAAATAAGAAAGAAAATTACAACAATAAGCATCAGAATGGCATAACATCCATTGAATATACTGATGAAAAGACTCTGTAAAAATAAAAACATTTTTTAATGAATTCATGTCGGTAAAAATCTATATAATAATATTACTCTACCGTGGACCAGTTACAATTAAATTTTGTTGAAACAATACAATAGTGACATAAGGTGCTATCTAATTAGTCAACCCAGATCGGACCTCAAGGATTGATCAAAGCATAAATTTGGCTGCTAGAGATTTCAGTTACAAAAATTTAATCCAATACACTTGAAATACACACTTCTTTACAAAAATTAAAAAAATATTAACTTTTTGTACTGAAACATATGCTAAAAATCTCATATTTAAAAGTATATAATTTAAAGCCAGCTAAGCCTTACATTTTGTGGTTGGTATTCAGTAAGTTGGTGGTGGTGCAATCTACTGATCTAAATAAAAATCATTAAGATATAATTTTAAAATGCTATTTGAAATTAATTTTTGAAAGCCAAAATTATATATTTTTTAGATTTTTCATTCATTATAAATAGAATGGACACCACTTCTTTATTTTGTAGATACATTTGTTAACTATGTATTTTTCTATTGTGTATGGTAATAAGGTAATTTAATTTCGTCAAATATTAAGAAATATTTGACTTAACTTAACAACAATTTAATTCTAAGAATTTTTAACTTGGCAGCAGAAAAAGTTTTCTTAAATTGAAATTATAATGCAAAAACGAAAGATTTAAATCTCATTATTTGAAAAAGTAAATGAATAGGGAAAAAAAAAAAAAAAAAAAAATGAAATTTCCAGTAATTTTATGAGATTTTTCCGAAAATCATATTAGGTATGTAAGTACTCATGCAGATGTTCTGCACAGGAAAGGCTAGTGATGGTATAACTTGGTTGATTAACTAAACTTTAAAGGCATCAGGTCTCAAATTGAGATATAAATAGAAGTAAGAGAAAGAGAGGGGAAAAAAAAAAAAGGTATATATATAATATACACACACATACACAAAGAAAATGAAAGGAAAAGTAATTAAAAACACAGTCACAAAACACTATGTTAAAATAGAAAGGGTCATAAGATATTCATGAATTTAAAAGTTTTATCACCAAAGTTTGACTTATGGTTGTAATTTGACTTCATTTTTTTTAGAACTGTTTAATTTCTAGGAAACACTTACTCTTTACTCTTCACACTATACTAATTTCAGTACAAGAACATCAAATAAATAATCTTTTAAAAGTACAATTTTGTTATATATATGTGTAAATTTAAATCTAGCATTTGTGTATCAACAACAATGAGGAAATTGAACTCAAAATTTATTTAAACTCTACATATTATAGCTTAAAACAAAACATTATATGCATTTTTTTTTATTATTGGATAATAAATTAAAAAGAACATGCCATAGCAGCTTGCATGTGAAGAAATATTAATTGTTGAAATGCTTTTGCTTTATTTATTTATTTTTTAATGTTCATGGTTAATTGATTAAGATCCAATGGTTTAGATTGATTTTTTAAAATTTAAATTGATTAAAATGATTTCAAACTGAATATCAAAGCTTAATTTTCAGCACAGCATGCACATTAATATCGAAAATATACAATTTTCTGGTCATTAATTTTTTATTATACAGATTAAATAAAACTGACAGTATTTATTTATTTTTAAATGATGTGCTAAATTAGTATAAATTAACTTACAAGAAAAAATCGGAGCAACTATTATGATATGAAATATTTAGATTTTCATGCATAATCTACATTCACACAGTCTTAAAATAGATTTCTTTAAATCAATGAAACTATGAAAGAATGATCAAATAAACAGTTTTATATACATATAACTTGAGGCAAGCTGCATTTTTTTCTTTTACGATGTATTATTAATAGTGTTTGTAGGCTATCATAAACTATATTCTAGTATAATTCTTACTCATACATTTTCAGCTACTGATATTACATATCTTGCATAAGATCTATGTTTGGTGATATAGTATGTATTTTAAACTTATTGAGGAAAAACAAAGATTCAACAACTTTAGTATTAAAGTCTAAATAAGTACACATTTGAGAAATATTGAGCATTTTTATCACTTTATCTGTTCTAGAATCTAATAAAATAATTTTATTCTGAGCAGTGATCCTTTTGTTCTAGACTGAGAAAGCTTGAGCACTGGAGGATGTTTGATCTTTGATTGGTAGCTAGAGCTGGGGGAAAAAGGGGGGGGGGGTGAAAAAAGTACATGGCTGAGAAATAATTTTACTTCATTATAGGTTTTTAAGTCTAATAAAGCAAGTTTAAAATGAATACTGACATTTATTTTGTGATGAGAGAAAGATTGAGTAACAAATGGCTTCCACAGACCATTTAATCGCTAGTTGGGAATAAGAAAAGAGGGGGGGGGGGTAAAAAATAATTACATGTGCAAGTAATATTGAATAATTATATTTCTTTAGGTATACGTTATAGAAGCACACAAAGTAAGTTTAAAATGAATATTAACATTTATGTTGTGGGTGGAAAAAGACTGGGAATCAGAAAGCTTCCATGAAGCGTTTGATTCCCAATAGTTGATGTTTCTTTTTTTTCTCTCTCTCTCTCTCTCTTTTTTTTTTTTTCTTTTTTTAAAGTAATGAACGATATTCACGACTTTTTAAAAAACGGAAGAAATTGATGTAATATCAGAAGCCAGATGATTAACTCAAAAATCGGAAAGCTTCCACAAAAACACTAAGTCGGCAGCTATGAATAAAACTGAGAAAAACAAAGAAATGCCAAGTTTGAAAAATTGGAGAGCTATGAATAAAACTGAGAAAAACAAATAAAGAAATGCCAAGTTTGAAAAATTGGAGTTTTCCGATAATTTTCGGATTACCAGAGCACATCGATAAAAATCGGAGAAACTCCGATTAAATCAGGGTACTTAGCAGCTATGAAATAACACTGTTTTAAAAATGCTATGGATAAGTGGATCACTGGAATTAAATGATTTTACTGGAGGATGCATTGTTGGTCAATTTTAAGACTGTAAATCTCACACAATATCAGTGATACATTAATCGTGCCTTTCTCAGTTGTTAATTGTGTAACTGTGCAGTTCAAAAGAGATGCAAAGACAAGTGTTTCAGCAAGATCGGGAAAACCTGGATCGTCTGCCAGACAAAAGAAGGTATGTTAGTTCGAGAAGTTATAAGGAATCCTGTACTGTTCAAAGGTGTTGGCCTTTATGAAAGAGTAGCGAAAAAGAAATCTCTGCAAACAAAATTTCAGAAAAAATGCAAATTTGATTGGTCAAAAGAAATTACTTCTAAGGATGAAAACTTTTGGAGGCATATTATTTTTTCAGACAAATCACAATATTGTCAATTTAGCAATAGTGGACGAAAATGGATGTGGCATCATTCTGTAATAGAGTTGGAAGATTAATTTTTGCAATAAACTTTAAAATACTACAGCTTAAATATAATGGTAAGGAGAGCTATTTGGTATAGTGGAAGTAGTAGTTTGGTGTTCTGTGAAGGTAAAATTAATGCAGAAAAATGTATTCAAATAAAAAAAAAAGAGGGTCTTATATCAATCTTTCCAGGCAGCAATTTGAATCCTTAAGATTATGTTTCCATGGAAGATGGTGCCCTGTGTCATACAGCTCAAAAAAGGACTGCCTGGAAATCCCAAAAGGAGCTTACAGTTCTCCCTTGGCTGGGTCAATTACCTGATATACATACAATATTTGGCATTTTTTTTTCAAACTAATATTGCTAAAAGATCTGTGAAGCCCTTGCACATAAAGGAATTGGAAATAATGTTAGTTGAAGAATGGAATAATTTGAACAAGAGCTAATCAATAGTTTGACTGATATTATGCAAGCTAGAATTATAACCTTATTTGATAAAATTTAATTTATAAAGTGAGAGAGGGAGAGTAAGATCCCTTAGTCAAAAATGCTTAGAAACAAATTCAATTGTATTGAAATGTGCTTAATTAGAAGATGTTACCATAAACTTCTTATGACCTCACAAATCTTAGTAAATAAACAAAATTATGTTAGAATTACAAGCTTATAAGGTGTTTTTCACAAAAAAGTACTTTTATAGCATGGCTGAGGTAATTGGATCTTCAAATTAATTATGTGCCATGTAAAAAAAAAAAAAAAACTTATGAAATTTCAACACTAGAAAAATACCTAAAATGTAGCTTGTTTTTTTGCCAACAATTTGCTTAATTTTTACTCTATTCAAATGAGCTTTTGACAAAAGTTGCTCAATATATCTTGCTTTCAACTTATGTAATAAAAATAAAAAAAACTTCTTTCACACATGAACAGTGAAAACGTTTTTCATAAAAAGCCCATATTTAATGAGATAACGATATTTGTATTCAGATATGCACTATATTGTTTCAAAAGAGTTTTTTCAATTTATCTGAAGGTGTGAATAATGTTTGTTTAAAACTCTGTATATCATAAATAAATAAAAAATTATACTTTTAAAACATTAAAGAACACGCTTTTATTGAAATGTGAACTAATAAATAATTTAGAATTAAACAAAAAACATTTTTAAAAAATCTCCCCTGACTGGGCTCGAACGTTACACCTTTAGGTTCGTAGCCGGAGCTTTACCTCACAGCCACAGCGTTCACGTAGGGAAAGTCTTTTTTTACAATATAGATTTTTTGTTTGCTCCCAGAGCGGTTAAAAACATACATACAGGTGAAGCTAATAAAAGCGTGTTAAAAACATTTTTTTTTTTTTTTTTTTTTTTTTTTTTGAGTTAAAAAAATGCTTATATCTCTATTATTTAACATGCTATCGTCACACAAATTCATGCACAAATTGTGTTGTTGTTGGCAGTCCTCATTTATCAGCAAAGCTAAACAAAGTCCATGACTCCAGCAACTCTGATTATATCAAGTACATAGAGCAGATTCTCAGAGATCTTCTCTAGTTATGTATTGTACTGGGTCTATATTAACAAATCCTAAAGTTACAGATCATTTCTTCAAATACCCAATGTTTGAAAACATTTCACCAAGAGATGTTTTTAAACTGAAAAAAACTGATTGTTTGCAAATCTTGCTAAACTGTTGAGCAGGAGTGTGTATATATATACGCTCAAAATATATTAACTACACTATATGTGTTCCAAATCCCTAATTTTCAACTAAAAATGAAAGTTAATTTTTCAGATTTTAAAATAAAATGTTAAAAATTACTAAAGTTATAAATTACTAATTCCAAATTTCAAAATGCAAAAGATTTTTCAATTTACTTATTAAACAACTATACTTAACCCTTTAGCCGTGTCCAGTTTTTTAGCAAATCTGTTTAATAACTCATAAAATCAATACTAAGTGAAGTAGGAATAAAATATATTGGTTTTTAAAACCTATGGATATTCAGTAATCGTATATACTAGGAAAAAATATATTTTTCGAAAATTTGTCACATTAGTCTCTTTTTTCAACTATTAAGTGACAGAAAAAGCCGTTTGCAACGGTTAAAGGGTTAATATACAACAAACTTAATATACATGAAACAAACATTCATCAATTTTATAATAAAAAAATATTTTTTAAGGCTGATTTCAACAACAAACCACTTAGGTATACTATATAAACTTATATGAAAAGTAATCAACTATTTTATCTGATAATTTTAAAGTTATTTAATATTATACTATTCAGCAAGTAATTTTTAAGTGTATTTAACATAACTTTCCTTTGGCGAGAAAGTATGTTGTTTACCTAATCTTATGGTGTCTTTCGCTTTTCATAACAATTACTTGAAAGTATATTATTATTTTTACAGATATCTATACTGGGATTCAGCTAATAAATTTGACTCATCTCATACTTACCTAGTAAACCACAGTCAGTATTTTTTTTTTTTTTTTTTTTTTTTTTACAATATTCTGAGTATGCACTTTTTTCTTCTTTATGAGTATGTTCTCAGTGGCGCCGGAAGTCAGTTAAACTTGGTATGGCAAGAAAAACAAATATCAGCGAAAGAGACCAATTGGAAATTAGTTCTCTCAACCTAGATAGTATTTGGGTTGGTTGGTTGGGTTTTACGTCGCACTAGTGCTTCACAATGGGCAATTATCGCCAGTCTGATAACCCCCCCCCCCCTAGAGGTGGTTCGGAGACATGACGTCATAATTTTGATCCTCCACGGAAGAGATGGCTCTCCCACTTCTATGGCATTTGGGTTGGTTGGGTTTTACGTCGCACTGGTGCTGCGCAATGGGCAACTGGCAACGAATATGCCATCACAATTTTTATCCTCCACGTCAGGGATAGCTCTCCTGCTTCGGTGACCCACCAGAGGTATAATTTTGATGAAAACATGGAGGACGTTGCCACCACCAACCACCATTAGTGTACATGACAGTTTTTGACAGGCTCGACTACCGAACCCACAATCTTCCATTTAAGAGCCCGGCGTTCTACCGACTGGGCTACAGCGGCCCCGATGTTATTTGAGATTAGATACAATTGACTACGAATGGATCTTAGGTCTGAGAGTCTTATTAAAAATACCTAGCTGATATTGATGGGAGTTTCAGAAAAACATGGAAAACACCGAACGGCTAAGATCGATGTGTGCAATCTGAGTTCGAACCGAGCACCTCCTGTCTGTTAGATTAGAGATCAGAACCAGAACCTCTATGCCACTGACGGGGCCCTCTCTAACTAGAATTTAGACCATATGCACATAAACAGAATAAAATACTATGACAAGTTCTCAGATTCATTCAGTATGTCCGAAGATATTGTTGCTTACTTGGGTGTTTGTAAGTTGTCCGAGAATGAAAGGCTAATCTTGCAGAGGCTGGAAACTTTATTTACAGAAAATTCGAGAAGTTTACAGGTCTGTAAACCAAGTATCAACTTCACTTTCACCAGTAAACACAGCTTCAATAACAGCTGTCAACGGCAAATTCACAGTACAAACTCTATCAGAGCATTAACAAACAAAATCAACTGCAATCCAAAGAGGCTTAGAGCTTTTTCAGAAGCAATGAAAGCATTAGTGAAAACTAAACTGACTGGCGTAAAACAACTTCTTAAATACCCACGTAGAAAAATGGGTAAAAAGTTCAGAAACTCATTGGCCAATTAAGTTACAGCTTCCATATTTGGTATATCAATAAGGATTTTCTCGTTAAGGTCGCCAAAAAAATCGCGGTGCGAAAAAGTCACCAAATTTGGCACCAAATCCATTACCGTCCTTAACGAGGCTTTTTAACGGGTTTTTAAGCTATTTTAATGCGAAAACAAACTAGAAATGCTGAAAATTATTATAGCATTTTATCACCTGATTAAGTCTCTTTGAATGAATTTACTTAAAAATAACTATGAATTATTTACAAATTCGTAACAATATTTATTGTGTAAAAAAAATACGCCTGAAGAGAAGCAAAATGATAGTAGCTTTAACTATGTTTTTATTTTAAATCAACAAACTTACATTGCTTTTCACTGCTTTCAAATAAAAGTGCGTAAGTAGCCCATTGTCACAGCTTGCTTCTTTCGAGAGCACTTGAAATTATTCTAGGAACGATATCTTTTTTCTAAATTTTAATGATATTTTCCAGGTTTTTCCTTCTTTTCTCCTAAGAGTAAAGCTATACATTTGGCTAATAAATTATGACTACTCAAAGTATTTGGATATATTGACGTTATAACTTGGAAATTGTTGGAAGTGTATTTCATTTTGTGTTATGTGTGTTTCATAAAGAACTCTAAATTTAAGTGAACAATGTGCTGTGTATATAGTTTATTAGACAATATACAGGGCAAAATTTAGCTAAACGTTCTTTTATATTGAATATAATTGATTTAAGTGCTTTGCAACATTTTACTAAATCGACAAACACTGCTCAGAAAAAAAAAAAAAAAAAAAAAATTAATTTCTCATACTCATACTGTAAACAGAGAATAACTGCCAATATTTTAATTTATTCCGGAGTAATTATAGCCCCGCCTCTATTTCGTACCACTTATTATTATTATTATTATTTTAATATTTTTTTCTTATTTTATCGAAGTTATATATTGCAGAAAATTTTTCTTTAAATAAAGTGGTGCGAAATAAAGGCGGGGTTAAGGTACTCCGGAATAAATTTATATATTCACAGCTAAGACAGAGTATTTTCTGAAGAATATTTTCATTTTTCTATATGCTAATTCGTTGTTATGATTTCAAATTGATTTTTGATCTTTATGCTATTTTGCTCACTTAAAAATAAGTAAAAGGACAAACAGAAAGAGAATTACGAAGTACAACGATGAGAGAAATAAAATGGTAAAAGCCACCCCGAAAGTTTAAAAAGAAGTTTAATTTATAGTTCGTTCACATTAAAATTTATGGAAGTAAAATTTTCTCCAAAAAATACGAAAGTTGAAATCTTTTTCACTTGAAAATATATATATATATATATTTGCCACATCAAATTATAAATTGGTATGGCAACGGCCATACCTGCCATACCGGTTCCGGCGCCACTGTATGTTCTTTAGAAAGTATGTAGATTTGATTGAATGCTAGTTCATTACCCCCCCCCCCCCCAAAAAAAAAAAGAAAAAAAAAAAAAAAGAAAAAAAGAGGCTCAAAATATGATTTTGTTGCTTTATAATATAAAATAAAAACTTTGTGATTTTAGCTGACTTTACTATTTTAGAAGTGATTAATTTTAGCTAAGTTAATGTAGTAACGATTAAATATTTAGGTTATAGTTATTTTCTTAATGAGCTCTTTTTAAATAGTTAAATACCACGAGAAAATTTTTTTAAAAGTTAATAGAAATTTATTTCATATTAAATGTTATTTATTGAAAACAAGAGAATTTCTTCTTACTTAAGATATGTGTACTTTCTTTAATGCAGAAAATATAGGTTGAGTTAGAAGAAACAAGTTATGATATTTAGGTTGAATAAGCTTTTGTTGCAATTGGATGTATAAAGGGAATGGCACAAGTTATGACACTCATTTGTTTTATCATCTGCCAAGTAGTTCTTTTGTCAATATTTTGATAAGTGTAAGTGCACTTGGGTTGAGTGAGAAATTAGTATATATCTATATATATACTTTAAGCTGTTTCTTAAACTATTATTATTGAAAACTTGTTTTTGTATATAAGATTAATCTAAACATTATCTTTTAATTTGAAGTTTATCAGGTTTAGCATTAATATATATATATTGAATGAAATTGATATGAATACTGGTAAAGATATATAATCTTAAGAATAGTGAGGGGGGGGGGGATGCTACAAAAAGTGTTATAAAAAGCATGTTGGGCTTATGAACATAGAGCTATATAGTGATGACATAACTTAGCATGACGTAGCTTTTGTTCATGGAGCATGAAAAATAGTAGCACCATTTTTAAAAGATCAATTTCAAAAGGTTAGCCATGTATATTATTTTAGCAATGGTTGTGCTGGACAAAACAAAAACTGCAATATTTGTCACCACAGCCAGCTTTCAACTTGCATAGACTATCAAGTACCTAGTAGCAAGAGACAGCATTTAAAATTCTTGGAATTGCAATTGACAGTGTTGAAAAAGTTACTTCTGTACATCTAAGACTCATAATATTAATTTCTGGTTGCTTACAAAAGAAACTATCAGACACATCACATGTTAGAAAACAGATTCTCCCTTGTCTAAAACTGTTCCTGGAAGTCGCTGTTTCCACTATTTTGTATTTCTGTCAATTGATCCCATTGGTGAATTCCTGTGATAAAGATTTTGCCTTAATTTTCAATTTTATTGGAAAACTTTGTACACAATAGAGATGTCTTGATGGCAGACAAATTCATACATAACATATGTACATAACAATTATTGATATTTTTGGTAAAATTCTTTTAAAGCGTAAAAAGGAAGATAAAATTTATAGATCCTTTTTTGTTCTGCTGCACTGCTTTCTAGGCCTTTAGAAAAAGAAGATATTTGTTATGTACTTCTATATAATATCCTAAATATTATATTTACTTTCAGTGAATGCTTATTAAGTTTATCAATACATTAAACAAACTAGAGTAACATTTATTACAGTCAAACTCTGATATCCCAAACCTTTTTATCCCTAAAAAAAAAAAAAAAAAATCCATTTAGTTTAGAGTGAATAAAAATATACCATTAGTGACCAGCTCTTCCAAACTAATCAAAATATTTTAGCATCTCTAATATTTTTAATTTATTGTCTTTTAGCTTTTCCTTCTATTTTCTCCTGCATGCATATCTCTTATTTCCCCACACAGATGCATTTATTAATCTCGTATAGTAAAATGCGTACAACTTTATGAAAAATGCTATACTTTCTTTCTCTCAAATAGAAACACTATAAAAAACACTCTTTGAATTCAAAATGAAAAAAAACTGATGTGGACATCACATGACTTCCTACACCCACTAGAATATACATATTGTTATGAAAACATTGACATTTTTCTGTGAGGTAACTGATTTGTAAATGAACAGGCAGGTTCCAGTCCATGAACATTCTTAAAAACATGACCCCCCCCCCCCCCCCCCAAAAAAAAAAAAAAAACTGCTACTTCAACCACAAAAGTTACAATAATAGGATTATATATGCCATTGAAACAAATATAGTAGTTTTTTTCAGGAATAATTCTTCACGGCTTATTACAGAATCTCTCATTGGCAAATGCACAACTTAGAGTTCAATAAAAACCATTTGAATCTAGATGGCCTACTTTTGTTTTCTTTAGCGAAAATTAGTGGTGAGAAACTATACATTTTACCAAAACAATTAACTCAGTTAAAATTGAGAAAGGATTTACTAATTCTGGCTATCCTGACATAATATTTGCTGCCAAATTTGATCGCAATTCTTGCCAAGCTGCCATGTTCATAGCCAATGCAGATTTTGGTTTTGGCATAGATTTTGGCAATCTGGTGAAAACTTGAAGTTAAAAGTTGTCAAAGTTTGGAAGCTTTAACTTCAATAAAAACTGAGTTCTAAAATTTCCCAGAAAGTTTCATTAGTTTATAGTGCAAAACTAAATATAATCTGTTTCACTGCAATAAATTATACAGCTATTTTCTAAAAGAGCTACTATAAATGCTTCATTTAATTTTTATACATATAACTCTTGAAATTGCACCTAGAATGTCATTCATAAGATATTTGTGTCATGACACTGTATTTATGATACAATGAACATTTAATTTATTAATAATCACATTTAAGAAATATATAAAAAAAAAAAAAGAAAAAAAATAGAAACACTGCAATTAACACAATAAAATAAAACACATACTCTTTCTACATCTGAAGGATTTGAAAACTGTAAAAGTAGTAACTCAGCTAACAAGAGAGAATATGTGATGATATTAAATAAAACAAAACCGAGTAAAGACTTGCTTAAAAAACCAGGTTTATCAAAAGTCAGATCTCTCAAATGGAACACCTACAACAGAAAAAATTGAGTTTTAGTACAAAAGAAAATTAACATGCACATCAAGCAGTTCTGATAAGTATTTAATTTTTATTTACTTCAGCCCAAAAACACACAATGAGGGAAGATCCAGAAAGTAAAATTGGATAGTATGCACTCATTAAACTAGATGCCCATAACATTGCTTCATGTTCCTAAAAGAAAAAAAAAAAAAAAAAAAAAAAAAAAAAATCACAGGATTGAGTCAGAAATTATAAAATTTTAAAAACTGAAATTAAAAATTTTAAGTCTTATAGTATATAGATAAAAGGTAGGCTTAACATATATTTGAGATTAGCTTGGACAAACCTTGTTTTTAAGTACTGTCTAGGGTTTGAAAATTTTATGACTGGAGAGGTTTTTTTTTTTTTTTTTTAAAGACAGATATGTTCGATATCATATTTTTAAACATCTTCTATTTCAAAGCTGACTTTGGAGCAAGCACTGACATAGTCGTTTTGGATGGAGACATGGTTAATTTTATAATTCTAGTATGCAATACCTAAGAATTTTGCAGAATCAGTTTTGATAAAGTTAGTAAGTTTCATGGATAAATTTACGAACTGAAATTGCCTGGTTTAATTTAGAAGAAAGTGTACAAATTAAAAACATTTATACTGCTTTCCGGCTGATTAAACAATTAAAAAACATTCTTTTTTAACTTTAAACCCATAACCCCTTCTCTGGATCTAACTGGCATAATATATTTAATTCCTTGTAAAAATTGTAAATATGTTTATATAGGTGAAACTGGCTGTACAGCAAACATTAGACTACAGGAGCACAGACTATCTTTTAAAAATTGCAACCAAAATTCTAAAATTGTAATCCAATTCAATAGAAACCAATCATATTCCTGATTTTGATAATATAAAAGTTCTAAATTCTGGTTTTGATAATTATAAATCACATATTTTCCTTGAGAGCTGGCACACTGCCAGGCATCTCCACACTATCAATGAAGCATGCACACTGGCTCCTCAATATTCTGTATTTCTATAAATTCCTTGGGTATTCATGTAGTGCTTGCATATTATGTCATAATTGATACTGATGAGGAAACCCGGACGGGTTTCGAAACGTCTAGATTTTAATTATTTTTATACGTATATTTTGTTTTTAAATGTATTTTAACTTAAGTTTTATCTCGTAAATAAAATAGTTTTTGTTTTTAATATATATATAATTGAAACGGTTTGATGTTTGTGTACGTTAAAGTGTACAAGTTGTTAATGAAATTATAAAAGATTACACAAATAATGATGACTTATTTGATGAACATACATTCTTGAACCAGGTGACTGAAAAACAAAGAGAAAGTTGTGATTCAAGTTCTGAAAAAATAATGCAATATTTCTACAATGGTTGAACTTGTGATGTCTTTGCCTTTGACATCTGCTCTAGTTGAGAGTTTTTTTTCAATATAGAGAACATTTGATCTGAATAAAGGGGTAGACTTTCAGTATCTATCGTTAAACATTTACCAAATGTTAAAATTAATTCAGAACTTCCTTGATGTGAATTTTATGTAATTAAAACAAAATTTTTCTGAAAAAAGTCATGTCTAGTGAAAAATACAATTGAATAAATAAAGGTTAATGTTTTAGTAAATTGTTAAGATTTTTTAAAAAATATGTCCTGGGTTGGACAAAAAAAAAAAGGGGGGTAAACCTAATGAAAAGTTCCCCACAGGACCTCTTTTCCTTTTCTTTTTCATTTTGTTGTCAATAAAATTTCTTTTAGTATATACTAGCATACAAATTTTTTAGTGTTAAAATAAAATTTATAAAAATGTTTTTCTGAAAACGTGGCTAAGGTTCCCCAGTTTCCCCTAATGGAAATAAAAACACTAAACAAATCCTGCCAACTTAGAAAAAAATATATATATACTCATAATTCCTGCTTTTATATAACTCAATGAAAGTTTTGAATGTGATTATTAGACTTGCATAATAATCAAATGCCATTCATCTTATTATTATTTTGAAGTCTTGAACTATAAGTCAAGTATTTTTTTTTCTATTTTATTTCTGCTCAACAACAAACTTTACACCTGATTATCACATGCTGAAAATTGGCAATATTTACCCAATTTCATTTATTCCATTGGAAAAAAAAAAAAAAAAAAAAGAAAAAGTGCATTTACGAAGAAATAAGTTATAGAAGATTTTATTTGATTTTCTATCACATAAACAAAAATGCCTATTAATGTCTTAGATTGGCTAAAAGAAATAGTACTAAGTACTGTAACTGTGTCAGATTATGAGAAACTTTGTTTTTAAAACAGTTATAAACTACAACATCCGATAGTATTTCTTTTAACTTTGAAAATTTACAAGTACTACTTTTATGAAATATAAATAATAATAATAATAATGCATTTATTTTAAACTTTTCAAAGATTGTAATAATACAAAATAAAACTATTATTTTATTCCTTTTTTTTTTTTTTTTTTAGAAATCAACTAATTGCAATCACTTAGTTTATTTATTTAACTATTTATAATGGGAACTTTGTCAACACGATAACATTGATAATTGCAGTCGAAATTTTACATTTGTGTTCATATGAAATTTACTTAAAACTTGAAATATATATCGCCCATATTGAAATCTCAACCAGGTTTATTCATCAACTTCATCCACCTTTATTACTTTCTTCTATCTTCAATAGAAAAAGTATTGGATTCATAAAAATTTTCGATTTCGGGTTTTTGATGGATTTACATATTTTGAGAGCTGTAGAACACGATTTTACCATTTTTAGAAAATGTCTGTCTGTCTGTCTGTGTGTGTGTGAGACAAAATTTTGTGGCAACTGTATCTCTGGAACTACTGCACAGAATTTCATACAAATTGGTATGTAGTTGCACCTTGACATAAATTAGTGCCTATCAATTTTTGGTAAAAATCGTCTTACAGGTTGCGTTGCGTTGCCATCCCACTTTTTCTAAATTTTTAACAGGGTGATATAGGGCAAAAGTTTTCAAGATGGGTATCTTTCGAAAGGTCTCGTCAGTACCTTTAAAACGAATGGTTGAACTATAAATCTGTGATAATTTAAAATTCCCCTCTCCCCTTAATTTTATCAAACTCCCACGGTTTCAGTGTTCTGACAAACTTAAACTAATTTTTGCTTTTTCCCCCTAATTTTGTCAAAGTCCTACGGTTTCCGTGTCTTGACAAACTTAAACAAATTTTTGCATTTCCCCCCCAATTTTGTCAAAGTCCCACGGTTTCCGTGTTTTGACAAACTTAGAATAATTTTCACATTTTACCCAAAATTTTGTCAAAGTCCCACTTTTTTTTTTTTTTTTTTTAATTTGTTACTGAGTGAATTTGTATAGGAAAATATAGAAGAAAGTCTCGTGGTGGCCACAACATACTAGTTTTAAATTGCAGCTGCTTGAAAAGAATAAGTATATCAACCTACTTTTCCGACTGAGCAAGAAAGGTTTTTTTTTTTTTTTTACTTACAAAGGGTAAAGGATTTTATTTAACCCTTTTTAATGTGAACTTTCACCAAGAAATAGTGGCCATTACAAACTATACATACACTATAAAGAAATGCATGTTTTTTTTTTTTTTTTTTTTATTTAAATAAGAAATTTTTAGTTGCCTTAAAATTTTCTAGGAAAGTTACTTAATCTAGACATAAAAAAAAAAAAAAAAAAAAAAAAATTATGATTAAATGACCTTTTTTTGAAAATTTTGCAGCAACTAGCTACCAATTATTTCTTAGGAATGTTGATGGATTTATTTAATTTTCATAAAAGTTAACAAAAATAATTATATAATATTTTATATTTCCCATCAATCGTTTCATCGTAACAATACAGAAGTAGTCATATAGTCTATATAGCTATCGTTTAGTGATTTTTTATCGATTACAAAAACAGACCTTTTTATTAAACACAAGCTTATTTTCGCCAAGAAGTTATTGGACTTAACCTTCTTACTGAACTGTCGTAATTTTAATATCATCCCAGTTTTTCTAAGGATTCCACGAAAACCTTATTTAGAAAATAAAAATGCTAAACCTTTATGGAATCAAGCTGAAATAATAGCAAACCCCTCCAGTCTGATTAAACTTGAAATACAAGAAAAAATACAGATAATAAAATAAGATAAACGCACCATCAATTATGCACATTCTAGAGAATTGGCGAAAGTATGGCAACCCATTCTACATATATTAATGGATCAAAACACTGGCAGTAAGTGAACTAAACCTGAAGATGTCCACAAGCAACAATGTTTGGACGAAACATCATGATGTTCCTTTTATCTTGTATACTGTAAACTTTTAAACTAAGTCTTTTGACTTGGATTTTAACATGTAAAGTGCTATGTTTTATATGTTTTACTCACTTATGTAAAGTCTGACTAAAGCAGTGAATGCGGGTCCCCAGCCCTCTTGTTGGTTAGGCTTCTGATTCAATCTTAAAACTTACTTCAATACTGTTTTAAAGTAATAAATTTAAGTGAAGATGTATAAGAAGGCCTCAGTGTCAAAGGGCCTTCAATTAGAGGGCCTCAGTGAGACTTTTGCCCTGGGCCTCAAGAGTTGTAGGTCCACTGCTAGACAGATGTTGTCCGAGCCCCTATGTAAAAAGTTAATATAATATCTATGAACTGGTGTTATGAAAAATCCTATGTTATTATTGGGAGTATCAAATTTCCTGGTGGTCTTCTATAAAAGATTTAGAGAAATTCTTGACTTTTCAATAACTGTTACAAGAATTGCACTGCTATTATTTCTCACTCTGCTTAAAAAAATCCTATAAAGCTTCATTCTCTCCTGCCTTGCACAAAAAGACAATTTTTATAATGTTTTCTAATTTAAAGTTGAAGCTTATATATAACAGCTATATTTTAAAAAGTAATTTCATTATTATTATTATTATTATTATTTGTACTAATAATGCATGGGTTAGATGTTTTATTTGCAAATAAATAATGAATCATACACTTTAATCATACATGTGATTACTCAGCCAGTAAATTGGCTGAAAATGTTTAAGAATCAGACTCCCCCCCCCCCCCCCCCAATAAAAGCCTGCCATAACATACCGTATGTTTTGACAAGCGAAAAAGCAGACCAACAAATTTTATTTGATGAACAAAATAAATAAAAATCTGCTTTTGTTTTGGGCTCCAAAGACAACTAAAATTACCTTTAATCAGCTTAACCACAGATTTTATTTTAAAATATTATTCATATAAGTGAAACACAGTTGAGTTAGGAGAAAAAAAAGAAAGACTTAGAAAATATATTTTAACCATTAGTAAAATATTTTTGTCCCTCAAATATATCATGGGGCTTGTGCGGTTATTAGGCTCTATTTCAATGTTAGTGTAAATTAAAGTAATTTTAAATATTTATAATAATTTAATTTTAAACAAATTTTGATATAATTTTTACATGTTTCTTTGGATCAAAGATTTAAACTTTTGCCTTTGTTCCCCCTTTTTTTTTTTTTTCATTAAATTTAAAATTTCATGCAAGTTTATATCATATCATTTTTAACGGTATTGTCTATATCACACACTTTCACACTATCACAATTTTCGATGATAGACATAATGAAAACGTAACACTGCTTTATATTTATTTACGAACGACGAGATCTTACCGAGAACCCTAACAGAAGCATGACGAGACTGCTGAAATTTCAAATCACGCACACAATATCAGATCGGACGCTTCGCTTCCTGGAGTAGAAAAAGTAAACAGCGGTGCAGGGAGCCGATGAAAAGGCGTGGCCAGCGCGGGGAGAGAAGGTGCGTAGCACGCATGCGCCACAGCCGATGGAAGAGAAGAGAATGAAAGAATGAAGTGCTCTCTCTCCTCACTTGAGAGAAAGAAGGATGAGAGAAAATCGCGGGATGAGAGCGGCATAAATCCGGGCGTGGAATTTTGAATATGGAAGGAAATTTCAAAGCGTAATTTTCATTTATCAAGCAAATTAGTGAATTTTAGTTTTGCAAAGCGAATTGGCGGAAAAATCACATCCATGTTTAATGTTAAGGGAAAGGTATTTGCTTCTTACTGATGTATTTATTTCTTATTTAAAAAGGGTCACTAGGATAGAACACTATTTTACAAACTTTTTTTTTAACAAAAAGCTTCCTAATCTGTTGTTTGATCACTGTTTGCCAGTTGTAGATAAGAAAGGAGCGCAGGAGGGTAAAAAAAAAAAAAAAAAAAATTACAAGAACAACAAATATTGAACAATTCCATTTCTTTATAGGTTCTAGAATCTTATAAAACAAATTTAAAATGAATATAAACATTATGTTGTGGACGGGAAAAAATTAGGAATCAGATGGCTTCTATAAAGTGTTTGATTCACGATCATAATAATTGATTGAAAAAATTACCAAAATATGAGAATATTTCATCATTCAAAGATAAAACTTATGCTTTTTTCAAAGGCACTTCTCAAAATACATGATAATTTTACAGTTTACTATTGAAATATGGAATCATTTTGCTGTTAATTGTCAGTATTTTTGTTTAATAATGCATATATGTAATTATTTCATAACTAATCAACAAAATTTCTAATTTTTTTTAGACTATTAGATGTAACATGCAATAGTTCTGCAGTCTCTTACTGAAGTACAAATTCTTTCGATGTTCATAGATGAAATTTCCATTTAATCACATTTAATTGCTAAAATAAGCTATTATTTCATCGTTAATCAATAAAATTCACTTTTTTTTTTTAAGTTTTGCACTCTTTTAGATGCATAAATGTCTGTAGCAAGGTATGTTGAGAAAGATGACTTTTTAAAGCTTTTGATAGCAAATACATTCTTTTACTGAAATTGTGATTATTTTCAGTTTAAAATAATAACAGTGAAAGAAGCTTGATTCCATAGAACTTTATATCTTGCTGTATTATCCTATTGCTCTCAAACGAGGGGGGGGGGGGGAGGGGAGGAAGCTACAGAGTTTTTGCTGTTGTTGGCAAGTATGCCAATATGCATAAATCATGCTTTTTCATAGCTGATTCTTGATATATGATTATTTCACTATGACACATTTCAGTAATCAGGCACCAATAAAAGCAAATATAAAAGCTAAAATATACAATATAAATCAACAATTTGTATATTTTTTGGTGTTTGATTAGGAAAATATATGACATTTTTTGCAGGTGATTGCTGATATGGAGAATCGTTTTGCTGCTGACACTTAAAAATGATCACAGCTTATTTGATCTCTCGCTTTTTTTTTTTAAACCATCGATTTTGAAAACTAGCGTTGTTTCTCTGCAAGTTGCTTTATTAAAATCTTTAAATAAGTAATTATTCAGCAACATATCAGCAAAGCATTTCTAGCACACAATTACCAAAATATGTAATATTTTTGTAGTTCATTGTTAAAATAATACGCAGTTTGTTGGTTTGATTTTCATGTAAAATCCGTTCTAATTTCACCAATTTTTGTGAAGGGTCTATATTCGGTACCGAACTTTTCGTAAACCCTTGGAATCTTAAAAACTGAGCTATCACAAATCTAATTATCCCAACAAAAATTATAGGAAACATTTTCCATCCACCATTTCATTTGTTAATGTTCATTTAGCTTTGAAGCTACTATTTATTTGTTGAATATCTTATCTGGTAAAGATCAGAAATTTTATATATTCAAAATATATCATTTGACAAACATTAAAGTAACTGAACCCTCGTTATAGTTTAAAATAAAATAAAAACATTTAGGACAAGATACACGAGTGGGGATAGATAAATACATTACTTAAAAAGAAAACAAGATCTATCTATGTACATTTGTGGTTGGAAAATAAGAACCATTAAATATTTGTGATAAAAATAAAATATTTGGGAAAATTCGGATTTTCGGAACACATAAAAAAAATTTGAACAAATCTGGGAAAATTGGAACAGTTAGCAGCCATATGTTCTGCAAGAGGTTCCAAACAGATACATTAGTTTGAATTATCTAATATATGCATTGTAAATGGAGTAAACCTTATGCTTAAGAAAATTTTTCTTCCAATTCCAATATCTATACTTCTAATTGATTTATGAAACAGTGAAGTTGCCCTTTGAAATCTTTAACATTGCTACATTTTGAAATTAGATTTTTTAAGTGAATAAGTTTTACTATATTGTATCTTTATTATGTTTTTCCTGCTTCATTGCAAATCAATAAAACTACTAACATTTTGTGTATGTGTACTTAAATTGCATATAAACAAAGTTTTCCTCATAATAAAAATATATACTTACAGGAGAAGAAAAGTAATAGCCCCTTAAGGCAGTGGCCATACAAATAAGTATATAAAGTGTTTTCTGAGTTGTGATATGGAAAGCTCTAAGCACTGACCGTGGCTTCATGCGACTAAACTCTGATTTAATACATAGCAACTGAAAAAGAAAATAATTATATTTGAATAAAATTTTTATATATATTAATGCAAAACATAATTACAGAGCTAAAATATTACATACCAACTGAATGAATGATACTGCACATATTATGTAAAATACAGTTGAAAAAGCAATATAATAGTTCAAATTAGGATCCCTACATGTTCCACCACTGTACTGGACCTGTTAAAAAAAAAAAAAAAAAAAAAAAATCAAAATGTAAAGTTTGAATTAAATTGAAATACAGGCATACAAATCAAAATGCAAAAGAAAGAAAGTACCAGAATCTTTTTTAAAGATTTAAAATAAAAATATTGTGTTTGTAATACTTTTTGATAATTTGCCAAGTTTTATATATTTCTTTTTTTCTCCCCTGATTACATTAAGAAGATAATTTTTTAATGTTCTTGGATAAGAGTACACATCTTTATTGATATACACACACTCAGATATTTTACATTTCACTTTTCTATTTTAAATGTTTATAAATCTAAATATTATAATGTCCAGGAATTATCATTCTAAATATTTTTTTATATCAAGAAACAGTAAGAATTTATCACTTTTGCCTATGTTACTATAAAAAGCTTTAGTAGATGTTCTTTCACTCCATACCTATTTTATGCAGGTAGAAGTTTTTCTCAACAGATTTGGCAGAAAACGATGTAACTGCAGTCAAGAGATTGTTTTTAATGTGAAAAACAGAGATACATTATGAATATACTAACTAAGCTAGAAATAATTTATCCCAGAACATGCTGGAAAAACAACACTCAGGACACTTCAAAGAGTTTCTCAATTGCTGTTAAGTTTAGCCCTCATGTCATTAATTACTTTTATGATAGCTAATGTCAGCAAATAAAGCAGAGGTCAAACAAATACAGGTAACTTCTATCATAAATATTTTCTATACTTATATAAAAATAAATGCTAAATCAATAAAACATTAAAAATTTAAAATTATCCATCACATTAATAAAAAATATTTAAACTAAACATTAAATTTACTTTTGCATTTTTCATTAGCAACTGTGATTCAAAGTGGGAAAAAAAAAAAAAAAAAAAAACTGAAATATCAACTAGATAGCTACACACAAAAATATTGGTGAAGTTTTTTTCCACTTAAAAATAAAATTGTGATTTGGCTTAAAATGCGACAAAATAGTAATTTTGACACAGCTTTTTAAAAATGTTTTCTTAGAGCTTAGCTCCAAAACTTTTATATTTGGATGTATATTAAAAACAATTGTGTTTATATACATAAATATCACAGCAAACTAAAAAAAATTTGTTTAAAAGTTTTCTGTTTGACTAATACAATAAATTTTAAAGTGCTGATATATAAAAATTCTCGAATGCCTTAAAGATACACAATATTCTCAGGGGTGTCGCTGATTACTCAAAAAAGTAGGTCCCAGAGACTCCCTATGTTTTAAAAATTGGGTCCTTTTTGAAAATTATGGGTCCCCTAAAAATATCTTTTTTGGCAGCATTAACAATTTTCAGCGTAGGTATCCATAGATAAAGATGCACTAGAAGACCCAATGTTTAAAAGTAATAAGTAAAAATATTTGAATAAACACCATAAAATGATGCTATTATGAAATTATAAAATTAGATTGTTTTTGTTTTTGTGAATGATTGAAAAATATTACTTTTGATAAGATATATCTGCAATATTTCACTTCACAACCATAGCATATAATTTATCAACACTTTTATATTTTCAGATGTCAACAATTTATGTATTTAATGTCAGAAAATTGACAATATTAAAAAAATAAATTAATTAAGATAAAGGATGTGTGTGTACTTAAAAATATTTTAGTTATTGTATTTGTATTATGTGTC
This sequence comes from Salticus scenicus, assembly GCA_963930645.1. NCBI lineage: Eukaryota > Metazoa > Arthropoda > Arachnida > Araneae > Salticidae > Salticus > Salticus scenicus. The sequence continues at coordinate 172,185,429 of OZ005651.1, forward strand.
TCAGGTATTTTGTGTGTGGAAGACATTTATGTAATTCAAATATGAAATATAAGTGATAAATGAAATAAGATGTTGCATAATATCAATTGAACAGTATAATCTTTTACATTTAGGGTAATATTTGCATAATTCTAACAATGTACATCTAAAATTAATCACTACAATGCATATACGAGGTGTGGCTATTAAATAATGAGACTATTGCTGCTACAGATGAACTACATATGCGCTAAATCCGAACAACCGACAGCTGTGCAGCGCAAAGACTTCTCTTTCGATTGCAGCGCCTCCCACGTTTTTAGAGAAATCAGTCTGGCAATAACCTTCGTTTGTGTAAGAGGTGTTCGTTTCGTTTTGCCGAAAACGTGATAAGTGTAAAAGTACAGTAACGAATTGTCGTGAAATTTCACGTGAAACTTGGTAAAACCGCTAGTGAAACTTATCTTTTATCAAAACAAGTTTATGGCGATGAATATTTATCACGTGTGCGAGTTTATGAGTGGTTCAACTGTTTTCAAGACTTTGGAGATGATGACCGAAATTCAAAGCGATGATGATCATTTTTTTCGACATTCATGGTATTGTGTACCTTCACTGGGTTCCTGAATGTCAAACTATTAATCAACATTACTATCTTGAGGTGCTTGCTCAACTACATGAAGGGGTAAGGAAAAAACGACCCGAATTGTGGAAGAACAAGTCATGGGTTCTCCATGAAGACAACGAGCCGGCTCACATGTCATTGTCTGTCAAGACGTTTCTAGCCAAATATAACATCCCAGTTTTAGACCATCCGCCTTATTCGCCTGACTTGGCCCCATGTGACTTTTATCCGTTCCCCAAAGTTAAATCTGCATTAAAAGGAACAAGATTTGAGTCAGTTAAAGCTGTGAAAAAAAAAGCGGCACGCCTCATGCAGGAGCTCACAGGACAAGACTTCCAGCACTGTTTTGAACAATGGAAAATTCGTATGGAGCGTTGTAGGGATAGAGGAGGAGTGTATATTCAAGGTGATAATAACTAAACATGTATAAATTTAAAATAAAATGTTTTAAAGCAATAGTCTCGTTATTTAATAGCTATACCTCGTATAATGCTGTATACCAACAGTTCATTACAGTCAGTTTTTAAACAGAATAATCCCCAAGAAAGTAATATGAATGCATTTAATATCAATGTTACTCCATTCGATGGGGACCATGAGTTACTGGATTTCTTTAAGTCCCAAACCAGAGAAATTATAGTCTCAAACAAATGGTCCGACAAACAAGCAGTCTCTTTCCTGAAATCAAAGTTAAGCGGTCCAGCACTTAAATTTATCATTCAAAAGTCCCAATACCAAAGCTGATCAAATCCTAGTCAGTTATTTCAGTCCTTAAAGGCTCAATTTTATCAGAATAACTTATGTAAATCTATAACTGAATTCAACACACTAAATATGCTTCCTACTGAATCTATTCGCAGCTTGGCACACAGGTTAGATGTTCTGACACCCAAAGCTCACTCCCAAATCACCGATCAAAATGCTTTAAATGCCATCAAATTTAATAAGTTTTTATGCATAATTCCTGAGGACTTTTGGAAGACCATTTTACAGAATGAAATCACTTTGTATGATCAAGCTGTGAAAAAAGCTTGTCTTTTACAAGACTGCGAAGCACAATGTGAGGTCATTTCACATACCACAACATCAAATTCTCCTCTCCAGGAACTCAGGAATGATATATCAACCCTCAAAGAATCTGTTAACTTGCTTTCTCAACAATCTAAAAGAAATCCTTCACCTAAAAAGAGCTTTCCCAGAAAAACAAATTTTGCAAAGAGCAACAAATTTAACTTTAAACACAGACAGAAGCCTGAAAAACAGTATGTTAACAGACTAACATTCAAGAAATTTGGGAACCAAGGTTCAAATAATTTTCCCAACAAACATTTTCGATATAATCAACCTGATTTTCAGACAAGTATTGTTTGCCAATTTTGTGGTAAAGTAGGCCAATCAGCACAATATTGTGCTACCTTCAAACAGTATTTTGTCCCATGACATCAAGCAACAACAAAATTTTCAAGAGACTCCTTCTTTGCTTACTCATGCTGCTCCTGTCCCTACCTCCTCCTCAAGTTATACCACCACACAGTTAAACCCAAATGCCATATCTTTTGCGTATCTCCCAAACTGGTGAAGGAGATGCATAAGGATGCTCTCATACTAGCGCCGAAAATAAACCACTATTACATGAATGTTTAACAATATTAATCAGCGATGAATATTATTTTCAGACTCTCCAAAAATATTTTGTTTAGTATTTTTTAAATATGTTTGTTTACATTTTATAGGTACCTATTATTTGAATATGCTTAAATTATTTATCATCATATATGAATGGGATGGATTAGTTTTATTAATATTGAAGAAATATTTATTCTAAAATCTATTAAAAATCCTCTTTCCATTCTGATGTCTAATTAATAATAACTGACTTTGTATCAGCAAAAGAAAACTGTAAACAAAGGCAATGATCTCTAATTTGCAAATTCCTATTATCTGCACAACCTCTGGACAAAACTTTTGAGAGTTAGAGGGAGTTGACTGTAGTGATGTCGGTTGGAAATTTTTCCACTATGTTTTTCTGGAAAATTTTCAATGCCAAAAATGCAGTTTTTAGTATAAAAAAGAAAGGTTTTTGATTAAAGACCTCATTTAGAAAGCTACCTGATATGATTTCAGTAACTTATTCAAGACAGAGGTTATTTTTTGTTATACAAGAGATCTATTGTTGCTAATCCAAATTTTGAATGTTGATTCAGTAAATTTGTGTAACAAAATTATAAAGCATTTATCAACGTAAAAAATAATACATTGATAAATTAATGCACTACTGTACTGTTGAACTTGTATCTGTTTTTCAAAATATTCGTTTGATAAATGATAATATGGCGATGCTTTTCAAATCAGGCAGCAATTCTGATTTGTCACCTTATTGTCTCTGGTTTTGAGAGTGGTGTGGAAAGTCAGAGCATTGTCATAATCTTCATTAAATACTTAATTTTTTTAAAAAAAAAAGGGGGGGGGAGGCAAAGCTTTTTTTTAAAAAAAATTTACTCACAAAATTAGCATTCTTAAAAATTTTAAAGAAAAACATCATATATAAAAACACAATTTTGCTGTTTTAAATCACTTTTTATGCAAACAACAGGAAATAAATTAATTGCTTAAATAAATAAAGAGCTTGATTTTGAATAAAATTTAAGGAAGTCTAATGGGATAAAATGAATGGCGTCATAACTTGTAACTGGAGATCTAGTTGAAAAATCAAAATATTTCTTTATTTGCTAAAATATCTAAAATTGAATTGAACTTGAAAAATCTCATAGTGGATTTTACATTTAAAGGTAAAAAAAAAAAAAAAAAAAAAAAAAAAAATCTCAAATTTCCAGATTAATTTTTTTTTCAGAGGATTACATCCATCATCCAATATTATCAACTGTTAAAAAAAAAAAAAAAAAAAAAAAAATGATTTTGTGTGTTTGCAAGTTATGCTTAAAAACTGAACAAACAGAAAAAAGCAAAAATGAATAAAATCAAAAGAATTTTAATGAAGTGAACCCTTACATGGTCTGAGTCATACCTTGCTAATTATTTTGCACAGCTTCTCTGCTATTAGTAGCCAAACATTATTCTATGGAGAAAATTGTGATGAGAATTACTTATCTTGTATATTTTCAGAAATTTCCCAATTGTGAAATTTGTTCTTGTTTTTCAAAAACAGTTTTTTAAATATTTGATTTTGAAGTATTAAAGTAAAAAAAGCACTTTGATAATTTTTTTTCCAATTTATAGCTTCAAAAGGAAATATTAAAAACTAAAGAAATGATTTTGAGAAAAACAAAGGCAAATTTAAATATTCTAGATTTTTTGATGATTAATAATAATAATAATAAAACATTAATTCTCATAAAAATTTTCTCTGTACAATAAAGTGGGATTCAGCTGTTGGCAATAAGGGTCTCTGACAGCTACAGAACGTCACAGACATTGTATTTACATAGATTATTCAACCATTATGCTTGCAAAACAGTCAATAAAAATTATTACAACTTTCTAGCTCTATACATATTTAAAAATCTTAAATCTTTGTTCTATTTATTTCTTCTTTTAATTGAATACCATATGTTTCTGAATATAAGCCGATCCATATATAACACGAGAGTATGTTTTTCCCTTCAGAAATTTGCCCAAAATTGCAAACCCGTTTATAAGCCGAATTGAAAAAATACTCTTTTAAAGTTCGAGTTTATCGCAAAAACAGCAAAAATATTGCCAATCTATAAAACTTTCAGGATAATCTGTCCAATGAAATTGCGCAAAATGTGTGCTTATCCAATAGAATTCCTTACCTTGCTTAGCTATGACGTAAAACGATCGCATTGTGTTCGCCAACAGCAATAGTTTTAACTCTGGCAACTCTATCAGAAGGGAGGCTAGCACAGGCATCGAAAAGACACGCTCACACACACAGTGAAATACAAGTGTCGGCAGCTGAAAATGATAGTCACCGTAATACCGGGAGGCCTAATATCGATGCTGCAGCCGCTGGACGTTTGCATAAATAATCCATTTAAAGACCGGTTGCGTCGATTTTCTTAAATGATGTATCTAAATTATTTTGTATATTTCTACTTTTGAGTATTTTTATCAGTGCTTTTCAAGTTTCTCTTATACTATTTACGAATCAGACAGAGAAGTTACTCTGTTTGTGCAATCTGTCAATGACATCAGCTATTGGCATGTCAAAAAAAAAAAAAAAAAAAGAAATGTAAACACACGTGACTACATTGAGCTGCTCTAGAAATAAACTTAAAATTGCTAATTTAAGAGTTTTATATGTGATAATTATTTAAAAATAAGGTTTAATATAACTATTTTACTTAATATATAGTTTTTAACAGGGTTGTTATTTTGTCCACTTTTTTGTCAAAAGTCCGGGACGGTGGACAAAAGTGGAAAAAAACCACACGAAACTGGACAAAATAAAATCCACTGAACTGTACATGTTCAGTGCATAAAATTATTCCGTTAAAACAATAAATTGCAATTTTAACTTTAAATTACAATTTTAGCAATAGAAATATTTTATTAAAAATTAATAATTTGATTAATGAAAAGCATAATTTTATTTTAATTACAATAAAAAAAAAAAAAAAAAAAAAAAATGAAGAAAATGTAAATTACATTAGTTTACAGTTTGTAGATGTAGCAAAGTAAATCTGTTGTGTTGGACTATTATAACATTATCATACTGGATATTAAAAGAAAAAAAAGTTATTTAACACTATATCTAAATCCTTAAAAACAAAAGAAATAGACACGGCTGTTTAGCCAGACAAAGATTTTGTGCACAATGTTGAGTTATCTTCAGTACATAATGTTGACAATTAAAAATAAAGAATAACTTAACCCCCCCCCCCCCCACACACACACCCTATTCCCTTCGAAAGAGACTATTTTCAATATTAAAGTTTTTCACAAATGATATGATTGATTAATACATAGACAATTATAATCTTAAAAATAATTTAAGTTGTTTCTTTGCTATTTTGTACTTAACTTGGAAATATCTTATTTAATATTTCTATACTAGGTTTAAAGAAAAAAAAAAAAAAAAAAAACCCTCAAATGTAGATAGAATGTGTTTATCAATTTATGTCCACAAGTCCTTTCAAAACAAAGCTTTCATTTCTGTATAACATTTTATTTGCAATACCAGCATGTCATTTTTCAATCCAATAATTTAAAAAATCAAATTTACATAGTACTTAATTATTTAATAATTTTATATTCTTATTTTAATATTGTAAAAAAAAAAAATTACTTGGTAATAGAAATTCCAGATGAAAAAAATACAAAATTAAATTTTACTTCCACATAGAAAAGTTATTTATTTTTCACAAAAGTAATGTCTTTAATAATATAAATGTGACATATATGTGTATGACTGTATATATATATATATAATCAATTTGATAAATATGCAAAAACTTAAAGAGAAATAATAAAACTGTTGAGTGACTCCAGTCAACTTTCTGAACATGAAAGTAATTCACTGTTGTTTAAATAAAATAATGTAAGAGAAGTCATTAAATAAACAAACGAGAAAATTATAAAAAGTGTTTGATTATTTGCTCCCAAATAATATATTGTTTAATGGAACGGAATGCATCCAAATTCCTTTGTGTATCTCTGTAAAATAACTAAGTGTTAAATTCACCAAAATGTATACAGTTTGTGTGACATATACTTATAATTTGTATATGAATTCAAAGCTCAATCAAATGAGGCTTCAGACGCCATCACATTTTAAATAAATTCAGACTATAGGCCATAATATTACAGAATTTTTCATTATTTCCCTGTAAAAAAAGTATAAATCCTAGATTCACCAAAATAAATCTATATGATTAATTCATGTCTATTTTGAAATATTTAAATTGATTTTATTCACATACACAGGGTTCAGGAATTTATTAAAAAACATGGTCGCCAACAAAAAATTCTGGTAGCCCATATATAAAAAAAAATATTTTCCAATGTTTTCTTTCTTTCTTTTTCTTTTTGTTCCGTTTCAAAATTTACTTGAATATAGAAATTAAGATTCTATATATCAATTATTATACCAACTAAAAACCAAATTATTTATTAGGCTTGAATGATTTTTTTTTTTTTTTTAGATCAGGAAACACCTGTTTAAATTTAACATCATGAAACTGGTTTTATTATTTTCACTAAATCAATACACCATCGGCAATGATACATCATTACAAAAGTACAACAATTCAGTACCAGGCCGATAGCATACACAGACAGGAGCAGTGTAAACCAATTCTCTAAAACGGAGCAATAATTTAACACCGAGTTGTGAAACATGCACGGAGATGTGTAAATTCCCTAATTCAACACAGTGTCTCAAAAAGTGGTGAGAGAAGTAGGAATCAAAACAGCGAAAGTAGAATTGGAGCCCGATTTTGGGACCAATTCTTTCACCAAAATATATATTTAAAAAAAAAAAGTTTCCTTAAAGTTGAAAACATTATTGCTAGTTAATAAACCGTATTTCACGAGCTCTCACATACACATAATGATAAAGAATTGTTTTATATATATGGAATGAATAAAGGCAATTTTGAATTTACTACTCGCAAATAATTAATAGTGGCCAAAACTGTATTTTGTCCGGGACGGTTTTAACCAGGTTTTTTTCCACTATGGAAAAAACCGAACAACCCTGATTTTTAAGCTTAAAATATATGCATTCAATCATTGTTTCTAATGTATGTTTTTTGCTAGAATTTTGTGAACTCGTATATAAGCCGACCCCTGTACTTCAGCTTCCAAAAAATTTTCAAAAATTCTCGGCTTATACACGGAAATATACGGTAATTCATATTTTTCTTTGAATACATTTGTTTACTTGTAGCTTTTAATGTATTAATTTTATTTTACAAAACCTTCATAATTTAGAAACTGAAAATTTTCAGTTTCAAAATTTTCCGGAAAACCCACATCCCTAGTTGACTGTAAAACAAATGATAAGTTTTTTCGTAGTTCAATACTGCACTTTATTTTCAACTTAAAATAGATAAATACAAACTATGGATTTCTTTTTTTTTATTCTAGAGAGATTGCAGGACAGTTTAAAAGTAGGTATCTTACTTATTGATACAGTTCATTGGGTACCAGCTTCGAGTTTATACAAAAAATTGTATCCTTAAAAAAAAGTGCAAATATTATGGCTAAAAATTCCATAATTATTATCAGTTGTACTGTTTGAACGTATAATAATATTATGAGATAGTATCTATGCAAAAAGTTCTAAAAATATTAGCATTGAAAAGTAAAAACTCATCACCTGTATATATTTAGTGTTTGCTATCAAATAACTTATTTTTCTAAAGATATTTTTAATATTAATTGAATTATAGTTTAGATTTGGCATTATATTTATACTTTGAGTTTATATAGTTCATAAATTTTAATTTTGAACATCTGTTTGTCTTTTGGTTGGTTTTTTCCATTTCTTCCAGTTTTTTCCGGAAGAAACCCAACCCTGCTTAAATCACAAAAAATCTTACATATAATAAGGCGCAGAAAATCCATTAAAAATGCATACTGCAGTAATGACTATCATGCCTACCCCCTTTTTTTTTTCTTTGAAAATTGATTAAAAAATATATAAAACACACTGAAAAAATTCAGTTTTAAACTTTAAAAGAACATTTAAAAACACTAAAATCTAGAATTAATCTTACTTACAGATACCATGACAGCTTAAAAAAAAAGCAGAAGCGAAAATAAAAGCCATGTATAACAATTAATCATCCTCAGGCAAATAGCAGATTTCCAATTAATTTAATTTAAAATTGCCTGTTACGAAAGCTAAACCAATCAGCTAATTCCAACGCTCCTGCTAAGCAGCTAATCCAATGAGACAAAAGCGCCGACAGGGTTATGCAAGGAGAAAGAAAGAGAGTGAATTCGTGCAACTGGCCGATGGGTTTGCCAGGCGCAGTGCGTCATCGCCACTTTTGGCATGGTACCGTAAAATAGGATGAAAACAAATTATTCATATAAAGTAATTTATTTTGTCCAACACATAATTTAATTTAAATAGTAAAAATTTAAAAATAAGTAGAAAACAATATGCCACGATATAAAAATTTACATATTTGTAGATTATAACTTACTTCACAGAAGCAGATACCATCATAGCAATCACCATGGCCAGAACAATCATTGGTGCATGTAGCATTAAAATTTGTCATGGTTGACCAAAGTTCAGGAAATGGAGTGATAGGATTTGTACCATCTGGAGGCTCAGTACAATTAATCATAATGAATACAACACCAAAATTATTAAACTGCTTAACAATTCACCTAAAAAAGTTAAGAAGCAGTAAATATATGCATGCTAGTATAACTAAAAATAGAGGAAACAAGATTAGATTTAACTAATGATGTGGGGTGGAAAATTTTCAAAGCCAAAAAAGTAATTTCTTTAGTAAAATTTAGCATGATGCCACATTTAAACTTTTCTTTTATAGTCACAGTACGGTTAATTGTTATAGTAATATCGGATATAGTATGGAAAACAAAAGGTTTTGATTAAAGACAGGAAGCTACTAGATATTTACCAGTTTTGATGCAGGGTTGGGTTTTTGACGTCAAAAAGTGTTTTTCGACATATGTCAAAAACATGTTGAAAACTGTCAACACCCGTCAAAAACCTCTTGTAATAATCTTATTACAAATATTTTATTGTAAACCAAGCTACAGAACTGAGTAAATCATAATTTATATGTTATAAATAGTTTTGTGTTACATTAGTGTAATTAACTCAAATACATATTATAATTCATCTTATTTATGAAGGAAAAATAACACAAAATATTGGAACTATAAGGTGGATTTTTCAAAGCACTATTCATATTTTTTATTTAATTATTCAAGTAGGTTATAAATAATGTTATTAATCTAAATACTAAATTCTTTAAAGCCATGATTTTTTATTATTATTCAATCACTGACTTTAAATTACCTAAATATTTCATTTTGTACATAGATGTGACATAAGCAACAATTATATTAATATTATATAATTTGCAATCAGTATAGTTACAGGTTTTAAATTAATATTTTACAATAGAGGGTTAGTTATTATCAATATCATGATGTCTCCCCAAGAGTGTGTTGATGGAAAGGCTTAAAGTGACACATTATTACCAATTGTCTCCAATGGTTAAACACCAAGCGATTCTATTGGAGAATTTGTTGTGAAAATTATTCATTACTTTTTTTTTTTTTAATTCAGTAAAAGTTTGAATATGAATTGAATTGAGTGTAAATTTTGAGTGTGAATTTTCACAATTTTAAATTAGTACTTGTTTACGAAAATTGAATTTTTCAACTTTTGTAATATTTTTAATTCCTTCCAAAATTAGTAAAGATCCTCTACAATTAACGTTAACTCAGTGGTGAAGTATACATATGCATTTTGAACTGAATAAATTCTGTTGGAATATTAATGTTTTTAAGGTAATGCATTAACACTTATCAATATCATCACTAACAGCCAAACATCATGTTATTCTACAATGAACTTTCAACTTTGTAATTAGTACTACCAATTACCTAAAATATATTTTTAAATTTCAAATATTTAATTTTAAAGCTATAAATTGCAAAAAATACACTTAGTTCATGTGACACACTTTATAGCTTAATATTCATTTAATTCCATGAATATTCACGGTTGATGAATTCAAGAATAAAAATTTCTAAATTGAAATTTCGTAGTCTATGGAGTTGTGCTACGATTATTATTGTCTCACCTGTTATATCTGCGTTTGCAGACTCGGTGACTTCGCCAACGAATATTATGTGAAAAATGCCTAGCTGGTTGTCAGCCAGGGTAGCTCAGTGGTAGAGCATCCGTGTGTTAAGCGGAGGTGCCCAGGTTCGAATCCCTGCTGTGGTATTTTTCACATAGTTGGTAAATAAAAATATATCAACCTTTACACTCCAATTTACTTAAATGAATATTCACGCTTCATGAATAAAAATTTCTAAATTAATATTTTTTAAATATTTCCTATTGGGAGCTTCATTACTCTAAAACTAACTTTTTAAAAAAATCTGAAAATTTGTTAATTCGAACCTCTCTCTATCTGTGCTTAATAAATATATTATAAATGAATACTGCGTTTTTACTTAGAAGATTTTATACATTTTTATTTAAAAAGTAATGTTTTTCATAGGATTAAGTATACAAAGATTTTCCAATTATATTGAATACACAAGGAAAATAATTTTTACAAAAACAAAATACAGACTAATATAGGTAATTATTATAGTTCGAAAAATATTTAGCCTTAAATAATAAGTAATAAAATGCATTAAAAAATAGCATTAAACATTTTCATTTTTTTTTTTTTTTTTTTTTTTAATAACATTCTGAAAACCAGTAAAGTTCAAAAACTTTTCATTAGAAATATTTAATATATATATATATAAAGAGTGAGTAAATAAACTATATGTAACTTCAGTTTAATAGTTACTTTGAAAGAAAAAAAATTGAATGAATAAATTACATATTTTTTAAACAATGATCATTTTAAAAGGAAGAGTTTTTCTGATTTTCCGAAAATATTTAATATGTGTCTAAAATCGTTTGTTTCTCAGCTTTTACTACTTAATATATATTCAGAGAGAGGAAAAATTAAACAAAATGACAATCCGATTTTTTTTTTTTTTTTTTTTTAAACTTTATATCAAGTTTTATTTTATTCATAACATAAAAGCACCTTTAGAATTATTATTTAACTATTCCCATATTGGAAATATCATCCTACTCCAAAATCAACTTTGTTAAAAATCTGAAAGGTTTTTAATTTGAACCTCCATCTCTGATTAATAAATAAATTCTAACTGAATATATAATGTGTATTTGTTTAAAAGATTTTATGCTTTTTTTTTTTTTTTTAATTATGTTGAATACACCAGTAAATAACTATTTTTCAACCAACAAAATACAGAATACTGGTACATAATTATTACAATTGAAAAATATTTATCCCTAATAAGTAATAAAAATCATTAAAAGAAATTGCATAAAACATTTGCATTTTTTGAAAATAACATTCCAAAAAACAGTAAAATTCAAGAACTTTTCAGCAAAAGTACTTTTAAAAAATAATGTAAATTCAGTTTAAAAGCTATTAAAAGAAAGAAAAAAGAAATTGAATAAAGTACACATTTTTAAAACAATAATCATTTAAAAAGGAAAAAAAATCCGATTTTCCGATAATGCTCAATTTGTGCTATAAATGGCGAAAAAAAATGTTTTTTGAAAAACTATTAAACTATTAGTTAAAACTATTATAATTATATATAAGCATATATCCACATTGCACAGTTGGAAAATCATATTTTCATGTTATCACTTCAGTTAGGATTAAAATGTAGCATTCTGTTCGGTTACTTTTTAATTTTGAAAAGCTTATTCTTTTATATTATTATTAAAAATTTCTTTAATTATATAGGTCTGCTTTTTCAAAAATAATATTGGGGAGAGGGAGGATAAACTAATCTCACAATAACAATTTATATATTGATAAACTGATCTTTCCCAAAAAATCATTTACGAGAATTGAAGAAAATAGCGACAAGTCATCATTATAACAACAGCGTAAGGGAGCAGTTATCATCAGGACTGAAACAAACCGGATCTTCACCGCAAATTTCTATGACTGAGAGGGGAGAATAGCAAAAGGTCGGAATGTCACGCCACGTGATCAAAATAACGACTTTGACAGTCGGAATTGAGATATAGTCGGATCGGAGAATGGACCCCCTGGTCTCTGCAACTGCTGACATCAGGGAAGTAACAAAGAGAATATTTGAAGGAAATTTCATTCAAAGATTGTTCGCTCTTAACCAAGGATAATACATATACTACAATTTTAAAAGACACTCATATGGACAGTTTCTATTTATTTTTATCACAACTTATTCTAGTTTCTTTCATTAATGATACATACATAAAATAAGCATGAAAGCCTTAACTAATCCCCGAAAAATTTATATTGTGCAAAAAAAGAATTTGTTCAGATTAAAAATATGAATGTTCAAGATCTAATTCTATTTTAATTTTAAATATGGCACACTGAGCAAGTAAACAAGTTCTATTTGAGCATGCACAGTGTTAGCCAGAGTATTTCTTCATTGCAAGCACCAGATGCAGGGTTGGCAAGTTTCTTCCAAGGTGGGAAAAAAAAACGCAGAATAAAACTGGCCGGAAGAAACTGTTTTTCTTAAACAATTATTATATAAATTTTAATTAACACATTTTTCAAATTAATAACCTTAAGTAAATTTAATTAGACCTAAAAAATTTAATTATTAATTACATACCTGCCAACATTTGAAAATGACAATTAGTAGCACACCAATTTCAAAAATGGATTGGATGGTTGGTTGGTTCATTTTTATTATGCAACACACAAATCCTAAACAAATAAATGCATATTACCGTATTTTCTTGCGTATAATCCACGGGGTACTATTTTCAGCCCTGATGAAAAAATTTCCATAGATAATACTCACTGCCGGATGCCAAACATACGGTTTTTATTTACCACAGCAATCCGGCCACGTTATGTTAAATGTTTTTACCCCACCCCCCCCCTCAGATTAAATATTTTTAAAATTATTACTTTTATCGAAATAATTTGCATTAGTGTTCATATATAATGAAAATGAAAGACTGTAATGTTTAAGAAACAAATTCAGAATTACTCTTTTTACACTATATTCAACCAGTTATTAAAATTCAGCAAAAATGCTAGCCAATTAATAAATATTTTTGTTCTGTGTTTAATTATGTGTATAATTATAAATATAAATTATAATTATTGCAAGAAATTATAACCTTAGCATTGGGACAATTATTTTTAAAATGTTAAAATATAAATATTAAGCACATTCAAAGGCTTCTGCAGGCGTTTGATCATCGATTGTTGGGGGGGGGGGGGATTAAACAAAAAACAGTGAGAGATATTGAACAATTCTACTTCCTTTATAGGTTCTAGCATCTAATAAAGTAAATTTAAAAAGAGCATTGACATTAATGTTGCAGATGGAAAAAGATTAGGAATCCCAAGGCGCCACAAGGTGTTTGTTTGTCGATCGTTAGAGAGTGGGGTGGGACACAAAAAAATACACGAATGAGAAATATTTAACAATTCTATTTCTTTATACATTCTAGAATCTAATAAAGCAAGTTTAAAATGAAAATTGACATTTATGGAGTGGATGGAAAAAGATTGAAAAGTCAAAAGATTGATAGTCAAAAATGTTGCAGTTTTGGTGCTACATGAAAATTCGTAATTTTGAGCCGATTTTCGTAGCGTCGTAGTTTACGGCCGAAATTCGTAGCAACTACGAATTATTCGTAGCAGTTGGCAGGTCTGTAATTATGTATGTTGAATTAGTAATTACATGAGATTTTTAGTTAAGATTATATCACATACCAAAATACTCAAAATCTATTAAAAAAATCTATTTCACTTAACCAGTATAAAGTTTTATTATTTAAACAATATTATTTCTTTAACTGGCAATTAAATAGTATGTATCACTTTCCTCTACTTTCTGATAGAAGACATCTAGTTAATTAAGGGAACAAGTACATGATAATTATTATACTACAAAATGTCATCATATCCCCATTTTCTTTACTGCAGTGCAACACAGTATAATCAAAAGTTTTTTAGCAGTTGAATATTGAAATTGGTTTCTCAACTTAAAAGAGATAGATAAATATGAAAAATAAAATAAATTCCTGGATAATTTGTAAAGAAGTTTAAATGTATTTTTACGCATACGTATAATTCACTGGTTTACCAGGTTAGAGTTCATACAGATGATTGTATACTTAAAAGTAGCTAATGTATAATTAAATTCTTTTATTTTTCTAGTTTAATATATTGCATAATAATCTTTGCGTATAAAATTATGTATTTTTATATTTAAAAAAAAAAAAAAATATTTTTGGGATTTTTTTTTTTTTTTTTTTTTTTTTTTTTTATGGAAATGGTAGAAATAGCTAAAATGGAAAAAAAAAAAAAAAAAAAAATCCTATCCCTACAGTAGTAAAAAACCTCATCACCTGTAGATATTTAAGGTTTGTTATTAAATAACTTATTTTCCAAAAATAGTATTTTTAATATTAATTAAATAATAGAGTTTAGATTTGATATTATATTATGCTCTGAGTTTAATTCTTTTATATAGGTTGTTAATATGTTTTAATCTGGAACATCTGTTTTGTGTTCTGTTGGTTTCTTTCAGTTTTTTCCATTTTTTCTGGTTTTCCCCCACTTTCTTCCATTGTCCTGGAAGAAACTCAACCCTGACCAGATGGCCTTGTCATTGATTAGTGACAAAACAACTAGGGCTGGACGATATCAGGAATTTAACATCATGATATATCGGCATCCTCATATCACGATATTTTGATATATCGATATCAAGACAAATTCAAATAAAATATTATGATTATTAATTCGTTATAGTAATTATTAAATAAACAATAAGCTATTAAATAATTATAGTTATTAAATAAGCAAAATTCTGTAAATAGACATATTTATTAAAATATACACAGAGAAATACAGAAAATGTTTTAACACGTTAACTGTCAAGCTATGAAATAACTCATAGTTAAACTACAAGTTAACTCATAGTTTTGTAAACAATGTATTAAAATTTTCTAATGAAGAATTGTTTAATGTAAAAATCATTTAGTATATCAAATATAAACACTACTTCCTACAGGTGGACTATCAAGATTATTCATTTCACTATACGTACGTACAATAGGAGTCAATAGCTTCTTTGACGTATACTCACTAAATTTTAATGGATGGTGCACTTTCAAATGAGAAAGTAAACTTGTTGTACTCCCTCCTTTTGCACATACAGATTTTTGTCAGAGTTTACAAACTGCTACATCAGTGTTAATAACAGCTAATTGGCAAGTATCCCATAAGTAGACCAAACCTGACTTTTAGTGTTTGGTTTTGATACTAAATGATGATATTCGAAAGAATCAATATTATGTCGTCAGTATAATCCTGTTGCCATTTTAAAAATTATAGATTTTAAATTGATAAATACTAAAAAATAAATATATATTTAAATATTGCTAATTTTAAAGGAAATTCAACAAAAATAGACCTTAAAATATTGATTGGTGTAGAAGTTTCCGATCATTCATATACTTTAATATATTCATTTATAATTCATTCATTAATTAGCATCATGAATTAATCTATATCACTGAACAATATTTTTTAAATAATTATATAGAACAAACAATTATTCCCTATTTATAAATTACATTTATAAAATAAATTTAGACAACATTAATTGATGAATTAATACCAGAAATACAGTAAGACCCCGCTTAGCGCGGGGGATATGTTCCATCAAAGTAGAGCGTAATGCAAAACAGCGCACGCTCAATTTCGGGGAATCCACAGGGGAAATAAAAGAGCGCTAAACCGAAACAGCGCTAAATGAAACAGCCTTAAGCGGGGTCTTACTGTATACCATTAATTAAATTTAACTATATACATGTAAACCTTTTTTTAGAAAATATTTTTAGGGGAAAAAAAAAAAAAAAAACCTAACACAGACACAAAATGATATATTTTTATTAATTCACTCGTTATTCTTTATTAAGATTCATTGTTCTTATCTTCAATTTATTCATTAATATAGAAAAATCGGCAATCTTCTCACCAATTCTAATAATCAAATTATGAGTCCAATCAAACAAATACAAATTTAATTGAGTTTTAAAAAATATTTATCACGATTTCGCAGCACTATCGAGCATTAAAAACATAGTATAAACTGAAAATGCATAATATTCTGTTCATCGTATTAAGAACATAATAAAACTGAAACCGAAATACATTCATTTACTCACAAAGAAACCGGGCTTTTGTCCCCCGTCCCGTAATATTCAATCATTCAATCACGGTCTCTGGCGATCGTATCATCAGTAATGTGAGTAAGCTAAAGAGTATTTTCCCTTCTTGAGTGTTTATCATCTGTTCTGCGCAAGTGTGATGTTTCTGATTATATTCATGAATATTTCGCGTCCGCGCCTCTGTGAGTGAATGTGAGTATGAGTCTACTCAAATGGAATAAAAAATCAACGGTATGATAACGAAGATCCATTGCCGAAAAATCTTATCGATCGTTCTTCAATCGTTTCACTCATGAGTAGTGGAACTTTCTTCTTATGATTAGGCACTTTGATATTTCTAATTTCATTCATGAATGCGATATATTGTGATCATGAATGATTGAAACCAAAGAATAGATTCTTTGATTGGGATTGATATTCAAATGTGAAGCGTGTGACTATTGTTGGAAAAAATTGATCTATAAAGCAAGTTTTTTTTTTTTTTTCTTTTTCGTTATTTTAGGAAAGAGATTTGCTACAGGCTTGCTTAATTAAAACAAATAAAAATATTTTAACCGTCAATCATATTTTTTCTTTAAAATATCAACAAAAAAGAAAATTTGGATAAATATAAAATCCCACAAGTCTTCTCTTTCCCAGTGCTCAGAGCTTAAGCCATTTTTTACTTTCTTCTATATTTAATACAAGAAAGTATTGGATTGGTAAAAATTTTCAACTACTGGTTTTCGATGGATTTACACGTTTTGAGAGATTCAGAACAAAATTTGACCACTTTTAGAAAATCTCTGTGTGACAAAAGTTTTATAGTGAATGTATCTGCATAAATTTGATGTTCAATGCACCTTAACATAAATTAGTGCTTATCCATTTTTGGTGCCAATTGGTCAACAGGTGGCGCCGCGATTCCGCACAAATACCACGATTTCTGCAATTTCAGAGAAAGCTATACCTCAGGAATTACTGCACGGAATTGCATATAATCAGGAATTACATGTAGATGCACCTTTACATGTTAGTGTCTATCAACTTTTGGTGTCAACCGGCCAACAGGTGGCGCTGCTATACAACAATTTCCGTAATTTTAGGGGTGGCTATATCTCAGTAACTACTCCTCAGAATTGCAAAAAAATCATATGCAGATGCACTTTGACATATATTAGTTTCTGTCAACTTTTAATGCTAATCGCTCAAAAGGTGGTGCTGTTATACAGTGATTTCCGCAATATAAGTGAAGGTTGTATCTCAGGTTCTATTGCATATAATCAAACTTGATATATGAAAAGGCCATTATGATGATACAATTTGGGTGCATATATGCCGATAGGTGATGCTGCTATACAACAATATTCTTTGAGAACTGGAAGGTTGTCATTCTAATAGCCACAACATACTAGTTTTATAATTATTATTAATTTCTTAATCTGATTTCTAAAAAAGTTCATTAATGTAGAAAAATAACTTTGAAATTTCCAAATGAATCCATTGAACTAATAACCACACTACCCATACCTTCATTATGGTGAATATGCTTAATAGTACTCGCTTTGCAACAACACATAAAACTTAAGGGTCCTTGGTAGTCAGATATTGTCCTTTCTCCTTCCCATGTAATCCAATAGGATTCTCATTGCTTTGTATTATCAGGATATCTTAATCAAAAGCAAAGTTTGTTGGGGTGAAATCATAGTCTACAGTATCTCTTGGCACTCTTTGGCGACTTTTGCTGATGCAAACCCTCCAGCTCGTAAGCTTGATTTACTTTCCAAGATGGCAGCTGTTGACATAGACAATCGTTTTCACGTTAAACAAAAATTTTATCATTACTGAAATTTTAAATATAAAAATGTCATTTTAAAATGTAAATCACACTAATGAGCTAATGTGGATCGCACCAACAAAAGTCGCATTCAATATAATAAAAATAGTACAAAAAAATTTTTTTTTTTTTTTTTTATAAGTAAAAAATTTAAATTAAGACCTTTTTTTTTTCTTTCATCCTGAAAATCTATAGATTGCAGAGGTTGGTACTGCGATGCATGCTCGCATTGCGAGCATAAAAACAAAACAAAAAATATATAAATAATCAATGGAAATCGCTGATTCGTCAGGTATGAAAATCTGAACTGCCGCAGTCAGTATCCTGATGTATGCTCGCTTCGTGAGCATTAAAACCAAAACTAATGTCACTGGATACCCCTAATTCGTGGTGCATGAATCAGTAAATGTATGAAAATTTATACTGAAGCATTCAGTATCCCGATGTATGCTCGCTTAGCGAGCATTAAAAAAAATAATAATAAAAGAAAAATCCCTGGATACTTTTAATTTGTAGCACATGAATCAATAAATGAGTGAAAACTTGTACTGCCATGGTTAGTATTCCGATGCATAATAGCTTCATGAGCATTAAAAAAAAAATACTGAATACACCTAAATTGCAGTGCATGAATAAGAAAATTCTACATAAAATATTAAAATGCAGAAAACGTATAAAAAATCGATACTGTAGCAATGACTATCAGACACTTTGTGTTTTTAAATAAATTAATAAAAAATATATATAAAACACACTGAAAAAATTAAGTTTTAAAACTGAAAGAAAAAGATAATTAAAAAATACCAAAATCTAGAATTAATCTTGCTTACAGATGCAATCATAATTTAGAAAATAAAATAATAAAAGCCATCTAAACAAGGAGAGGTCACAACATGGAAAATTCAGATTGGGACAAAATTGCGCAGAATTGTAGTATATATATGAAGGTAACAACATTGTATTAAAGCAGTAGGACTCACTAGCCTCAGAATTTCGAGAAAAAAGCGTTTAAAGTTTCAGTAATCTTTAAATACAAGTTATTTCGCAACATCAACAATGGTCCAGTGGCGTGGGCGGCAGAGTAAATGGCTGCCACGCAGAGGGCCTGGGTTCTACAATGCTACTGACAAGAACGTTTTTTTACCCTTTTATTTATTTAATCTACACATTTTATTTTACTGTTACTTTCTCTTATAATTCAATTAAAAATTTAAATAAATAATAATTACTTTTTATTCTTGAACTTAAAAAAATATATATATATATGCATATATATTTATTTATCTAAGCATTTTATTTTTACTTTATAATTAAAACAAGCTAAAATGCATTTTTTTTTTTTTTTTTTTTTTTTTTAAGTTATAGAAAATAATATTATATACAAAAAATTATAACCACAAAACCTACATATTTTTTAAATCACAAAAATTCAATAATTACTGTTCATTAAATTTTTAAAATTTCAGGTTTAATTATTCAAGAGATTAAATTTTATGAATGTTCAACTGCAGCTTTAATAGCAAAATAAGTAAATGGATGAAATAATCAAATAAAAATAAATAAGATAAATATACAAACCCTGAATAACAAATATAAAAATAAAGAAAAAATAGACAAAAAAAATAAATAAATAAAAAATTAAATTATTAAAAAAATAAACAGAAGTGTAAAACAGCAGGTGTGTTTAAATCTTGGTTTAAACTTCCTGATATGGTTTTAATATGTATGGATGTTTGGGTTTTATGTCGTACTAGTGCTGCACAGATGGGCAATTGGCGACGTTCTGGGACACACCCCTAGAGGTAATCCGGAGACATGCCATCACAATTTTGATCCTCCACAGAAGGGATGGCTCTCCCGCTTCGGTGACCCTCAGAGGTATAATTTTGTGATGGGAACATGGAGGACATTGCGGCCATGACAGATTTTACATGCACCAGCCACCATTAGTGTACACAATGGTCTTTGGCCAGCTCGAGTACCGAACCTGCAATCTTCCAATTATGTGGCCAGTGCTCTACCGACTGATCTACCGTGGCCCTTTAATATGTATGAATTACTTAATTGTTTCGAGGTTATTAATATTAGAGAGCAGATGAAATTTTATTTCGTGCACAGAAGGATAAAAAACAGATTGTTGAAGAAAAACGTACATCGATTAATATTTAAAATCTACATTTAAAAATTATGTATATTTTGGGTATTTGTTTGCCTGTAATATAAATTAATATAATCGGAATCCCATATTATAATTTTTCAAGAAGCTGTAATGATTGGAGAAGTAATTAGTTAATTTGTTTGGTCCATAATTATATGTACAATTAAAATCATTATTTCTATAATATTTTTTTTTATTTTCTGAAATTTAAAAAACAAAGTTTAGCATTGTTTTTAATACACCTAAAATGAAATAAAATGTTTATATTATAAAAAAAGGTCTGCTTTATTTTATAGTTAAAATAACATAGTTGAAAACATTATTTATTATTATTACTTTTTTTTTTCTTTTTTAATAGAAAATTATAAATATAAGAAAAATAGAACATTTTAAAACATGTTTCTTTTTTTAAGTTAGAGAAATTTAAATAATTTATTAAAATTTCCAAATTTTGAATTGAATAATAAGAGAAGGTAACAGTAAAATAAAATGTGTAGATTAAATAAATAAAAAGGGGAAAAAAACATTCCCGCCAGTAGCACTGAACCTGGGCCCTTTGCATGGAAACCATTTACTCTGTCACCCAAGCTACTGGAGCGTTGTCTATGTTGCAAAATAACTTTTATTTAAAGATCACTGAAACTTTAAATACTTTTTTTTCTCGAAATTATGTGGCTAGTGGGTACTACTGCTTTAATATATTGTTACCTTCATAGTATACTACAATCCAGTGCAATTTCATCACGATCTAAATTTTCAATGTTGTGACCTCTCCTTGTAAAACAATCATCCACAGGCAAATGACAGCTTTTCAATTAATTTAATTTAAAACCACCTCTGTTACGAAAGCTGAACTAATCAGCTAATTCTAACATTCTCGCTAAGCGGCCAAGCCAATGAGACAAAAGCGCTGATAGGGTTACACAAGGAGAAGGAAGGAGAACAAATTCATGCGACTGGCTGATGGGTTTGTCAGGTGCAGTGTGTCATTGCCAGGGGTACCAGATTCTAGGATGAAACTGTTTGTTGGATTCTGTTTTTTGAATTTCATTCTTTGAACTTGTCACTTTTTTTTAAAGGATAATTAAAAAAAAAAAAGTGTAATTTTTTTTAAAAGCACACTTAAGAAACTAATTTTCAATCTCAAAAAAAAAGAAAAAAAAAAAAAAAACAGAATCCAAAAGATTTTATTTTTGAAAGAGATATCCTGATAATACGAACAAAAATCCCATCGGATTACATCGGGTAGGAGAAAGGAGGGTATCCGACTGCTGCTGGTATTTTCTTCACAGCAGCTGAATGAAAGAAAACAATATTACATTCTTTTTTTACAGATGAAATACTGTATTTCAAACCAGATACTCGTAGCGTTTCCAGAACATTCTTACATTGCATATTTTACTAACAATAATAATAATAATAATAATAATAAAAAAACTAATATTCTCTACAAGTAAAACTACGACCTACATAGCGTATGCATAGTGCTGGTTCTAGAATCTCTAATAACAAAATGGCTATATGCAGTATAAACGATAAATCTTATTTGAGCTAAGTTAAATATACTTGACATTAATTACGACCTAAATGTAATGGCATAAAGAAAAATTAAAATCTTTAAAAAAATATCTGTTACATATAATAGAAATAAATTAATTTCTTTCGACCAAAACTATAAAATATTATTTTACAAAAAATTAAACTGTATCAATTCATATTATTAATCAAGGGGTACTACAATAATAGCATATTACAAAATCATTTCATTATATAAGGCACACACACTATCACTTTAAAATATCGAACACGAAATCTCTGATACACATTGACAGTTCAGTGCGCACTATTAAGATGAATATATATATCTAAACAGAATCATTCTGAAATGTGTGAATTAAAATGCTTCATCAATACAAAAATTTATAAACGTACCTCCATACAATGATAATGCAACAGTAGTTCATTTTTAAATAAGTTTTATTTTCCACAAATAAATATAAACAAAGAACAGCTATGATAACAAAACTGAATGATTGTGACGAATATCATTGATATAATCTTACCTTTTAGCAGCTGAATGGATTTTTCTTTAATATCATCAATGCAGATATTTGTAAAAATTAACAAAATAAATAATTTAATATCGCAGTGAATAAAAACAGTAACACGAGATGTCAAGTTAATATTTATTGCATTAACTATTAACAATAAACTATGGAATTCTGGGATAGAATGTACTGAAAACGAAAACCTTAGGTCATTTCCTCTGGGTTCCAGATTAAAGAAAAATCAGCTGTTTGAAGGGTTTGAAGCACAAAAATAGCTGGAGTGATATCTATGCCCCAAAAAGCGGAAAACATGCCT
Organism: Salticus scenicus; assembly: GCA_963930645.1. Taxonomy (NCBI): domain Eukaryota; kingdom Metazoa; phylum Arthropoda; class Arachnida; order Araneae; family Salticidae; genus Salticus; species Salticus scenicus. The sequence continues at coordinate 172,208,320 of OZ005651.1, forward strand.
GATGGTCAAATGCCTCAGTAACTATGCTGGTCTTAAACAAGGTGGCCATATTATCTAAAGACAAAGTGGAGACAAGACAAATGATTTCAAGTTAAAAAGTGGGGACAAAATACCATAGGGCATCAGCCATATAGTGGTATTAAAACCATTGAAACTCGGAAATTGTAACAGAATAGAATAGAATGTTGATGAATTTTCAAAATGTCGAAATATTGCGTCTTTTAATTCTTCTAATAAATTTATGAAAAGAAAAGAATAAGTTATCATAAAAGTTAATTATATTTGACTAAATTATGAAAAATATAATTTTTATAATCAGTTGCTTTGTTATTATTATGAAATAAAAACTGGTTTGATTTTTAATGGAAAACGTTTTTTAAAGTTTGGTATTTTTTAAGATTTTATATTAATAAGTAATATAGAATTTTCAGAATTCTTTTCAATATAGTTAGCAGTGGCGTAGGTAAAGCACGTTAGTTTTATATAAAAAGAGTTTAACTTTAAACATCAACTAAATTAATAAATATATAAAAGAAAGAAAGAAAAAGAAAAATGAATTTGAAGTTGTATCTGCAGTTTTTCATTCACCTTTACTACAAAAATTATTCATAAATTTTATTTTCTAAATTATCTGTGCGTATTCACTTAGAAAAAGACGGCCATGATGTGGCCTTTTCTCCGAGTAAAAAGGAATCATCCCCCCCCCGCCCCAATTATCAATCTATGTCTTATTACTATATCTATGGAAAATACAGTAAAGTTAAACGTATTGAAGGTTGAATGATGAAGGGGGAAATACAGTTGGGAAATGTTTACAATGCATGTGGAACCGCATATTTTTTTCTTGCTAATAAATAATTTTTAACTGTACATCAAAGCATAGATATAGAAATAAGACATAGATTGATCAGCGAGGGCGAAAAGGTGATGCCTTTTTTACTCGAAGAAAGACGGCCATTTTACTCCCTTTTGGATGTCTTTCCCCGAGTGAATGTACACGGGAATACACACAGATAATTTAGCAAATAAAATTTATGAGTAATTTATGTACTAAATATGAATGAAAAAACTCCAGATACTCATTTTTCTTTCTCTCTTTTCTTCTTCTTCTTCTTTTTTTTTTTTTTTTTTTTTTTTTTGTATGGAATAACGACATTTAAAGAAATTGATAGTTTCCATCTACTATTTCTGTCTGTTTACGAGTTTTTTGGGTCGAAAAAACGATTGAACTTGGCCTTATCGTTTGAGAAATTCGAGTTAACCCTTTAACTGCCAATTGCAATATAAAGTAGAAACTTATGTTTACTCGGAAATGGTTATGACGATATTAATAAAAGTTTGGGATAAGTGCTTTTTGGAGACCTAAAACAATTGGAACATCCTTAGCTTCAAGAAAATTAGTGTTAACCCTTTAACTGCCAATCGCAACATCTAGTAGAAATTGAGTTTACTCAGAAATGGATATAACGATTTTGATTAAAGTTTAAAGTTAAGTGTCTTTTTTTTTTTTTTTTTTTTTTTTTTTTTTTTTTTTTTTTAACAGAACTAAAACGTTTGGACATATTCTCACCTTCAGGAAAATTCGCGTTAACCCTTTAACTGACAATCGCAACATATAATAGAAATTGGTTTTACTCGAAAATGGATTTAACGATTTTTATAAAAATTTGGGGTTAAGTGTTCTTTAGAGAACTAAAACGATCGGACATATCTTCATCTTCAGGAAAATTCGCGTTAACCCTTTAACAGCCAGTCGCAACATATAATAGAAATTAGGTTTACTCGGAAATGGATGTAACGATTTTTATAAAAGTTTGGGATTAAGTGTTCTTTAGAGAGCTAAAACGAATGGACATATCCTCATCTTCAGTAAAATTCGCGTTAACCCTTTAACGGCCAGTTGCAACATATAATAGAAATTTGGTTTACTCGAAAATGGATCTAACGATTTTTTTTATAAAAGTTTGGGGTTAAGTGTTCTTTAGAGAGCTAAAACGAATGGACATATCGTCATCTTCAGGAAAAATCGCGTTAACCCTTTAACGGCCAGTCGCAATTTATAGCATAAAATGGGTTCACTCGGAAGTGAATGTGACGATTTTGATTAAATTTTGGGGTTAAGTATTTTTTTTTTCAGAGAGAGAGCTAAAACAATTGCACATATTCTCATCTTCAGGAAATTTTACTTTAACCCTTTAACTGCCAATCGCAACATATAATAGAAATTAGGTTTACTCGGAAATAAATGTAATGATTTTGATTAAATTTTGGGGGAAAGTGTTTTTTTAGAGAGCTAAAACGATTGGACATATCTTCATATTCAAGAAAATTTGCGCTAACCCTTTAACGGCCAGTCACAACATATAGCAGAAATTGGGTTTACTCGGAAATGGAGCGCGGACAGGTGGGTAAGCAGACAGGCAGAAGAACTAATTAATGTCATAATATTTTTGTCATAATAGACCTTGTTCGAAACTGTAAGAAACGCTTAACACAACTAAAAATGCAATTCTAGCAATTTCGAATTATAGCCCCTAATATGAACGAAATTCGACTAAACTTGTATTCAGTTGGACTTTGACCTAAACTGGTGCTGATTAGATTTGGGAATCAATCGCTCAACAGGTGGTGCTGCCATCCTATTTTTTCTAAGTACTTAACATGACAGAATAGGACAAAATTACATATAAATGTACATAATGTGAGTTATTTTTAACGCATGAATGTAAAATTTATATGAATTATTGATAATAGTAGTAATAAACTTGAAAAAAAAGTGCGCATGTAGGAGAATTGCTTTCCTCCTGGGAGGGAAGTGCCCTTGCCCCGGGGCCTGTGTAAATTTTCAATGTGGATATTTTAGAAAGAACTCGTCAATATTTCTAAAACGAATGGTTGAACCATAGATCTGTATTAATTTAAAACGAAACTACCGATTTCTTTTATTTTTAATGTTAAATATATATATATTATATATGGACATATATATATACAATCGAACCTCGTTAACGTGAATTACTTTTAACATGAACTGTTACCACAATCCCCGTAAAAATGAAGATTACTTTAGTTATATGACGATCAGCTACTGATAGCATGAACTACTGATAACATGAACAGATTTTTGATCTCCCTTGAGATTCACGTTAACGAGGTTCGACTGTATGTCTTTTCATGTCTGCGCAAAAATGATTTTTTTCAGCATTTATTATTATACTAATTTAAGAAAAAAATCGTCTGCATTCCTCCTGGAAAATATCTTTAATAAATTATAACTTAATAAATAATTTGTATTGCATAAATTTGTATAAGATTATATATAGAAGAAAGTCTTGTGGTAATACTAGTTATAATATATTAAAACAAACGGGCTTTACCTCTGCCGCTGCTAACTACATTTAAAAGAATTTTGAAAATTCGATAGTACTTACTAATATAAAAACTTAAAAAATATTAAAAATTAAAAAAAAGTACTCCATTAAAAACCAAAACAGTATTTAAAACATAATAATAACAAAGCAACTGATTATAAAGAATCATATTTTTCATAAATTAGTTAAATTTAACTTACTTATGAAATCTTATTCCACTTCCTTTCATAAATGTATTTGTACAATTAAAAGCCGCCCAGTATTTCGGCATTTTCAATATATATCAACATTCTATTCCATTATTGTTTCCGAGTTTTATACTCTCTCATGGCTGATGCCGAAAAAAGTTTTTCGGCATCAAAAATCTTTGCACGTTAACATAGGCATGATAGATCTATGGGCGCATTCGAAAGTATTTCCCGGTCACTTCCCGAGTTGGGAAATGACGTCACGCGGGAAGTTCAGGAAATTAGAACTACCATATAGAAGCCATGTTTGTTTATATATTTGTTTCCCGGGAAGATGAGATGTGTACGGAAGTAGTTATATCTCGGTCATTTTTTGTAAGGTTCCTATATGGTAGTTGTAATTTCCCGAACTTCCTGCCTGACGTCATTTCCGAACTCGGGAAGTGACCGGGAAATACTTTCGAATGCGCCCTATATATATTACTATATCTATGCATCAAAGCGAGTAACAGCGCCAATACTGCGAAGTGGTCGTGCGGCAAGCTAGAGCGGAGCAAAGCACTAAGGGTAAATAATGCAAAAGAGTTATCCACTGCCTCATTTTGGCAACTTCTTAGCACTTTGGCGATTGATGTTGGTATTCTAGCACTTAGCTAAAATATTAATTTTTATAGTTATACAGTAATTAATGTTATTTTTAAATTATTGTGTAATTAATGGAAAATTTTATATTTACATATTCTTACCTGTCAAAACAAAAGTTACACATTTTTATTTATTATCCTCTTCCGTTAAATTTAAACAAGATAATAATATTGGTGATAAACAGATATGAGAAATATATGAACTATGTATTTATTACTGAAAATTCATCTCGTTTTGGAAATGTTATTTTAAATATCTGTATTGAAAACAAGAACATTCATTAAATTTTGAAATGAATGAAAATTGTGTATAATTTTGTGAAATCAATGCACAAAGTTTTTCCCATCCTCTGATGAACAAAAGATATTTTGTAGTTAATGATATGAGTGTATTAATTTTCTTACACAGTCAATACTAAAAAATGAACATATATTAGACATTTTTACATTAATAGATATGACTAATCTATTTAGTTTTACCTATACATCAGTTTAATATACATGTAGCTATGAAAATCAAATTTTATTCAATAAAAAATTAAGCCATATTTATTTTGTTTAATAAATAAATGTTACCATGAAATTATACATTCCTTCAGATCAATATTATAATTAGAGACAATTTCGTTGGCTTAGCCTCCCCCTCCCCCCAATATGTTTTAGCATACTATTTTAGCATAAAACGTTTTATTTCTAGCTGTAATATGATTCTTTAGTACAATTTTATGAAAAATTTAAGTCAGTTATTTTGATATATACTACTTTTTTTTGAACACCAAAAATGCATTTGATAATTTTTTAACTACTGGGTTTATTTAGATTATTCTGATATTTGACTGTACTTCAACACTAGTCAAACTTTATTATTATTGAAATATAGACAGACATTAACCCGTTAGTAGTCGCTAGTTGGTCGATTTGCCGCCCATCCTTCAGTGTTTCCAGGTTTTTTTTATTCAATTGCCACCAAAAATTTTTAGAAGTAGCATTTGATATACATAAAACGCGAATAAAATCGAAGAAACGTCGATCACATCACTTCTTAAAATTATTGGTGACAGTTAAATAAAAAGTGCGCAATCTGTAATAGGTGGCGCTGTCTATAGCGACTACTAACGGGTTAATTAACGGTTCAGTTAAGCATCAGTAGTGCAGAATACAATTAAAGAGCTTAGTAGATGAGCATGTTAAATGAAAATTTAGAACATTTGAGAAATTAAACAATAAAGAGGTAACAATGAAGTCAGAAACCATGGACATAATAATTTCATGCGTCGACAACTGTGTTAATTTAATGTTCGATATTTAAAAGAGACCATAATGACTTCTTCTATCCAGACTTCTAATTTTTCTCAAAAATGTCACTTAACATGTTCATTCACTTTAGGGACTGCATGGATACCCTTAGTATCTGAGGCCTAGGACACATCAGGAGTCAATCGGCCTTAAATCCTACAACCAACCAACCCTTAGTATCTGGGACAGTCGGTGTTGGGGCGCGCAAGCGCGCCACCTGTCTTGCTCTTCAATTGAAAGAAAAATAAACACTTGGTCCTTTTAGCAGCCATAGTATAACTACCTACATTTGTTTAAAATTAAAATGCTATGGATATTAATAAAGAAAAAAAAGCATAAATCTATTCTTGATTCTAAATACGTTCACAACGATAAGGTAAGCGAAATAAATTTCCGCGCCTTGAATTTCTCGCCAAATTGATTACTGTGATTTCCTGTAACCATACAGTTCGTTCTGTTTACTTCCACCGCATCAACTCCGGAACGACCGCCTTGCCCAGCTGTGGAACACTTTTTACAATGACTGTTGTGCTGCTTAATATGTACACGCTTTGCTGTACATTTACAAACAAGTATAGATGGATGGACGGCTGGGTTTAACGTTGCACTAGTACTGCGCTATAAGTAATTGGCGACAGTCTGGGGCGTACCCCTTAAGGATGGTCCGTAGACATGCCATCACAATATTGATCCTCCACGGAGGGGACGGCTTGACCTCCAAAGGTATAATTTGGATTGGAACATGGAGGACATTGCGGCCATGACGGATTTAGCGTCCTGCGCGGGTAGACTAAACTTAAACCGCACCCGACCCGAATCCGCAGCTTCTGACCCGTGACCCGCAAAAAATTTATTTAATTTACATTATACAAGAAACTAAATTAAAATTCTATTGCACGAAATACAGTTATATTACTGAACATATCTTTAAGATAACTAATTATTACAAGTATATAATTACATTCAAACTAGTGTATAGTTCTAATTATATTAAAAATAACTAGTCTAATTCTTAACGAAACTTCAATATATAATATAACAAAATTTTTTGTGTATTGCACTACTTTTAAAAAATCCTCTGTTTTAAATATTTACAGTATCAAAAAACGTAAAATAAGGAAGTAAATACACGTTAGAAAGATTTTTCTCATATAATGTTTTAAACGACAAGTAAATTATATGTATTTTATCTTTATGAATTAAACTTATTAGAGTATTCATAAAAAAGCAATGTAAAAAATTCTTCGAAGAAAAATATTTTGCAGATAGAACAGCGGGTCAGTACCCGACCCGATGCAGGACTCTAGACGGATTTTACGTGCATTAGCCACCATTAATATACAGTCGGTAACAAAAGTCTCCGAACACTAGAAAAATTCCTGTTTGAAAAAAGTAGAGTTAATACTGTTCTGTTAAATAAATCCTTGTCAAATCATGTTCTTAGTCAGTCTAAGAACATGATTCGACAAGGATTAAAACAAGGATAAAATTATGTAAAATAAATGACTGAAGAAATATTTTATCATTTTCCTTTTTCGTTAATTACCGAGGAAAGTAGAAAAAAATCCAGGCCGACACGACCCGGAAAAATTTCATCCAGGTCTGGCCCGGCCCAGCCCGAATATACACAAAACAGTTGAGTCCAAGATCAGTCCGGCACGAGGCTGAAAAAAAAAAAAGAAATTAAGCCCGAGACCAGCCCGGCACGAGAACAAATTGAAAAATTCGGTCTGCCAAGGGCCGGGCTCAGTCTATAAGCCTGGGCCCATTTAGACCTCTAGTATTTATCAAGTATCAGACCTCTAGTATGTGAACAGTAAGCCCCACCCTTTGACGTTCCTCTAAAATGGTATTACGTATTCATGATTAAATTGTTCTATGGTGATCAGATTAGAGTGCCTTTATAAATCAAAAGCGTTAATAATTATTTCAATTCCCTAATTAGGAAGATAGTTTTATATTCTTTGCAAATGGGGACCAAAAAGCTAATAAATTATGATAAATAATTTTCTTGTAACAATTTTTAAAACTTAGAGAAACGTCTTACAAAAAGGGACTGTCCTCTATAAAAGAGGACTTCTGGTCACCATAAATTATTTAAATTTTATTCTTAGTAATTGATTCTGTAAATATCACTGGAATATATATACACCAGCAGCATATAAGTGTGAAACATAAACACGTAAAATTGTTTTTTTAAATTAAATATTTTTTTAGAGGAACACCTGAAGGCTTGGCTAGAGATGCAAGGCTTTCAAAACACCCAGTTTTTTTCCGAAAAAAAACCGTTTTTTCCCCCTGGGAATTTAAGACAAAATTGGAAATTTTTAAAATTCCCAAACACTGGGAATTTTGAAATTATGAATATTTTTATTAAAGGAACTAGAACTTTTGTTAAGTACTTTTTGTGTATAAACAGCCTCCGATCCTTATTTCAACTTTGACTTCTGCGTAGATTTCATTTCCCTTTACCGCTAATTCTAGCATCTTCGATGTTTATGTTCAATCCGTAAACGAAGAAAATAATTAATCATAATTAATTCGTCGCTAACACTAACGGTAAGTTTCTGTCATTATTCATTAATATTATTTTGTTATGTTCTTAATATGTCCTTTCTATTCTTGGGCATTTTTTGTCCATAAGATGTCTTTGCAATAATATTTATAAGATTTAATATAGATTTAATATAAAATTAGCTTGCTCCAACAATTTTAAATAATTTCAAAGAAATTTTAATATACATTATATTGTTAAATTTTAGTTGACAATTTTCTTAATTTTGTGACAATAATTTACTAAAGAGCTTTATAATATCCACTGCCTTCTTAATAGCGTTTTTAATGTACAGAGAATGTAAAACAAGCCAATACACATAAATGTACTAAAAGAACTTATCATTTTTAGCAACTGAATCCCAAGTGGAAAGTTTTTAATTTAATTTATTTATATAAAACTTTATATTAATAACAATTATAATACTAAAATAGTACAAAAGTAGCTAATAAACATGTTATTTTATCCAGAATAATGTAGTGAAATTAATTGAATTTTAGGCTTATAAAATAATGTTATCGTGTGGAATATGTAAGAGGTGTCTATGGAGAAAAATGCTTATAACAATTTTAAGTCTAATTTTTGCCAATCAACAAGCCTAAGAAAAATAACATGTTATGATTAAAAGAATCATTTTCTCTTAATCATATCATTACCTTTTAAGCTTTCCAATATATTTTGTAATTGTGTTTAATTATATAAATATCACCGTATTAAATCTAGTAAAAAACGGTTTTATATTGTAATATCTTTTCAGATATATAAAGCTTGACTTGTTTATATATGAAAAGCTAATGATTTGGCTGCAGTTCTGATAAAATGAAAATAAAATGATAAATTAAAACAATGTTATAAGCTTATCAAAGTCCTTAAAATTGTCATTTATATTAAGTAAACAACATATTATTTGCTTTAGAGATTTTTAATTTGTTTTTTCCCCGCAAAATTCCCAAAGTTCCCAGTTTTTTCCCCAAAACTCCCGGTTTCTTCCCCTTGCTTTTAAATTCCCGGGTTTTTTGCATCTCTTGGCGAGGCTCGTTTTCACGAAAACCGTAATTTTTCGCGACCCGCAAGCAAAGTGTTAATGTTTCCAAGAGAAGGGGGACCCTTTCAAGACTCCCTTCCCAGACAAGGGAGACCCAGACCCCCTTCAGCGTGTCTTTAACAAGTTTTGAATTGTGTGATGGTGCCTTATTATGAAGCAAAATTACCTTGCTGTGTCCCGTTGCCCATTGTGGACATTTGATGATCAAATCATGGCTCAGATTGACTATTTGTTGTTGGTAGCGATACATGTTAACAGTTTTAAAGGGTTTTTGCAGCTCATAATGCTCGCAGTTTTTCGTATTCAAACTTTTTCGGTTGATCTGCCCATTCGATGTCATTTACATCAAAATTTCCTCTTTTAAAGCATTTAAACCATCGTTCACACGTATCTTGAAATGTGTGAACGGCATGTTCATCATAAGAGATAGGGAAGCGGATCAACGGCGGTTAGAAGAGAACTGCAGATTTCAGGAAGAAGAACGAAAACGATTCCATGAATTAGAAATGCTTAGATTACAACAAAACGCAGAAACGGTTAGTGTAACTTCGCAAGTTAGTGAAAACGTTAAGCCGACCGCGTCTTTAACACATGTGAGGCAAAAATTCGATGCTGAGAGAACTGATATTTCTATATGTGGAAGCAAGCAAGTGGAAGCAAGCTTAGTGGAAGCAAGCAAAGAAATTACACATATCTGAGGATCAATGGGTGATTATTAGCCTTAGTGCCGGTAGAAATAGCGGAGATTGTGATAAGAGAACCGGAGGAGTCTATTGAGAGTGATGAATATGTAAAAAAATTACTGCTCAATAAATTTCAATTAAGCCCAAAGGCATTTAGAACTAAATTCTTAACTCATAATAAGAGATCAGATTCGATTTGGAGGGATTTAATATTTGAACAAAGAAGTTACCTTGATGGATGGTTGAGCGGAATCGAAGTTAATGATTTCGAATCTCTAAAAAACTGATGATCGCAGATCAAATTAAAAAAAGGGATCCCATGAAGCACGGGATCATTTAATAGATCAATGGGCTAATTTAAAAGAACCCGAAGAGGTTGCAAGTAAATTAGACGAGTATGAAGCGGTAAAAAGTATAAAAAGAAAACAAAATTCTAATGATTCCGAAAAGAGAAATTTTGACAGGCAGCGAAATAACGAACGGGAGAAAAGGGATAGCAAAAGAGTAGGAAATAAGAAGGCTGATAAAAATTGGAGAGATAAGAATGTGGATGAGGAAAGGGAAAGGTCAAAAATTTTTGAGAAAAGAAAAGAGCCAGCCTATTATGAGTGTGTATCAAAATCTCACCCAAGACCGATGTGCCCAATTTAAATAAAGGAGACCGCGTATGTTATTTAAATACAGCGGAAAAATTTGCCCTTTCCTTTTCTTCTTACCTGAGTAAGGCACGCGTGAATGGTGAACAAATGATGATCCTCCGTGACAAGGGTACAAGCGTGGATATCATTTCAGCAGAATACGTTAAAAACGAAAATTTAAAGGGAGAAACTATTTGGTTTAAGACTGCGCTGGAAAATGTGTCTCAACGTTTACCTTTAGCAACAGTAGAGCTAGAATTTGCAGAGACGGTCCGATTTTTAGCAAAGGCAGCTGCAGTGGATTTAAGCATAAATATGTCTCATTATCTCTTAGGCAATAATACAACCGAAGTTATTCAAGAAATGAAGCTGCTTCATAATCGGATAAATCAGGTTGTTATTCGGAGCCAAAAGTAACAAAGAGAGAAAGAGAATGTGCGAGCGAAGATCGAACACAGCGGCCAAGTGAGGCCAGCTGGATCATAAGTGAAGGGATAAGCATAGAGTTAGGGAGAGAAGTAAAGACGAAGAGGGAAGAAAGTTAATTACTCCGAGAAAAGAAAGCAAAGTGTCAATCTTAGCTAAGATAGATACCGTTAGTTTTCGGACAGCCCATTTGAAAGATAAGAGTTTAAGTAAATCGTGTTCTAAAGAGAAACAAGAAAAAACTCTAAACATTTCGTGGAGAATGAATTGTTAGTTAGGAAATCTGCAGATCGAAAAGATATGGATAGCAATCAATTAATCATACCTAAAGAAGATAGACCTAAAAATCTTTCTAGATTAAATATTGTTGTAGTAGAACCCCAACCTGCTTCAAATAAGAGAAATAAAAATACTCTTACGGCTCTGTGTTTAGCTTTAAAATGTGCGGAAGTAATTCGCATCGCAGATACTAAATCAGAGCCGATCGCAGAGGCTTTATTAAATAATTTTAGTAAATTTGGATTTCCGAAGGAAATAAAAGGCGATTTAGGGATGTGCTTCATCAGCAATCTTAAATCTGCATTTTTTGAGAGATTGGGAATTAAAATGATCGAACGTTTCCACGATTCTGTTAAAGTGCTATTAGAGGTTTTATGTTTAGTAGAACAAGGACAGGAGTGAGAAAAGCAATTGCCAGCGGCAATATTTAGTACGTTAGAAACAGTATCTTACGAACTGAACAGTTTCAATTTCGCAGAGTCAATATTTGAAAAATTCTTAGGACTGCCGAGACTTTGCTTTTCGGAAAATGGGTAAACTCGAAAAATAAAGAAGTTCTGTGGACAGAATATGTTTACGAGCAAATCAATAGATTGCAGCGGTGTCATGAATTAGTCGAGGAGAAAAGGTACGCGATGCGAGATCAATGGGGAAAATGGTACTATAAGAACGCTATTCATAAGAAGTTCAAACTAGGGAACCAGACTTTAAATTTAGCGACTTCAAAACCAAATAAACTGCCCGTTACTTAGATCGAACCGAAAAAAATAAAACGCCAAAATTCCGAGACAAATCCCAGTGTTAACTTGTCGGAAAGAAGAGAGAAATCTCAGTCCTTCTATATTAATCTTCTAAAACCCTATTATGAGAGAGGGAAGCAAATAAATTCCTTAAATGAAAAATATAGTCACAAAATAAAGGAATCAGACTTAAATATTCCTTATCCCGTAGCTGAACTTAGAGAGTTCGATTTTAAAGAAATAGTGAAGGAAGGCGAATTAACGGCGAAATATTCCCCCGAACAACTTGAAACGCTACGAAAAAAATTCCCGAAATATTGGAAAATATTTTCGAACGAACCAGATTGTACGGATACGGATATGATAAGACATAATATAGAATTAATCAGTAATCATCCAGGTAGTTCGATACTTTACCGCACTTCACCGCGTCGATTTATGATTTTAATTAATGAACATAAAAGGATGCAGTACCTTAAAAGTATAGAAATCGGGAAAAGCGATTATGTGTCTTCATTTACTGAATCAGTTAATGAAAGGAAAGATTCGGTAGGAAAAAATAATAGGGACGGAAGATTGTAAAAGTGCGCTAAGGCTAAGTACGTTAAAAGAGAAGCTAACGAAAAATCCTGTCTTGAATGCACCAGATTACTCAAGAGAATTCATTTTAAAGACAGACGCCTTAGATAAGGGGATAATGGACATAATGGCTCAAAGGAACGAAAAGAAGGAAGAATATATTATTGTGTATTTGTATAGGAAAATTTTGGAAACCAAAAAGAAATTCTGTATTACAGAAAAATAATGTGAGGGATAAATTTCGCGATTAAGAGACTAAAACGTCACTCAGATGGTCAGCACTTCACAATAAGGAAAGGGCATGTTTACAAACAAACGCTCTGTCAACCAATCTTTGCCATTCGCGAGTGGCAAAATATCGACCTGTATTGAGGAAAATACCAATGTTTTGCCACTTTACCCATAATTTGACTGCGAGTGACGTCTCGTGCCCTTTCCTTATAGAGACTGATCATAGTCCTTTTGTCCGGTTGCATTCGAACCTAAGGAACACAACGTCGCATGAAATGGGCGTTAATTCTTCAACCTTTCAAAAGAAAGGAGATAAAACATGTTGGCTGTCTCAGTCGGGTTTAAAAAAAATAAGGAAAAAAAAACCCTAGAGTTATTTCTTTTCTTAATTTATTTCTTTATTTATTTTTCTCGTGTGTAAATAAATTCAATCTTGTTAAAACTTTTATTTAGTGTAACTGTAAAATTTCTTTCATTTACCAGTGTCGTAATTGTATTTAGTTTATTATTGCAAATTTATTATTATGAATGGACTGTAGAGTTAAGTTCTTAAAATTAACATTATTCAAAATGGGTATTAGAGGAAAGTTATTTTGTTACCTCTGGACCCAAAGTGAATATTGAGTGAGTTGCCTTGTATGAATCCATACAAAATACGATTCTCCGCAAAATTTGCATATAATCGTCTTACGTGTGAGGGGGAGGGGGGCGAGCTGTGATGTTTCAAACAGAGTAATCTGAAAGTCTACGATTTTGACATTTTCCAACAAAGGGAAAGCCGCCCTGAAAACGCCCTGACAAGTATTGCAACTTCGTGGGAAATGTTAGGGAGGAAATCTTTAGTTTGAACATCGCCCCCATGGCGCCTTCAACTCAGCAAATAAGAGATCAACGAATCTCTGCCTTCTAAGAGACCATTGGACTTTGAAGAGACAATTACTCCCCTTCCAAAAACTAAGCCTTCTTGCGAAGGAAAAAGTAAGGAGAAGACAAAAAAGCGATTAAGTTTGTGTGTGAGCTGAGGCTCTAATTTCTCTAATCTCCGATAGCAGAGATTCCGCCTCGTGAAGGCAGACTTCCCGATATAGACTTTATTTTTTACTTGGGGTCTATGAACCATTATTATTTGAACTTTTCACCGAAATTTCTGCTGAACCCATATTTTTATCATTTGGAGCTACTAAGCTCAGACTATGTTTATTTATAATTAAAATAAAAATACCTGTATTTTAAGCTGAATTTACTGTCTCTGACGTTATCTCATTGATTTTATTGACGAGTGCCGAATACGTTACACCATGATAGTTGTAATTTCCAAAGTTCTTGTAAAAAGATCTTAGCGGACATTACGAATGGAGCGATCCAACCTAATCGATCAAAAATGCTCGAAATAACTGAGAATATTTTTCTTTTAGTATTAGGAGTAATTATTTTAGGCATGGCCACACTACAACTAAATGAGTCTTCATTAGGATGCCATTGTATTCCCAATATCTCAATTGCCTTATTGGGTATTAATTCTTAACTCTTTTTCTTGATTTATTACACCTGTGTTTATAAGCATTTGTTCATTGTTGGAAAACAATTTATGCAATTCAAATCCACCCTTCGATAGCAATTCAGGTAGGTGTGTTATCAGTATTTTGCCTTCCTCAGTATTTGATGCGCCTGTCAAAACGTCATCCACATAAAAATTCTCTAATACGTTAGTGACATTTGGATAGTTTTCACCTTCGTCTATTGCTAACTGTTTCAGAGCTCTAGTGGCCAAGTAAGGTGCTGATGGGATTCCGTATGTGGCTGTGCACAAACGGAATGTCTCTAGTGGTTTGTTTATGTTATCTCTCCAAACAATGCGTTAAAATTCTCTCTCATTTTCGTGCACCCTCATTTCTCGATACATTTTCTTTAAATCTGCGGTAATTGCAATAATGTGACAACGAAATCTCAAAATAATTGCGAATAAATCATCTTGATTTTTCGGACCTACCATAAGTGTATCATTTAGCAAAATTCCTGACGATGATTTAGCACTTGCATCAAAAACAACACGAAGGCGGGTGGATAAACTAGATTCTCTAAGAACAAAAGGATGCGACATATAATAATATTTATTTTCAACATCAGCACTGCATTGTAATGGGTTGCATGAGTCCAAGGAACAAATACTCCAAGGAACAAATGAAATCCATTTATTGTTCGTAAATATGAGGCATTTTTAAAAGTCTTTTTTCCAAATTAAAAAAAAATCCGTGTAGCTATTTCTTTGAAAATTCCTAAGTCTTCTCGATTAGATTTGAAAGGTAAACTAACAGAATAGCGACCATCATGATCTCTTTTTTGTTTCATTTCTAACTGTAACTCACACATTTTTTCTTCATTTGACATTACAGTTTTGTCTGGAACTTGCTCTAGCTCCCAAAACCTCTGAATTAAGTCAGTAGTGTTTATACAATTTACCGCGATAGGATTTGATTCACTAACTTCTAAAAGTCCTGCCCTAATTTTGAACTTACAACAAACGGTAAATTAGGATTTCTTTTAACAATATTACCATTTAATAATGTGAGAAAAACATTAACCCTCAGTAAAATGTCAATTAAACTTATCAAATTGTGGGGCGGCCAAATTTAAATCTCTAAAATAGTTTTTAATGTCATTGGGTAATGAAACAGTTGGAGGTTTTCCTGTTATATCGTCGATTACGAAAGCAGAAGTAGAAACACGTAAATCACTCTGAAAATGTGGTGAAAATAATAAGTCGACTTCCCCACTTGTTAGTGTATTGTAGGAAACCAAACTTGGAATTGAAATTTTACTATCCCTCGCATTAATTTGTAACCTGTTTGCAAATTCTCGTGTAATAAAATTAGCCTGGGATTTTTCACAGGCATAATTGTTATTTTGAATACTTCAGTGTAATCAATGCAGTACAAAGAAGTACTTGCTTACGTTTTACTGGTTCTAAATTAGCTGAAGAAGTGTAACTCCCCAAAAAAGAAGCACAAATCAAAGGGGATTCATTCCTATCAGTATTTGATTCTGAAGGATTGTAAGTTTGTGCCTGAACGTTCAATGGCATACTACTATTTACAGATTGTTTAGTGTTTCGTTTGTAATTTTCAAAATGCAAAAGAGAATGATATGACTTGGCGCAATGTCTACATTTATTAATACTTTTACAAAATTTAAGTTTGTGTAAATGTGATAAGCAGTTAAAACACAAATTATTGCTTTTAACAAATGCTACGCGTTTTTGAACATTCAAATTTAGGAATTTTGAACATTTCTGCAAATTATGCTCTTCATGACAAAAAATACAATTACCATTTGAATTATTAGTGTTCGAAATTAAAACAGTGGCCTTTTGTGAAGTGTTTTATTATTGGCCACTGTTCTTGAATGGTCTTGTAAGAATTCTAAGAGCTCTTTTAATTTAGAAATGTTTTCTTTTTTCAGCTCTCTTTCAAACCCCATTTTGGTATTGGTGTATAGTTTTTGCAATACGAAATATAATACTAAAGTGTCGCTGAGATCGTCAATTTTTTGTGTCAATATTCAAAATGAACGAATAATTTCATTTACATTATCGACTAAGTGTACAATCGCCGTTGAAAATACACTCCGAATGTTTTGAAGCGGTATTAATCTCCCAATTTGTGCAAATAATTGCCCTCTTTTATTTGAATACCTACCTTCGAGTAAATTTAAAGCAATTTCGTAATTTGCATCTGAAATCGAAATTGATTGAATGACTTTGAATGCATCATCTTTTAACGATGACTTTAAATATTGCAGTTTCTGTGCATTTGATAAATTAATGTTATTGTGAACACTGTCAGTAAACAAATCATAAAAGATCTCATCCACTCTGTAACAGTACAGTCGGTAACAAAAGTGTCCGAACACTAGCAAAAATTCCTATGTAAAAAGAGTACACTTCATACGCTTTTGTTAAATAAATCCTTATCGAATCATGTTCTTACACTGACTAAGAACAGGATTCGACAAGGATTTTTTTAACAAAACCGTATGAAGTGTACTTTTTATACATAGGAATTTTTGCTAGTGTTCGGACACTTTTGTTACCGACTGTACTGCTAAAAGTTGGTAGTAAAAGTTTTGGTAAACGCACGCTCTCGACCTTTTGTTCTGATTTTAAAATAGAAACTTGTTTACTTTTGTTTTTGAAATTTCTCTATTTAGCAATAAAAGTAATTCATCTAAGTTATTTTGAATTGTGTCTTGCTCATCAATAAGCTCATCAAATTGTTTCTCTCCTGAAACTTCATATAATTGATTAACACGTTCGCTGCCGGTTTCACGTGACTAAAATTTGAAATGACGTTTTTTTCCTTTAACCCGCCGAATATGTTTGACGTGCTGCACAAGAGCGCTACATCGCCAAATGTTATAGGCTTTGTGTTTACCTTTGATTGTTTGCGTCATGTGTTACGTCAATACGCTGTATTACGTCAAACGTGTAAAAATTCATCTGCTCGTTACAAGCAAACTCTGGAGTTAATGAGTAATAAGTTAAATTTCCATAGCAAATAGTTTCGATTGTACTGAGCAGATAAAATATCTCGCTGACGCCATCACTTCGGTTGCATATTGATGATACGTGTTTTATTAGAGAGAAAGTATTCTATTTTGAAATACCCTTCCATGGAGGATCAAATTTTTGATCGCATGTTTCCGGACCACTTCTAGGGGTGAGTCCCCGACCGTTGCCAATCACTCATTGCGCAGCACTAGTGTGACGTAAAACCCAACCAACCATCTATTTTGAAATATGAATATTTGTGATGTTTGCGTTAGTACTGTTTGGCTGGTTGAATAGAGTTGGAATTTAAGAGGTACAGTCGGTAACAAAAGTGTCCGAACACTAGCAAAAATTCCTATGTTAAAAAAGTACACTTCATACGGTTTTGTTAAATAAATCCTTGTCGAATCCTGTTCTTAGTCAGTGTAAGAATATGATTCGATAAGGATTTATTTAGCAAAACCGTAAGAAGTGTACTTTTTTTGCATAGGAATTTTTGCTAGTGTTCGGACACTTTTGTTACCGACTGTACGTACACAACATGCGGAATAACGTGTTAATTTTTTGTTATTTTTGTACGCTATTAAGATATTAAAATAGGCTTAAAAGAAAAACCTTGTATGGTCTGTAATATGTCCGATTTTTTTTATGAGTCCCTGTATATAAACTTGTAGTGCTATTTATACAGTCGGTAACAAAATTGTCCGAACACTAGCAAAAATTCCTATGTAAAAAAAGTACTCTTAATACAGCTTTGTTAAATAAATCCTTGTCGAATCCTGTTCTTAGTCAGTCTAAGAACATGATTCGATAAGGATTTATTTAACAAAACCGTATGAAGTGCACTTTTTTCACATAGGAATTTTTGCTATTGTTCGGACACTTTTGTTACCGACTGTACCATTTTTCATAGGAAAAAATGCTACAGGGAATCTGAATAATATATGCCAGTTTCAAGGCATTCCGGAAATACTTGTGGAATTGTGTTTGAATTGAAACTGTTTCTCAAATGCTGTATTCACCCCTAAAAACAATTGCACATTATATACTAAAAAGCTGCACAAAAGAAAAATTGAAAAAACTAACGGTAATTTTAAAACAGATTTTGTAGACTGCTTTAAAATGTTTTTAGTAAATGTTTTTAATGACCTAAAGCTATTTTAAATGTAATTTGATGCGGTGTTTGTATGCACTGTTTATATCATTCTAGCAGGCTTCGCCCGCTTCGCTGGGCAGTATATTTAAAGGATTTCTTTTTAATTGAATAACTGAAACGTTTAAATAAATATATTTCGATTGGCGACTATTTTTTTCACAGTTTTAATATGGGATCATCTTGACAATATCAAACATTTTTTGAACTTCTAGAATCTGCGCAACTAAACTTATTAAAACGAATGTTCTCGAAAACAGTGAAATAGAAATGTTAATTCTTCGAATATTCTGGAAACAGTTGACGCTGTTATTCGTGCAGTAAAAGTCACTATTCGATGAATGGTCGAATCAGAGAATGCACGTAAGTCGTTTTTGCAGCAATCACTACAACGCACTTATGTACGCTTTACGCACATGAAAAAAAAGTCACTGAGCAGCTCTACACACAAAACTCGGTTCTGCGGCAATCACTGTCACGCATGTTAAAACCAAAAAACATCACTGGACACCCCTACCCCTCTGTGCATGAATCTGAAAACGCACAAAACTCGGTTCCGCGGCAATCACTATCACGCATGTTAAAAAAAAAAAAAAAAAAAAAAAAAAATCAATGGACACCCCTACCACGCTGTGCATGAATCTGAAAACGCACGTAACTCGTTTCTGCGGCAATCACTATCACGCATGTTAAAAAAAAAAAAAAAAAAAAATCTCTGAACAACTCTACCACACTGTGCATGAATCTGAAAACGCATGAAACTCGTTTTCGCAGCAATCACTGTCAAGCATGTTAAAAAAAAATAAAATAAAACATCACTGGACACCCCTACCTCAAATCAATGAAAATCAAATAAACCAATCAAATATCTCGTAATTCCTCATAACGTAGCTCTAGTTCAACGTAAAATGCACTCAAATCAATGAAAATCAAATAAACCAATCAAATCTCTTGTAACTCCTCAAAACGTAGCTCTAATTCAATGTAAAATACACTCAAATCAATGAAAATCAAATAAACCAATAAAATTTCTCCAAAGATTCTCCATTGTGCGTCATTATAGAAATGGGAAGTTTTATTTTCATATTTTTATTAATTAAAAGAAAACTAATCAAAAATTCGAAAATCTGACTTCGATGTGCACAATGACCCTTCGGAGGGCACCTTTGTGTTAAATCACGTGACTGTCCGAGCTATCATTTTCGAGAACAGTGATATATATATATATACAGAGTGAGTTTGACATAATCTGCCAAACGAAAGGAGGTGATAGAACAGCCCATGGGGAGCATAAAACACAATAGAAACCCTGTCCTATCTCTAACCGTTTCCGAGTTATGGTAGATAGAAGAAAAATCTGTTTTTTTTTCCATCCCGTCTGAAAAAACCCAAATTTGTGAGCTTTCTGAAACACTTACACGCAAAATAAGCCCATATTTGGAAAGGGCAGAAAAAATCCTATCGGGTGACACCATTTACATCGGGACACCTTAATTTGACGACGAGCTACAAGCGCTAAAACATTGGCAAAGTTTAAAATCGAGTTGTCGCCAAATTCTTTAACCGGCAATTCTGCAAACACCGTTCAAGCTACAATCGGTCAAATCTACCAAAAACTTCTCCATTCCACAAGCTTTAGAATGAATCCACAATAAACCATATCGGTGTTCCAGTTCAGGAGAAATTTAGCCTTTTGTTTGCAATACATCACTGAAAACGGCGTTCGTCGAAATTCGGAAAACGAAACGATTGTGAGTAAATGGAACGTATGCAAATTCGCGACTATCTGCCTATGGACTCTTACGGCCTTATTCACCAAATGTTAACACTGATGTTAACCCGGGAATATGCTAGGTTATCTCAAAATCGATATTCACAACGCAAAACCAGCGATTTAACACTCGGGTTAACCCTCTTTTTTTAATCCTCCTAAATTGGTGGGTTAACTCTGGTGTTAAATGGGCATGTTACAGTTACAGGGAAAACACTCTTGTTTACTTTTTTAATGCATTGCGTTTTTATTGACCAATCAGCGAGACTTTTACAGATAACTCTGGGGTCAACTGATCCACGGATGGTGAATACGAAAACTTTCTAACCCAGGGTTAAGGGAGTGTTAACTCTAACACAAGTGTTAAGTGAACCATGCGTTAACACTGATTTGATGAATAAGGCCGTTAGTGATATGCAGATGTATTCCAACCTTCTTGCGCGCGCATCCCACTCGCGGGTACAAAAGGTGAGTCAATCTGTAACAGCTCATTAACTCGTCAGCTTCTTTTACGTTTTATGCTGCTTCTTGCTTTGGCATTTTCTGGACTTTTCCTGAGCTCGGCCGATTCTTTTCACGCTGCTGTCACATCTACTTGGCCTCTCTTAGTTTATACTTAGTATGTTTTCCTACATTGGCACGAATTAACCAAGTTGGTTCTTATTCCGTTGCACTTTTTTTCTTCTACCTTTGTAAATTAATATTCAAATTTTATCCTTTTTGTTTACTCTTCTGACTTTTATTTTCAGTTGAAGTCATCACAGGGATCAAATTGTCATACTTTCGAACCTGTAAACAGATATGCCTAGTTTTACAAATGAAGAATACGCAGATATGCATTTTGTGTATGGATTTTGCGATGGTAACTCTCGGAGAGCCGAAGAAGAGTACCGTCTACGTTATCCACATCGTCGTGTGCCGCAATTCATCGAAGGCTTAGGGAGAGTGGGTCGTTCGTTAGGGTGTACGAAAAGGGCCATGGTCGCCGCTCCGCCACCGCTGAGGAGTCCGTACTCGACCGAGTGGAGGAAAATCCAAATATGAGTTCACGCATACTTGCGAGAGAAGGTGGAATCTCCCTAAAGTGATAAATGTTTTGCGCAAAAACCAGTATCATCCATACGACTTCACACCGGTACAAGAATTACGCCGCTCAGATTTCCAAAAGAGGGTAACATTCTGCCGCTGGCTTTTGGAGCGAGATGTTGAGGAACACCATTTCCTTAGAACGATACTGTGGACAGATGAGTCACTTTTCACTCGGGATGACATGTTAAATTTACGTAACTGGCATCATTACGCTCAACAAAATCCATTTGTAACACGAAACTCATCGTTTCAGACGCGATTCAGCTTAAATGTTTGGCTTGGAGTGGATGGCGATCGCTTGATAGGTCCACATGTGTTCCAAGGTCATCTGACAAGCAATACATATTTGGAGTTTCTGGAACATCATCTTCCAGGATTACTTGATGCCATTCCTGTATCCCAAAGAGCGGAAATCATTTTCCAACTCGATGGGGCCCCTGCACATTCTTCCAATGCCGTTCGGGACTTCTTGACTCAGCAGTATCCGCGATGGATTGGTCGTAATGGACCAATTCCTTGGTCACCTAGATCGCCAGATCTCACTCCATTGAACTTCTATGTTTGGGGTTTCCTGAAGCAAGAAGTTTACCGCACAGAAGTTGCCAGTTTGCAAGATTTAAGCAGCCGGCTCGATGATGCAATAATGAAACTGAGGGATGAGCTTTCGCTAAGCGCTACTGTGGTTTGGTTTCCGTTCGTAAGCGGGCAAGGGCATGTATCAGGTGTGGGGGTGACCAATTTCAGCAGCGGCACTAAATTTCCCACATCCTTTCGAATGCATATGTGCTTAAATCATAAAAGTGAGATACGACTTTTTTTTTGCATATTCTTTTGTGAAAGACGGGAGAAACGTCATACTTCTTTTGTTTCCATTCCATTGTGTTTGTAAACTTAATACAACTACTACTTTTCTTGTATGTCTTCTAAAACTTTCTTTTTTTGCATCTAAAAAACAGCGGGCTGAAGGCGGACATGAAATCAGGAACGACAATGGCACCCCGTAATTCTCCTTCTCCTTCTCGAATGTTTTTCAAACAAAAGGCTAAATTTCTCCTGAACTAGAACACCGATATGGTTTATTGTGAGCTCATTCTAAAGCTTGTGGAATAGAGAAGTTTTTGGTAGATTTGACCGATTGTAGCTTGAACGGTGTTTGCAGAATTGCCGGTTAAAGAATTTGGCGACAGCTCGATTTTAAACTTCGCCAATGTTTTAGCGCTTGTAGCTCGCCGTCAAATTAAGGTATCCTGATGTAAATGGTGTCACCTGATAGGATTTTTTTCTGCCCTTTCCAAATATGGGCTTATTTTGCGTGTAAGTTTTTCAGAAAGCTCACAAATTTGGGTTTTTTCAGACGGGATGGAAAAAAAAACAGATTTTTCTTCTATCTAGCATCTCGGAAACGATTAGAGATAGGACAGGGTTCCTATTGTGTTTTATGCTCCCCATGGGCTGTTCTATCACCTCCTTTCATTTGGCAGATTATGTCAAACTCACCCTGTATATATATATACAAATATTGCTTACTTAATAGCATAGGATTAATATTTTTATAAACTCAGATGTATCGAAAATATATTTAATCGTATACAATGGTAGTGTTTAAAAAATAAAAATAAAGTAAGCCATTTTTTTTCTTTATTCATTCTAAGTAAGCTCAGAAAACAAAAGAAGGCCGTTTACACTTTATGGAAACAAGTTTAAAAATTAATTTTTACGTGTGAAGGGTTGATATCTTGAAACGATTTGCTTATATTCAATATAGTCTTTATTTTTAACAATAAATTCTACAACGAATTTCTAGAAAAATAAATTTTTCGTAACATAGTTGTGTTAATTTTATCTCACGTCTATTGTTCCATTTTTCGAAATTCTTTTTAGTGTTCTTTGGTTCAGTATATCTGAAGGTTGCTTTGACAAATCAAAAACGACAAAACCCATAAAGAAGTCGTCTTACTTTATTGGTATTTTATTAAATATGATTTATTTTTTCCTGTTTCTAATTATAACCTGTCTATTTTTAATAAGCGGCTAGTTGACTTAGACGTGCAAATGGAGAATTTATCATTATGAAGCTCAACTTTAAGCAAAAAGAAATTATCGAAAATTTTAAGAAAATCACCCATCTATTGATAAAAAAAAAAAAAAAAAAAAAAAATTGCTAAGAATCGATGAGGTACGGGTGTATTTAAGTAATTATTAAAATAATAATAATAATAATAATACTTTTCTATTTTCTATCTGTCGAAAATAGCAACAGAAAATACTTCCGTTATTGTAGAGAAAATACCACATAAAGAAAAAATGACACCCGCAAGATTTTGCTACAACAGTAAACGAATTAAAAAAGTTGTAAAGTAAAACTAAAATTAATTTACAC
This sequence comes from Salticus scenicus, assembly GCA_963930645.1. Lineage (NCBI taxonomy): Eukaryota > Metazoa > Arthropoda > Arachnida > Araneae > Salticidae > Salticus > Salticus scenicus. The sequence goes on from OZ005651.1 coordinate 172,231,933, forward strand.
TTCTATAAGTATTTCTACATCATAAACATTTGAAAAATTCCAGTGTTATGTGGAAATAACATCAATAAAGTTGAGCTTCATAAATTGTCCAATTACACGTCTATGTCAAATTTATTATTGCTTATTAAAGAGAGATTATAATTGAAGAGCTTGTTTCCAAAAGGCGTTAAGTCAAAAATTTTAAAAATTGACTTTTCGATGCAAAAGGTCGCAGAACACGTCTAACAATATATTTTCAATAAGTAGAAGTTCCAAACGAAGTTTAGTCATAATGAAAACAGAAAGTGAAATCTGTGTTTTTTTCCAAAAAGAATTAAGTCACAAGTAAGTTTTGTGCCAAAAAGAATTAAGTCAAGTTTAACCAATTGTAGCGTGCCTTGAGATCACGTGGTTTGTCTGGACTTGGATGAAAAGTCAAAAGTAATGAAAAAAATGTTGTTGTAGATTGTCACATTGAGACAGATTTTTTTTTTTTTTTTTTTCATAGAAAAATATAAAGATGAATGTATTTATAAACTTTATTATAATGTGTTTGTAAATATTTTAATCTTGGTTTTGGAACCCCGAAAGAAGGTATTTGTTCCTTCTGTATTAGGAAGAAAATACAAATGAATTCAGAAAAATGTACAGAAAAAAGAAAAGACCTTGTTAACTGAACTTTTGATTCATAAACATCGGAGCAAAAAACTTTATTCACTTTTAGGGGAAAAGCTTATAGGAGAAGATGAAATTACAATATGTTTTGACCTGATGCAAAATCAGGAATTACCACACAAATAAAAATTATACAATGTTAGGAATGTTTTCAGCAGTGGCTGCTCAAAAGGACTTCACCTTCACATACTATTTACCAGTGCGTGGTCACTCCTACTTACCAACAGATAGAAGATTCGGACGAGTGGAGACAAGTTTAAAGTAAGTGGATACAATTTTAATTTCTAATGAATATTTTGAACATTTCTCTAAGGTTGGAAATCTTTTCGAGTATTAGAAGCAGTGGAATATTTTAGATTGGAAAAATTTTGCGCATAGTCGTCTAAAAAGCAAACAAGGTTTCTTGATTTCAGAGGCAAAAGTACTGGAAATTACGAAGCGAGATGTGGGAATCAAAACAAAGTACTGTGGTTCGTTTTGCCGCTAAAACATCCTGAAACGAGGGACAAAAATTCTCCCGTGCGCACCTTCTGAAATCAAAACAAAAAACAATGTGAAACAAACAGATGTTTTAAAATTACCTAACGCTTTGGGAATTAACAAATTGCACGAATGTTTTTATTTTTATGAATAATCTTGCAAGGATACTGCTAACGCTAACACAAAGGAAAATAATGATAAAGATGGCAAAATAGAATTTGTGAATGAAGATTTGTAGTAACTAACTACCTTCCAAAATTGAATAGCTAAAATTTATGCTGTATTTACATGAAGGAAAAAATACTTGGATTACTTTCAAATGGAAGTAAGACATTTCATTTCGTTATTTGTTTGTGCCAAAAGGGCGTAAGTCGTAGTTTTGTTCCAAAAGGAGTTAAGTCATTTCTTTCTTTTTTTATTTCTAAATAACTATACTGTCAGGATTTTTTTATACATGTAATTTAAGGTTATTATCATCCATAGATTACTGGGAAAAATTATCTTTTCCTTAAATTAAATAATAAATCTTACATAACAAAACCGCGTTTTTTGAAGAACTGAAAAAAGTGACTTAACGCCATTTGGAAACAAGCTCTTCAATTAGAACCAAGAATAAAATTATGTACATTTAACAAAATACCTATAAAATTATATAACGATTCTCTTATGGGCTTTATCGCTTTCGATTTGTCAAAACAGTCCTTAGATAAATGGAATCCAAGAACAATAAGCGGATTTCGGAAAATAACAGATGTGGGATAAAATTACCATAACAATGTTACGAAAATAGTTTATTTCTATGGAAAATTCAAGCTTGAACTTATTGTTAAGAATCAAGACTATTAAATATAAGGAAATCGTTGCAAAATATCTGGCTTTCATACGTAACAGTTTATTTTCAAAATTGTTCTATAAAGTGTGAACAACCTTCCATATTTGATATCAAAATGAAAACAGCAACTATACGATAATAATCAAATATACAGTCATTCGAAAATGTTAAAAGAATATTTTAAAATTATTTGTCTCAAAATATTGAATATTTTATTTTTGTTAATTTCAAATTGTTTTTAAATTTGCATATGTTATCGCCACGGAACATAGATTTATCTTTATTACCATGTTTTTATTAACTTCGATTCTTCTTTGTTTGTGCGTCCAGTGGAAATCTTGTAATCGATATTTAACTTCCCGATTAGCTAGACATTTGAAACTTTCAGAATAGCTCAAAACACGGTGACAATACATTTTTTAAATACTTTTATCCAACTGTTTCGGGTACCTGCTGCCTTCGGCAGCGTTTATATGGTTCAACAGAAAATTTATTTAACTAACTTCCCGACTAGATAGACATTTGAAACTTTTCGAATAGCTCAAAACACGATAACAATGCATCTTTTTAATACTTTTAGCCAATTGTTCCGGGTCCCCGCTGCCTTAAACAGCGTTTATATGATTCAACAATCATTTCCCGACTAGCTAAAAGTTTGAAAGTTTTAGAAAAGCTCAGAATACGAGGACAATGCATTTTTTAAAATACTTTTAGACAATTGTTTCGGGTCCCCGCTGCTTTCGGTAGCGTTTACATGATTCAACAATCATAACTTCCCGATTAGCTAGACATTTGAAACTCTTAGAATAAATCAGAATACGATGACAATGAATTTTTTAAATACTTTTAGCCAATTGTTTCGGGTCCCCGCTGCCTTCGGTAGTGTTTATATGATTCAACAATCATATAACTTTCCGACTTCCATTTAGACATTTGAAACGTTCAGAATAGCTCAGAACACGGTGGCAATGCATTTTTAAATAATTTTAGCTAATTGTCTCGGATCTCAGCTGCCTTCGGTAACGTTTATATGATTCATCAATCATATAACTTCCCGATTAGCTAGACATTTGAAACTTTCAGAATAGCTCAGAATATGGTGACAATGCAGTTTTTAAATACTTTTAGCCAATTATTTCGGGTCCCCGCTGGCTTCAGTAGCGTTTATATGATTCAACAGAAAAATTTAAAAACATGGTAAATAAAAAGTATTTTTTATCTTGTAATTATTTTAGACTAAACTTAGATTTTTGTATTTGGATCATTTTTGAGTTAAGGTAAAGTGTACCAGTAATAGGCATTTTTTACATTTAAACTCCAAAAGTAAGGTTTTTAAGTCGTTCATAGATTTACTTTGCATTGGTACTACAACCTACAACATACTATATATAATATCAATGTTTTGAATTACAAAGCTGTAAAATCATCAGCTCTCAAATAAGAGTGATAGATATATTATTTACATATTAAGACTCTTTCAAAAAAAAAAAAAAAAAGATTGAAGTTCTGCGATTGGAGTGGTATCATTGAAACCGTTAAATATTATTTAAATGTAATTAGTTTTAAATTATCATAGATAATTAATCATAGATACTAACTGATAAATACTTTTCAATGCAACTGGAAGTAAAATCGCCTAATACAGTCGGTAACAAAAGTGTCCGAACACTAGCAAAAATTCCTATGTAAAAAAAGTACACTTCATACGGTTTTGTTAAAAAAATCCTTGTCGAATCCTGTTCTTAGTCAGTGTAAGAACATGATTCGATAAGGATTTATTTAACAAAAGCGTATGAAGTGTACTCTTTTTACATAAGAATTTTTGCTAGTGTTCGGACACTTTTGTTACCGACTGTACTACTGTAAATTCATCTTCAATAATTTCCCGTAACGTTAATCATACCATATTCTACCGGAAACATCCTTTATTTCATCTAAAAAATGTATGATAAATTCGTATGTTTATTCTAGTGTAACGATACTGAAATATGCTTTAAAAGAAATATTTCTCTCGGACCGTGATGTGTCTAAATTATTTTTTTTTACAAAAATCAGTTGTATTGCATCTGTAACTTTAATAAGAAGCATATTACAATAAATTTAAAAACACTGAAGGATATATATATCAAGTTTATGAAGCTCTAAAAATATTTATCGAAATAAGAACACTAACAGGCAGATAGACGAACCGAAGATATAGATATTTTTAAACTTTGTTGGAAAGTGTTAAGAACGTACAACACAGCTGAAAGTTAAGAATCGTACTAGAGGAATGTCTAGTATGAACTTTAAGCATTAATTTTAAGCCAATATATAAAAATCTACATTTTTACAATTATAATTTTAGCATGTTTTCTTACTCAAGCTGTTTAACTCTTTATTGCACAGATTTTTGTTTTCCTCATAAATGCAAAATTATTTATATATTTACAAAGTGAAGAATACCATTAAAATTAAAAACAATAGTTTTTTTTTTTTTTAATATATAAAATATAATATTTAATTTAATTTTTAAATATAAGTATTTAAACTGAAATAACAATTGATGGAAAAAATAAATCAGCTTATAGTTTGTTTTCCATATCACTATGCTCTAAAGTGTTAAGGAGTATAATTTAATACTTTCATCTATCAAATTTCGTAGGTTTAAAACATACTATTACATTAAAAATTTTTTAACCCTATGAAACACAAGGTAATTATTCTCATTTAATATTGACTGCCACCAGAAATTACAGTCAAAATTAGAAGGAAATAAATAAATGATTTTTTTTTTTTTTTTTTTTAACCGCTTAGTTTAAAAAGCAAAATTTTGTTAAAAAAAAAAAAAAAAAAAAAAAAAAAAAAATCCAGGAGGAATCTTATAAAAAATATGTGGTACATGATATATATACTAACATACTTCAAAGCGTTGAAATAGAAAATAATTTATAATATTAATTTTAATTAGGTATCTGATTTACGAAAAAAAAAAAAAATAAATAAATAAAAAAAAAAAAAAAAAATTTGGCAGACTAAGTAAATATAAATATGATTGCCAGCTGTGTACAAGTTCATGCAAAAGTTGTTAAAAAAGGTACTAGACTTAACCACTCACCTTATTTTAGTCTTTACTGAATTCTTAGATGTATTGTTCGTAAGAAAAATAAAATATTACATGACAGCAGCAAACTACGCCAAATGGTTAGAACCACAACGTAATGTTCGATAACTAAGCATTTTATGCATATCTTTTCTTCATGACTGTTATGTAGCGGGAAAAGCTCATAACTTATGCAAAGATCTAACTTTTGAATAAAGATAGCAATAATAGTAAAGGGGATGACTGCCCATATTAAAATAGCAATGTGTAAAAAAAACGAGATTACTTTCAACGATTTTTAGCAAAAGCATTTGAAACATAGATATCTTATCTCGAACAATATTGACGATACAGATAAAATGTCAAAGTTGTAGGGAGTCACTGGCTTTGCATGTAACGACACTTTATATGCATGAAAGTTGCAAAGAGTACAAAATCAGAATTTAAGATTCACGTCGTTGGCATAATTTTCATAAAAAATGATGAGTAAACAAAAGTAATATTGGTCAAAAAAAAAAAAAAAATATTTTAAAGGAAATATAGGAAGATATAGATACTCTTGTGTTACTTCTAATTTATTTTGCAAGAAACTTTATAATTAAAATAAAATTTACTGGCGAATCATTAAGAATTTATATAGGTTTTAATGTAGTTTCGAATCGCGCTGTCCTATTCCAGTGCATTATACAGTAAGACCCCACTTAACGCTGTTTCATTTAGCGCTGTTTCGGTTTAGTGCTCTTTTATTTCCCCTGTGGATTCCCCGAAATTGCTTGCAGCAGTACGGGGATTCCCTGAAATTGTGCGCGCGCTGTTTCGCATTACGCTCTACTTTGATGGAACGTATCCCCCGCGTTAAGCGGGGTCTTACTGTAATTTAAAAACTCAGAAAACATATTCTTAATAAAATTATTCCTGGTATTTCTTATCGCTAAAATAATTCATCAGGCATCTTAGTACTATTTTGCACAAATGTTATTCATACTTCCAAGGGTCGTACTCTCCGTCCTTTTTTCAGGACGCTCTCAGAGATAATAAATTCCCCCTATTTTTGCCACCGCTAATTTCATACAGAATATTTCTGGCTGTATTTATAGTAATGTGCCCTGATTATACAGGATAAATATTATTGTATAAAAATAGTGGCAGCAATGAATTTTAAAATTACCCATTCCTGAGAGTGTCCTGAAAAAAGGGCGGAGAGTACGACCCTGGTACTTCGTAATATTTATAGTTTATTCCGGAGTACTATTAGTTCCGCCCTTTTTTCACACCACTTTGCTTTTAGAGAAATTTTCTCGAATATGTAATTACGATGAAATAATACGGAAAATGCTTTTAAAATAAAGTGGTGTTATATAAAGGGCGAGGCTAACAGTACTCTGGAATAAACTATAAATATTACCAGGTATGATTATTGATTTGACAGTTTTGTTTGTTTATTACCCACACCCTTAAATTTATTTGATTGTTTCACCTCCTAGGTGGAGGTAGACTTGCTTAAACGTCGCACTAGAGCTATGCAGTGGGCAATGGTCTGGGATTTACCTCTAGGTATAGTCTGATCTTCAGAATTTTGATACCCACGAAAAGAATGGTATTCACTTCATGGTAACCCCCAGAGGTATTAATTTTACGGAAAATTGGGTACACTGCAGCCTCGACAGGTTTTATTTACAGTAGCAACCATCAATGAATGTGCAGTCATAAAAAAAAAGAAAAAGTATATGCCCCTGGTGTTTATCAGCGTCACACATTGAATCAAATACGAAATTGCAAAATATTTTCCTTTGAAATATTTTTAGAGATACAGAAGGTGGGGCTTGTTTTCCTTTGGAATTCTTTCACAATCAATACCTGCTTTTATTAATTAATATTCCGTAAAATTGTTAGCACCCGCCCTTTTTTTCACACCAGTCATTTTTTAGAGTATTTTACTTCTTATTTAATTGTGATTCATTTCATGAGAAATTCGCTAAAAATAAAGTGGTAGGGAAAAGGCATTATTAACCCGTAAGTAGTCGCTCGATTTGCCGCCCATCCTTCAGTGTTGCCAGATTTTTTTATTCAATAGCCACCAAAAATTTTTAGAAGTAGCATTTGATATACATAAAACGCGAAAAAAATCGAAGGAACGTCGATCACATCACTTCTTAAAATTATTGGTGAGAGTTAAATAAAAAGTGCGCAAACTGTAATAGGTGGCGCTGTGTATAGCGACTACTAACGGGTTAATTAGTAAGTTGGCTGGTATGACAAACTCTTGTCTGCATTGTTTTATGCGGTGTATTTCCAGTATAATTCATACTGTATTATGCGATTAATTTTATAAATAATTAATTATAAGTAAGTTTATTAAACATTAGACGATTTGTTAGCACACCGACCATCGGCCAGCTACGTGACAAAATCCAATAGCAACAGACTCTTATACCAGTTAATGGCTTGCAGTTACATCCATGTAGTTGAAGTAGTAGTACAACAGTTATGTCACATCCTCCTTTCTATCTTACATATATATATATATATATACAATTAAATTACAAGTACAATACTTAATTTAGCTCAGACATATTTAGAGTTAATTTACACATCCAATACTTAATTACATACATAACCATTTAAATATTGCGGTCGTTTGATGACACGTCCTGTACGACTATAATTACAGTATTGTGTATGTACAGCTTTGGAAATTGGACTGGAAATTGGACTGAGGTGTGGAATCATTTTCTGGAAAATCATCAAGAATGCTACTATGATACTGTTGCGATGTCTTAGATGGTTTTAAGAATTTTTTGTTTCTTATTACTAAGACTTTTCCAGTGTTTGTCTTGATTTTATATGACCTAGGATTTTTTGTTTTGCACAACAGAACACCAGGTTCCCACAATTTAGTTTTAAAATTCTGTAAGGTAATTTTATCTCCCTGGTTAAGCTCTTTAAGATTTTTTACACTTCTATTATAACAATATTAAGCTATTGTATAGCTTTTATCGCGGGCTTTGAGCGCGGCGACCGAATCGAAAAATTCCGTAACGAAAAAAAAACCTAACACAGTTCGGTAGACTTCGGCTGTACGAAGCTCGCACAGATCGAGACGAGCTGCTCCGAAATCGGACGTATACATAAGCAGCTTTTTGTGAGAAAGTATATAGGTGTATAGGTATTTATCATCTACGTACAGCAGTGAATAGCTGTACGCGTAAAATTTGTGTATAAAGTAGATCAGATAAAACTTGAATATCTCCATTCGACTTGCAGGCCTTTAAAACCTATTAAATACCTTTTCTCTATTAAAATTTGTTTTCTTATCATTATTGTTATCTTATCATTATTGTTATCTTATTCATTAATATCAAAGAAAAACCTTGAATATCCCCATTCGACTTGCAGGCCTTTAAAACCTATTAAATACCTTTTCTCTATTAAAATTTGTTTTATATCGGTCACCACGCTCAAAAATTGTAACTTGAATTAGTATCAAAGAAAAAACTTGAATATCCCCATTCGACTTGCAGGTCTTTAAAACCTATTAAAATACATTTTCTTATTAAAATTTGTTTTCTTATCATTATTGTTATCTTATCATTAATGTTATCTTATTCATTAATATCAAAGAAAAAACTTGAATATCCCCATTCGACTTGCAGGCCTCTAAAACCTATTAAATACGTTTTCTCTATTAAAATTTGTTTTCTTATCGGTCACCACGCTCAAAAAGTGTAACTTGAATTAATATCAAAGAAAAAACTTTAATATCCCCATTCGACTTGCAGGCCTTTAAAACCTATTAAATACCTTTTCTCTATTAAAATTTGTTTTCTTATCGGTCACCACGCTCAAAAAGTGTAACTTGAATTAATATCAAAGAAAAAAATTAAATATCCCCATTCGACTTGCAGGCCTTTAAAACCTATTAAAATACCTTTTCTCTATTAAAATTTGTTTTCTTATCATTATTGTTATCTTATTCATTAATATCAAAGAAAAACCTTGAATATCCCCATTCGACTTGCAGGCCTTTAAAACCTATTAAATACCTTTTCTCTATTAAAATTTGTTTTATATCGGTCACCACGCTCAAAAAGTATAACTTGAATTAATATCCAAGAAAAAACTTGAATATCCCCATTCGACTTGCAGACCTTTAAAACCTATTAAATACCTTTTCTCTATTAAAATTTGTTTTCTTATCGGTCACCACGCTCAAAAAGTGTAACTTGAAATAATATAGAAGAAAAAACTTGAATATCCCCATTCGACTTGCAGGTCTTTAAAACCTATTAAATACCTTTTCTCTATTAAAATTTGTTTTCTTATCGGTCACCACGCTCAAAAAGTGTAACTTGAATTAATATCAAAGAAAAAAATTAAATATCCCCATTCGACTTGGAGGCCTTTAAAACCTATTAAAATACCTTTTCTCTATTAAAATTTGTTTTCTTATCATTATTGTTATCTTATTCATTAATATCAAAGAAAAACCTTGAATATCCCCATTCGACTTGCAGGCCTTTAAAACCTATTAAATACCTTTTCTCTATTAAAATTTGTTTTATATCGGTCACCACGCTCAAAAAGTATAACTTGAATTAATATCCAAGAAAAAACTTGAATATCCCCATTCGACTTGCAGACCTTTAAAACCTATTAAATACCTTTTCTCTATTAAAATTTGTTTTCTTATCGGTCACCACGCTCAAAAAGTGTAACTTGAATTAATATCAAAGAAAAAACTTGAATGTCCCCATTCGACTTGCAGGTCTTTAAAACCTATTAAATACCTTTTCTCTATTAAAATTTGTTTTCTTATCGGTCACCACGCTCAAAAAGTGTAACTTGAATTAATATCAAAGAAAAAAATTGAATATCCCCATTCGACTTGCAGGCCTTTAAATCCTATTAAAATACCTTTAATCTATTAAAGTTTGTTTTCTTATCATTATTGTTATCTTATTCATTAATATCAAAGAAAAAACTTGAATGGCCCCATTCGACTTGCAGGCCTTTAAAACCTATTAAATACCTTTTCTCTATTAAAATTTGTTTTATATCGGTCACCACGCTCAAAAAGTGTAACTTGAATTAATATCAAAGAAAAAACTTGAATATCCCCATTCGACTTGCAGGCCTTTAAAACCTATTAAAATACCTTTTCTCTATTAAAATTTGTTTTCTTATCATTATTGTTATCTTATCATTATTGTTATCTTATTCATTAATATCAAAGAAAAAACTTGAATGTCCCCATTCGACTTGCAGGCCTTTAAAACCTATTAAATACCTTTTCTCTATTAAAATTTGCTTTCTTATCGGTCACCACGCTCAAAAAGTGTAACTTGAATTAATATCAAAGAAAAAACTTGAATATCCCCATTCGACTTGCAGGCCTTTAAAAGATATTAAAATACCTTTTCTGTATTAAAATTTGTTTTCTTATTATTGTTATCTTATTCATTAATATCAAAGAAAAAACTTGAATATCCCCATTCGACTTGCAGGCCTTTAAAAACCTATTTAAATACCTTTTTTCAAAAAACAGAGTTAGATCATTGAAATTTGGTACATCGAGGTTTTCGTTACCTACAAATCGATTGCGGATATTTTTGATATATTCTCATTGCGGATATATTCTCATTTATTCAATAAAAGAAAAAAATTTGTTTTCTTATCGGTCACCACGCTCAAAAAGTGTAACTTGAAATAATATCAAAGAAAAATCTTGAATATCCCCATTCGACTTGCAGGCCTTTAAAATATATTAAATACCTTTTCTCTATTAAAATTTGTTTTCTTATCGGTCACCACGCTCAGAAAGTGTAACTTGAATTAATATCAAAGAAAAAAATTAAATATCCCCATTCGACTTGCAGGCCTTTAAAACCTATTAAAATACCTTTTCTCTATTAAAATTTGTTTTCTTATCATTATTGTTATCTTATTCATTAATATCAAGAAAAACCTTGAATATCCCCATTCGACTTGCAGGCCTTTAAAACCTTATAAATATCTTTTCTCTATTAAAATTTGTTTTATATCTGTCACCACGCTCAAAAAGTGTAACTTAAATTAATATCCAAGAAAAAACTTGAATATCCCCATTCGACTTGCAGACCTTTAAAACCTATTAAATACATTTTCTCTATTAAAATTTGTTTTCTTATCGGTCACAACGCTCAAAAAGTGTAACTTGAATTAATATCAAAGAAAAAACTTGAATATCCCCATTCGACTTGCAGGTCTTTAAAACCTATTAAATACCTTTTCTCTATTAAAATTTGTTTTCTTATCGGTCACCACGCTCAAAAAGTGTATCTTGAATTAATATCAAAGAAAAAAATTGAATATCCCCATACGACTTGCAGGCCTTTAAAACCTATTAAAATACCTTTTCTCTATTAAAATTTGTTTTCTTATCAATATTGTTATCTTATCATTATTGTTATCTTATTCATTAATATCAAAGAAAAAACTTGAATGGCCCCATTCGACTTGCAGGCCTTTAAAACCTATTAAATACCTATTCTCTATTAAAATTGGTTTTCTTATCGGTCACCACGCTCAAAAAGTGTAACTTGAATTAATATCAAAGAAAAAACTTGAATATCCCCATTCGACTTGCAGGCCTTTAAAACCTATTAAAATACTTTTCGCTATTAAAATTTGTTTTCTTATTATTGTTATCTTATTCATTAATATCAAAGAAAAAACTTCAATATCCCCAATTGACTTGAGGCCTTTAAAACCTATTAAATACCTTTTCTCTATTAAAATTTGTTTTCTTATCGGTCACCACGCTCAAAAAGTGTAACTTGAAATTATATCAAAGAAATACTTGAATATCCCCATTCGACTTGCAGGCCTTTAAAAACCTATTAAAATACCTTTTTTCAAAAAACAGAGTTAGATCATTGAAATTTGGTACATCGAGGTTTTCGATACCTACAAATCGATTGCGGATATTTTTGATATATTCTCATTGCGGATATATTCTCATTTATTCAATAAAAGAAAAAAATTTGTTTTCTTATCGGTCACCACGCTCAAAGAGTGTAACTTGAAATAATATCAAAGAAAAATCTTGAATATCCCCATTCGACTTGCAGGCCTTTAAAACATATTAAATACCTTTTCTCTATTAAAATTTGTTTTCTTATCGGTCACCACGCTCAAAAAGTGTAACTTGAATTAATATCAAAGAAAAAAATTAAATATCCCCATTCGACTTGCAGGCCTTTAAAACCTATTAAAATACCTTTTCTCTATTAAAATTTGTTTTCTTATCATTATTGTTATCTTATCATTATTGTTATCTTATTCATTAATATAAAAAAAAAACCTTGAATATCCCCATTCGACTTGCAGGCCTTTAAAACCTATTAAATATCTTTTCTCTATTAAAATTTGTTTTATATCTGTCACCACGCTCAAAAAGTGTAACTTGAATTAATATCCAAGAAAAAACTTGAATATCCCCATTCGACTTGCAGACCTTTAAAACCTATTAAATACCTTTTCTCTATTAAAATTTGTTTTCTTATCGGTCACAACGCTCAAAAAGTGTAACTTGAATTAATATCAAAGAAAAAACTTGAATATCCCCATTCGACTTGCAGGTCTTTAAAACCTATTAAATACCTTTTCTCTATTAAAATTTGTTTTCTTATCGGTCACCACGCTCAAAAAGTGTAACTTGAATTAATATCAAAGAAAAAACTTGAATATCCCAATTCGACTTGCAGGCCTTTAAAACCTATTAAATACCTTTTCTCTATTAAAATTTGTTTTCTTATCGGTCACCACGCTCAAAAAGTGTAACTTGAATTAATATCAAAGAAAAAACTTGAATATCCCAATTCGACTTGCAGGCCTTTAAAAACCTATTAAAATACCTTTTTTCAAAAAACAGAGTTAGATCATTGAAATTTGGTACATCGAGGTTTTCGATACCTACAAATCGATTGCGGATATTTTTGATATATTCTCATTGCGGATATATTCTCATTTATTCAATAAAAGAAAAAAATTTGTTTTCTTATCGGTCACCACGCTCAAAAAGTGTAACTTGAATTAATGTCAAAGAAAAAACTTGAATATCCCCATTCGACTTGCAGGCCTTTAAAACCTATTAAATACCTTTTCTCTATTAAAATTTGTTTTCTTATCGGTCACCACGCTCAAAAAGTGTAACTTGAATTAATATCAAAGAAAAAACTTGAATATCCCAATTCGACTTGCAGGCCTTTAAAACCTATTAAATACCTTTTCTCTATTAAAATTTGTTTTCTTATCGGTCACCACGCTCAAAAAGTGTAACTTGAATTAATATCAAAGAAAAAACTTGAATATCCCCATTCGACTTGCAGGCCTTTAAAACCTATTAAAATACCTTTTCTCTATTAAAATTTGTTTTCTTATCATTATTGTTATCTTATTCATTAATATCAAAGGAAAAACTTGAATATCCCCATTCGACTTGCAGGCCTTTAAAACCTATTAGATACCTTTTCTCTATTAAAATTTGTTTTCTTATCGGCCACCACGCTCAAAAAGTGTAACTTGAATTAATATCGAAGAAAAAACTTGAATATCCCCATTCGACTTGCAGGCCTTTAAAACCTATTAAATACGTTTTCTCTATTAAAATTTGTTTTCTTATCGGTCACCACGCTCAAAAAGTGTAACTTGAATTAATATCAAAGAAAAAACTTTAATATCCCCATTCGACTTGCAGGCCTTTAAAACCTATTAAATACCTTTTCTCTATTAAAATTTGTTTTCTTATCGGTCACCACGCTCAAAAAGTGTAACTTGAAATTATATCAAAGAAAAAACTTGAATATCCCGATTCGACTTGCAGGTTTTTAAAAACCTATTAAAATACCTTTTCTCAAAAAATAGAGTTAGATCATTCAAATTTGGTACATCAAGGTTTTCGATACCTACAAATCGATTGTGGATATTTTTGATATATTCTCATTGCGGATATATTCTCATTTATTCAATAAAAGAAAAAAATTTTGTTTTCTTATCGGTCACCACGCTCAAAAAGTGTAACTTGAATTAATATCAAAGAAAAAACTTGAATTAATATCAAAGAAAAAAAAATACTGCATAAATAAAATAAATAAATAATTATAATTGCATAAGTTGATAAAAAATGCTATGCAATAGCTTTACCGCGGCAGTCCTCGAGTGCCACACGTATTTTTTTGTTCTTAATGTCTCCTTAAAATCTGTATATTAATACCTTTAAAGAGTTCAGGATTAAGAAGTTTGCTACTAATAGGTAATTTAATTCGTAGTTGTCTGTTAAACAATAGTTGAGCAGGAGATAACCCTAAGCCAGAAATAGGTGTATTACGATACTCTAATAGCCCTATTGCAGATCTACGATTATCCTCATAAGCTTTCTTAAAGACTGATTTGCAGATCCCAACTGCTTTTTCAACCATTCCATTGCTTTGGGAATAAGTAGGGCTTGTGAATATCATTTTTCAATGTCTCAAACTTTTTAAATTCATAGCTGTTAAATGGGACATTATCACAAATAATGGTTTCTGGTATACCAAAACGAGAAAAGACTTCTTCTTACTTAAGAATAACTTCTAACACTGTCTTATTTTAAATACATACTGCCTCAATCCATTTTGAATAATAATCTATTACCAGGTAATTAGCGTTATGAAAATACATCAGATCTATTTCAACACTGAAAGGGACGAACTGGTATTTCATGTGGTATAAGAAGCTCTTTATTGAAATTGGATTTTGTCATCGCGTCTTCGTATCACGTTAAAACACAAAACGCCTCAGCCATAAAGTAAATGTAAGAAATTCCTTTTGTTGCTCGGTTGGTTAGAGTGCCATGTTGTTAACGTGATGGTTGTGAGCAGTTTTGCCAGATTGCGTGACTTTTTTATTCAACAGTCACCAATAATTTGAGAAGTGATATTTAATGTAAAGTCGGGAAAAAAAAAAAAAAAAAAAACGCAACACTCAACATAACTTCGTTGCTAATCGATGTAGAAAAATGTAATAGGTATCATTCGACGGGGAATTGTGAGTAGTTTCAGAAAATGAACAGAAATTTTGAATTAGGGGTCGTCTACATATTAAAACGCGCACCAACTTTGATTTTTTTCAATGGTAATGCCCCATTTTTATTTTATATTTGAATTCCTGGGATCGCGACAACCCGAAAAAGTGTATTGGTTGTATATATTACTCATTTTTTCACAGAGTTATAAGCGTTCAAATTTTGAAGGTGCTAATGTTAAATTCATATTTCAAACTTTTATTAATATCTTCACAAAAAGTAACTTGATCGATATAATTTTTTTTTACGAGATACAGTGAAGAAACCCAAACATAATCCATCATTACTTTCGATTCTAAATAATATTTTTAATTCTGAAAAATATTAATAAATTCATATTCATAAAAATTATGAATTATGACATATATTAATTTTTACATAAAAGGAATCCTAATGCTGAAAAATATGGGTGTGCAAATTTGCAGCTCATTCCAGTTATTAGTTTTCGAGATATAAATAAATCTTTCTTTTGGAGTGGTTTAGGGGGCCGTCTCTTATAAAGATTTGCATGAGATAACGAATCAAATCTTTAAAAATAACTAAGAAAATTAAACAAAATATTTTCATTTTTTATTTACGGGTCAAATTATATAACAACAACGTCAAACGCAAAGAAATGAAACAAAAATGATGATTTTTAGACATTAGTGTTAGTATCAAGAATTCCTGTTTTCTAAAGAAGACCAGCCCCGCCTTCATCGTTCTTTAAAACAAAACAATACAGAAAAAAAAAAGTAAATGTGACATTGAGTTTTCGTGTTAAACACCTTATTTTATGTTGACAAAAATACGCACAAGTGGTATTTACTTCATTGATTAATTGGTGATAAATTTTGAATCTTTCAAACGAATACTAGAAGAAGAAAAAGTTAACTAAATAGGCGGGGTTTACTATTTTAAATAGAAAAATAGGTTTAATGTGAGATTGTCAAATATAAAAGACGAATGGAATTGTAAAATCGTTTCTTAACTACCGTCATAGTTAAGAAAAGGCTTAATCATTTGCTTCATATATTGCTTTATTTTATTTTATTTATTTATTTATTTTGTAGGGGAGAGGATTATTATTTTAAGGACACTTTAGTCTTTAAAATTTTATTAATATATTTTAACTTTATACATTTTTAAAAACATACTTTAACTTTTATAAATATATTTTAACACTTTTTGCGACCACAGGATTTTGTCTTTTTGACAGTAAGACCCGCCTACGGGCATTATACTCTCAAAATATAATATTTTAGAACAAATTTTCTGTATTCACGATTATATTACAAATGGATATACATTGTAATTATATTCTTTCTAATCAATATATTTCTATCCGTAGTATATTTTATTGCAAAAATATGAAAACTGGGTACACACTTAAGAAATATGTAACACACAAATTACGAAAGAAACGCCCACTGACAGAGTTACAGATTTTCAAATGGCGTGAATCTACGTCAGCAGTCGCGAAAGGGTTAATTAAGAAAATATATTTTCATAGAAATAATAAGACGAATCGTACAGTTCCAAAGAGTTCAAGTGACCAAAAACTGGTAAGTGCGATTAAAATTGTTTAATATTTACTTCATGAACTCATCATTTAGTTTATGCGTTGTTGTATGTATATATATATATATATATATATATATATATATATTATTTCATTTCGTCTATTATGTTAACTACGAAAGAAAATTTAAGCTTTATTGGTGATCAGTACAGCTATAATAGACACTTTTACTTGAAAAATATTGCACTTTTTCAAAGAGTACTGTATGGACTAATCGCAAGTATAATGTATTTAAATAGACCTAAAATTATCTAAAAAAGTTCTGAAGTATATACAAATCTAAAAAATTGAATTCAGGATAATTAAGGAACTGGAAAAAACGGAACTTTTTATTAATTTTTATAATTATTTTTTTCCTGAAAGATTTCCGGTGTGAAACTTTAAAATTTTGTTTATTTCTTATAGGATCTTAATTTTATTTTTCTACATTTCCAGATAACCCCCTAACACAATTTTGATTATAACTCTATAAATACTAAAGATAAAGTATACAAACAGTATACTTTTCCGCACTGCCAGACTCTCAGAAATTCGAAAATGAAGTCAAAATTGGGTGTTGCTATTGAAAAAAATCAATGTTGGCACTCACTTCAATATGTAGATGACCCCTAATTCAAAATTTGAGGACATATTCAGAAAGTGCTTTTAATTTCCTGTTGAATTATGTCTATTAGATGTTCCTGCGTCAATTAATAACGAAATTACAGCGAGTGTTGCGTTTTTTCCCCGACTGTACATAATCGACGAATAATCGTCTATCATGTATATCAAACATCATTTCTCAAAATTATTGGTGACTATTAAATAAAAAAGTCGTGCAATCTGGCAACACTGGTTGTGAGTTCGATCCTTGAAGGGCAGATGCGTTAATTTTTCCAGATAATGAATAGAAAAGGTGTCAATTGGTGAAAGAAAATTTTTCATTGTCTACACAATTTCCTAAGAATTTTTGAAGAGTTTTTTTAAGAATCTTTCTTTCAGTTACTAAAAATCCTAAAATAAAAATTTAAGAAAAAAAAATTAGAAGCTTTTTATTAAAAGTGAATTTTTGTCATTTTGTCTTATTAGTGTAACGCTAAAATACAAGGCGCCTCCTGTTTAACGTACATGTAAGCAAACTTTTTTTGAAGCTTGTTAGCTATGTTGGTTAGAGAGTAATTTTGATAACGCGGAGTTCGTGGGTTCGATCCTCGAAAGGCTGATGTGTTCCTTTTTTGCAAATAACACTGCGCTGAAAAAAAAAGAGCCCAGATACCATTCTTGCTGATTCTGATGTAAAATGACCTCCTGAACCCGAATATGCCCCCTATTTTGTCCAATCACCCACCGTTTTCTCGGGACGACAGCCCTTCCCCAATTTTTTTCGCTGTTTGGTAAATTTATGGCCAAGAATTTGATTTGGTGAATGGAAAAGAATTATTTTAACTCTTAAAAGCAAAAAAATATAAAAGATTAGATAATAAATAATAATTGATTAATAAAATATAATAAATGTAATATATAATTTCAGTTTCAAATCTCCCCCTAAATTTTCCCTTTTCTGCAATTGTTCATGTTTTAGAATTTTCCAACTTTGTAGCCAATCAGAAGATATTTAACACTTAAAATAATCCTTTACCCTCCTACAAATAATATTTATAGCTATAAAATTATCGAAAAACGATAAAAATAGGAACGGGGGGGGGGTTCCAGAAAATGGTGGGTGATAGGGCAAAATGGGTGTCATATCGGATTTAGGAGGTCATTTTACATAAGAATTTGCAAAAATGGTGTTGAGGCCGACTTTTATGCAGAGCAGTGTAATTAATAGAAAAGGTTTCAATTGATAAAAGAAAATCTTCCATTGTCTACACAGAATTCAAATTTTTTTTAATCTTTTTTAAGATGTTTTTTATAGTTACTAATACGCACCCCTCCCCCGAAAAAAAATAATTTAATTACAAAAAGTTAACACTAGAAGCTTTTTATTGTTAAGCTGTAAACAGTATAAAATCAAAGTTTATTCTTGCAAAAACGTGCTATAAAAAGATGAAAGTTTCAGCAATAAGAAAATGTTAAAGAAAAATATAGGTATTTCAGTTTTACGACCGATAATTTTTTTTTTTTAATATTCAAAATATTTTTAAAAACATTCAAAAACAATATTCTTAGTCATTAATTTTTTCATAAGTATTCGTTACGATTTTCTAGCATGTTCTGTGACTTTTTTTGACTGTCATTTTACTTTTGGTTAGAGCGTCATGCTGATGACGCGTTGGTTGCGGGTTCGATCTTTCAAGGGTCGATGTGTTAATTTTTGCAAATAATTAATAGAAAAGAGTACTAATTGATAAAAGAAAATCCTTCAATGTCTACACAATTCCCTATGAATCTTTGATTAGTTTTTTAGAAGCTTTTTTTTCTAACTAAAAAGCACAAAATAAAAATTTAAGAAAAAAAGCATATTTTAACATTAGAAGCTTTTTATTGTGGAGTTCTAAGAAGCATAAAATAAGAGTTTATTCTTGAAAAGAAATACTATAAAGAAATGTAAGTTTCAACAATAAAAAAATTTTTGAGAAAAATACATATATTTCCCTTTTTCAAGAGATGAAAATTTTTAAATATTCAAAATATTTTAAAAAGTTTTCGAGGCCTTTTAAATTTATGTCTTAACAAATACTGATACAAAAACTAATAACTAAGAATATTGGTCTCGAATGCTTTTTAAATATTTTGAATATTTAAAAATTTTCAGCTCTTGAAAAAGTGAAATATCTATATTTTTCTCTATATTATTTTTATTGTTAAAATTTACATTTATTTATAGCATTTCTTTTCAAGAATAAACTTTTATTTTATGCTTTTTAGGACTCCACTATAAAAAGCTTCTAATGTTAAAAAATGTTTTTTTACTTAAATTTTTATGAAACTTTTCACAAATACTACACTTAGAAATAATATCTTCAATATCCCGATTGATGTCTGGCCAATACATTATTTCCCTAGTCCTACTTTTACACTTTTGTATATCCAAATGGGATTTATGTATCAAGAGTAACATATACTGTCTGAGTATTTTAGGTATAACTATTTTATTATTTAAGAACACTAACCCTTCTACACACACAATATCATTCTTTACTTTGTATTAGTGTGTCAAATTTTTAGGTACCTGTCTCTTTTCAGTCCAACCATTTTGAAAATACTGAATGAGTAATTTTAATTCGTTATCCTCCCCAGTGGATTTCTGAAACTGTTAAAACCTACTTTCACTCATGGGTAATAGTTTTGAAATTGAATGCACCATGAGCAACATTTCAGGATCATCTTTCTCTTTTTCTTTTATGTAAGCCCTAGACAAAGTGTCTGCAACATACATTTTGCTTCCAGGCAAATATTTAACCGAAAATCCTATTTTAATAGTTTGAGGAACACTTTCTGTAATCTAGAGGAAATTTTAGAAACTGGCTTAAGTACTATGGAAGTCAAAGGTTTATGATCTGTTTCAACTGTAACCTTATGTCCATTGATTAGATTATGACACTTTTGAACAGCGAATGCAATAGCTAATAATTCTTTTTCAATTTGGGTAAAATTTTGTTCAGTATCGGTTAAGCTTCTACATGCAAATGCTACTGGGTGGCCTGCTTGAAGTAAGGATGCACCTAAACTATTCTGAGAACTACAGTAGGCAGCAAAAGTATCCAAGCACCAGCAAAAATTCCTATGTAAAAAAGTACACTTAATACAGTTTTGTTAAATAAATCCTTGTCGAATCCTGTTCTTAATCAGTCTAAGAACATGATTCGACAAAGATTTATTTAACAAAACCGCATTAAGTTTACGTTTTTTAAATAGGAATTTTTGCTAGTGCTCGGATACTTTTGCTGCCGACTGTATCACACTGAAGTGTGATAGGTAACGAATCATTAAATACTTTTAAAACTGGTGGTAGAACTATTTAACTTTTTAACAGTTTCAAAGTTATTATCTTGATCATGGCACCAATCAAAATCTACGTCAGTTTTTAACAAACTCCTTAGAGGAGCAGTAACAGCTGAAACATTTGGTATAAATTCCAAATTTTTGCTTATGATTATGGATTTAAGCATGTTACAAGCAGTCCCTGATTTTCACAGGCTAATGGAGAAACTGAACGAACGGTACAGACCATAAAAAGCATTATGCAAAAATCAGACGATCCTCATCTTGGACTTCTGACCTATAGAGACACTCTGGGTCCAACATTAAGTAGTCCAGTCCAACTACGCATGGTTAGGAGGCTTAACACGCGTCTTCCTGTTTATCCTCCCCTACTGAAGCCAAAGTGGCTCAACTTAAAAGAGCACATCGAAAATGACAAAAGGGGTAAAGCGAAAGACAAGTGCAATTTTGATAAGCGACATTCAGTTCATGAATTGAAGCCCCTAAACGTTAGTGACAAAGTGTGGATAAAAGATATGAAAACTCCTGCTATTATAAAATCGAAGGATGGTGCTCCAAGATCGTATATCATAGAAACGCCCCGAAAAGAAGTCATCAGGCGAAATCGTCGACATCTCATTCTTAATAACGGCAAACAACCATTGAAAGAAGAAATTCCGTGGCTGCATGATGTAGTGAATGCTAAAGAAGAAACAGCTCCAGCTGAAAGTCAGTTAGAATATTCTCCGTCACCAAAATTCTTCCATGAAAACCTCCACAAGTACAGGTAAGATGCCAGTTGCGGAAAAGACTTGGTGGTGGTGGTGGGGGGGGGGGGGGGGTGTCGTGTGATTGCAGAATCCAGCTGAATCCATCTTTATCGCAAATATTGCAATCATGTAATTACAACTACTTGTACTGTCAGCCAGATATTTTGTTTTTTTATGTTCTAAACGTATTCTCATGTCTTTGTATGTAATCGTCAAGTAAACGTATTATTAGTGTCCCATAAATGTGTAGTTCGCTCTAAAACTACTTTACATAACACGACAGGATCTAGGCATATCCTTAATTTCCCATTGGGCTTTTCAACAACTACTAAACTGTTAACCCAATCAGTTGGTTAATTAACTTGAGATATAGGGAAGCGTAGGACTGGTTGTAACAGTTTTTAGAAAATTAAATATATTTCGAAATGTATTTACGTTTTCCTGTTTATAAATGGTTCGGTACTAGAGCCGACCAAAGACCGTCGTGTACACTAATTGTGGCTGGTGCACGTAAAATCTGTCGTGGCTGCAATGTCCTCCATGTTCCCATCAAAAATTGTACCTCTGGGGGTCACCGAAGCGGGAGAGCCATCCCTTCCTTGGAGAATCAAAATTGTGATGGCATGTCTCCGGACCACCTCTAGAGGTGTGTCCCAGACCGTCGCCAATTGTCCATCTGCGCAGCACTAGTGCGACGTAAAACCCAACCATCCATCCATCCTGTTTATAAATGCTGTTTTCCATAGCATACATATTCATCTATCATATTCATTTAAAAAAAACTTTCGTTAATTTTGCTAATTTTAGCACAAAAAATATTTTTTCAAAATTATGCAAATTCTAACAGTTATGAGGGAAACACTAATAATAAAAAACGACAATATTTCAAAATGTTTTTGTCATCAATCATTTATTAATTTAATAGAAAAAGGCAATAAATAAGTGATATTAAATTATACCTTTTTGGTATAGTAACAACGAATTATATCAAATGGATATAAAGAGAAAATAAAATAATGAGAAAATTAAATATCTGACCAATGTACAGTCGGTAACAAAAGTATCCGAACACTGTCAAAAATTCCTATGTAAAAAATGTAGCGTCAAAATTGTTTTGTTAAATAAATCCTTGTCGAATCATGTTCTTAGACTGACTAAGAACATGATTCGACAAGGATTTATTTAACAAAACAGTATTAACTCCACTTTTTTACATAGAAATTTTTGCTAGTGTTCGGATAATTTTGTTACCGACTGTAGAAGTTACTCTGTTTCAGAACTGAAGTTAATACAAAACAAAAATATATTGTTCATGTTCCCTCTCACACATTTAATATGTGTCCACATTATATTCATTCATCTGCCTCAGAGAGGCTGTAGCAAGGGTCGTAGTCCTTGTTTTTTTTTGTTTTTTTCCAGGACACTTTCAGGGATGAGAAAATTCCGCCTGTTTTGCCAACACTTTTTTTATTTGAGAAATTTTTGTTGTATTTTTAAAGTAATATGTCGTGATTAAACAAGATAGAAATTATTGTATAAAAACCGTGGTAGCAAAAAAGACGTAAATTTTTCATTTATGAAAGTTTAATAAAAAAAAAGGCGAAGACTGATCCTTGGCTGTAGGCATCTCCAGAAGCTAAGTAAAACCACTCCTTTGATTTAGAAATTTGTATCTGGTGTTAAAATCATTTTATTTATATTTTTATCCTTTCGTTTTATTGTTTATTTATTCCTTCCTTTAATCTTTTTCTTTCTCTTTATGTTTGTGTTACTTTTTAATTATCTGTTCAAAATATTTTTCAAATGTTTTTTTTACGGATGATGGTGTCTAATTTTTGTACCTTTCTTGAATATTTCAGCTGTAGCCAAATCATATATGACAATTTGAAGCTCTTTCAGACTTCTTTTTATAGTTCCTCATTATAAAAAAAAGAAAAAAAAAATCATAGAATAAAGCATAGAATAAATAATTTGATTGTTAACATTTAAAATAGAATGTCTAATTACATGAATGTTGCAACTTGCCCCAATATTTTGTTTCAACTCTTCCCATCGAATGATTTTAAAAATTTTGTTTACTTATAAATAATATAACGATTTATACAAAAAATTGAATATTCATTTTATAACTTAATATATAGACAAAATAAATAGCTGTAAACATTTCCTTAAAATATAAATTAACATGCCTTTAATCAAAATTTACAAATATGTTTTTTTCCCACTAACTGGTTAAAATGAAGCACGTATACAGAACGTCTTATTAACCATTTTTGTGCTTACATAACAAAGCGCGTCATAAGAATTATGTTTATCGGAATATTTAATCAATAATTTTACAAACTATTTTGTAAATTGCGTGTTACTTCTTACCCCTGTTACAACTTGGCCCACTCTCCCCTAATACCCAATCTTTCTAACTCATCAAGAGTATTTTTTAGCTCTTTTTGCAAGGACTGAGGTACACTTGTAGGAGCATTAATTACAGGTATATGTCTGATTTTATTTCAATGTGATGTGGTTCTACAGGAAAGCTTCCCAATTCTTCAAATACAACTTTATGATTTTCAATTATTTTTAATTTTGATTCCATATTAATCACATCAACATACTTTACCAAAAGAAATTTTTTTACAAGCTTGCAAACCTAAAATTGGCTTTGTTTTTATATCAACAATCATAAAGGTACGAAAGACATTTGAATATTTATCAGTACTACAAATTAAATCTATAGAACCAATAGGTTCTAGCTTATTATTTCCATATGACACCAAGATAACATCAGTTGAAGTTAATTTATGCTATAAATTTAATGTTTTGAAAATATGCAAAGGTAGGATATTTACCTGAGCACCTGTATCCAGTTTAAAGGTTACCTGTTGGCCTTCAACTGATATTACCTTAAGCCATTCATGACTTTTATCAGAATGAGCATCATGCATACTATCAATAAATAGACACAAATTAGAGTTATTGAGTTCAGATTGAGAACTGGAGTCATTAAAGCCTTTAACATGCAATTCATTTACAGTTCTGTGATTATGCCTTGCAGCTGATTGCTGAGAATAGTACTTACCTTTGCACATCACTGCAAAATGATTTTTTCGTTTACACTTGTTACAAAGCTTATTGTAAGCAGGACATTGGCCCTTTTATGTTTTCTGCCACATGCTTGGCGCTCTAGTATCTGATTTGAGGTTCTTGTAGCATGTTTATCTATCACATCAACACTAGTATGGGAATCGTTAATAGTTTCTACTTGCTTTCTGCTTATTTCACATGCCCGTACACTATCCACATCTTTCTGCAATGTCAGATTTGATTCTCTCAAAAGCCTTACTTGTAATCCAGAGTCATTTACACTTAGTACGATTCTGTCTCGAATAAAACTTGTTTCTTGGTCTCCGAAGTTGCATAATGCCGCCAAAGTCTTCAACTCGGTAGTATATGAATCAATGTTCTGACCTTTTTTCTTAGAACATGAAAAAAAATTTAATCTTTCAAACACTTCATTATTTTGGGGCAAGCAGTAGTCATCGAATTTATTACCTCGTTTAGTTTCCCATTTGTTTTATCACTTTCAAACTTAAAAGTATTATAAATACAGGGTGAACAAAAAGTCCGTAAAAATTTTAAAAAAATCATAACACCCGAAAAAATAACCAAAATAGAACCGGTTTGCAGGTTTAGTATTGTTAGGTCATGGGATTTTTTTTTAAGGTAAAGAAAAAAAAAAAAAAAAAAAAAAAACAGCCGACAGATGGCGCTGTTATGAGCGACTTTGTTGGAAATATGCAAATGAAACAGGCGATTATAAATACTTATGCTCTTGATACAAATCCATTTCTCCGTTGCATCCCATGTAAGTGAATAAGGATGCTGAGTGGGAAAGATAAAGCTTTGTTGGTGAAACTGTTTTACATGTGCCAGGAATCAGTGACTGATGCATTGCCTAAATTCCGACTTCAGACACTCCTGCAATGAGTTATCACCTGTGATGGTGGACATGTGGAACACATATTGCTATAATAAATGATTTAGTAACGTTATTTTTGTTATTTGCGCGTCTTTTCTTTCACTTATGTACGAAACACCACCTATCTGCTGTTTGTTTAATTATTATTTTTTTCTTGTCTTAAAAAATCCCGTGACTTATCGATGCTAAACCTGCAAATCATTTTTTATTTTGGTTATTTTTTCGGGTTCTATGAAATTTTAAGTTTTTACGGACTTTTTGCCCACCCTGTATTTTTCCCTTCATCTCCAATCAGGTTAAGAAATATTGCAATCTTGATTTCCTCTGATTTTTCATATTTTTCAGAAGGTAGTAGAAAATTATTGAATTTTAATTTCCATTTCGACCAGTTCTCTTTCAGGTTACCACTAAACAGCATCACTCCAGGATGTCCGAATGTCTCCATTTTCAGATTAGTACTGTATAACGATTTTTTTTTTTCAAAGCAAATAAACCATCCACACAATCAAACAACTAAAAGTGCAGGAATACAACAAAATTTTCTATCCAACTATAGAACATAACCTGAAAGTTCATTCTCTAGGAACACAAAAGTTCACATCATGTAAAAGATCCGCATGGGTTCGCGTAATCTATTTTGATCGTCGTAATACAAACTCTGACACCATGTTTTATACGGTGTATTTCCAGTATAATTCATACTGTATTACTGCATGTGATTAGTATTATAAATAATTCATTATAAGTAAGTTTATTAGACATTAGACGATTTGTTAACACACCGACCATCAGCCAGCTACACGATAAAATCCAATAGCAACAAACTCTTATATCAGTTAATGGCTTGCAGTTACATCCATGTAGTTGACGTAGTATACAACAGTTATGTCACATGCATTGCGTTAACACTTTCGCGACTGCGTGTTTTTGTCTTTTTGACAGTAAGGTCCGCCTGTGGGCGTTATTCTCCCAAGTTACAATATTTCAGAACAAAATTTTCTATATTCAGATTCATATTACAAATGAATATGCATTATAATTATACTCTTTCTAATCAAAGTATTTATATCCATAGTATATTGGATGCACAAATATGAATATTGTGTAAATTTTTAAGAAATAAATAATATACAAATTGCAAAAGAAATGTCCCCTGACTGAGTTGCAGATTTTCAAATGTCCGCAGGTTAGATAAATCAGTTTTGCACCAGAAATTTTAATTAACAATAAAAAAGCTATATTTTTACAAAGGAATATGTCGTACAAATATACCATCGTTTGTTATTTAAAATTTCTGGTGTAAACTAATATATCTGACGGACGGATTAATTGCCGAAAATTACGATAATCTGTATAAGACACATCGAAACGTTGCTTAGAAAACAATAAGAATTAGATAGAAGTAAATTGAAAAACTTTTCCGTCAGATTATGCATAGATATTTACTTATAGATGACACAAATGATAACATGTGATGCCCCCCCCCCCGAAAGTCAATATGAAAAGAAATATGACTATAACTAAAAAATCGA
Organism: Salticus scenicus; assembly: GCA_963930645.1. Classification (NCBI taxonomy): domain Eukaryota; kingdom Metazoa; phylum Arthropoda; class Arachnida; order Araneae; family Salticidae; genus Salticus; species Salticus scenicus. Next base: position 172,258,828 of record OZ005651.1, read on the forward strand.
TCATAGGAATAAACTGTAAACTTCTAAATGCATGCTTCTGATGATATTTATTCTATTCGTGAAAAATCGATATAGGTCATAGTTCATAATTTTTTGGAATATAAATTTATTAATAATTTTCGTAATAAAAAATGTGCTTTTTAAATCGAAAATATGCATGGAATGAATAAATTCGGGTCACTTCTTTTGAACGCTTAAAAAAAAAAAAAAAAGAAAAAGAAAAAGAAATATGAATTTATAAATTAAGAAGATGTAAATTAATGCCTGTCACATTTATTTAACATTAGCATCCCGATATTTTGACAGCTTATAACTCTATGAAATATTGAGAGAAATATATAAAGTACCAGCAGGTTACGCCCGCTTCGCTGGTCACTATATTTAAATGATTTTTCAATAGAATTGAATTACTATTAATTTTTTTTTTATATCGCATTATATATATATATATGTATATATAAAACCTACATTGAAATCACCCTAAACCTTGCTTGGGGTACCTGCAGCCTACAGCACGTCTTTTTTCGGCCGCACTGCATCGGGTCCAGGTTACCACTGCCTGCAGAAAGGTCTTTTCCGGGTACTTCAATTTGGGTCAATCCACGGCAGGTAAATTTGTTAATATTTAGGAATTACGATTTTAAAGATGACCGTATCTCAGCATCTATTAAATATTTAAGTTTCATTACTCAGTAGCAAATTTTTCATTATTCGCGTGAAAAAAAAAAAAAAAAAAAAAAAAAATATATATATATATATATATATTTTTTTCGAAAAGAATGAACTGGAAAACTTTTCTGGCAAGAGTTAAATTTAAAGTTAATATTTAAATGGCTACTTTTAAAGCTATTATAAAGAAATTATTTTGATATTTTAATTAATTAAAAAAAGTCTCGAATGTTGTTCTCGAATGTTCTTTAAAATATTTTGATTACTTAAAATATTTCATCTCTTGCAAAAGTGAAACCTCTATATTTTTCTTTAAAATTTACTTATTGATGAAACGTTTATATTTTTATAACCATGTCCTCTTTAAAAATAAATATTTATTTTATGATTTTTGGGGATGCAGTTTTTTTCCCCCTTTCTTTCACTTAAATTTTTATTTTGTGCGTTTTAGTAACTAAAAGAAAACTTAAAAAAAAAAAAAAAAAAAAAAAAAACCTGATCAGAATTTCTTAGGATATTATTTAGATAATGAAATGTTTTCTTTTACATTTGATATCTTATATATTAATTATCTGCAAGAGAAGTAACACATCTGCCACCGAGTACCGAACCCACCACCATCGCATTAATAACTTAGCGCTTTAACCGATAAGCCATTGACCGACATGACGGAGTCCTCACATTTACTTCAAAATGGAAACGCCTTGTTTTTTAGTGTGAGACGGAAACACTATGGCAAAATCCAATTTCAATAAAGCAAAAACTTCTAATTAAAAGAAAACCAATCAAAAATTCGAAAATCGGGCTTCGAGGTGCATCAGGAGAGGTCCTTACGAAACTCCTTGCAAATTTGTATATCTCTGTGATCAGCCGTTTTCCTAAAAAGCTCCGGACATACATACACACTGACACACACACACACACAAACATCTTATTTCATTATATGTATTCTGGGATGATTTGATCCAAATAATTAAAAAATATATCAAAAATAGTTGTTGCCATTGAAAAAAATAAAGTTGATACCAGTTCATATATGAAGACGACCCCCTAAGCAAAATCTAACTATACTATAACATACAGTGGTGGACATAATTATAAGACACCTATCTAATTTGACAAATAGTGAAAGAAAAGATTCAGTTTTATCAAATTGTTTTATCAAATATGTCAAAAACATAAATTTATTCTGTTATCACACGTAATTGTTTTACAGAAATGATATTTTTATAGAGTTTAATAAAAAAAACAAAACAATTAAAAATACCATGGACAAAATTATAAGACACTTTAACATTTTAATTAAAACACCTGCTTCTTTTCGAAAATAATGTGCAATATGCAAATTTTTTGCACGCTGTTACGACGTCAGCAGTTAACTAAAGCAGACGATAACCGACTTCACGCATTTACAAACATGCCACGAGGTACAGAATTAAAAGAAAGTGAAATTCGCGAAATTTGGAGATTAAATGAAACTGGTGCTTCAATTAATAATATTTCAAAAGTTATTAAACGCTCTAGATGTGCAATTAGAAATGTTTTGAAAAGAGGAATTAATGGATCGGAGATTAAAAGATCTGGACGTATTCCTTGCTTGTCCTCGAGAGACAGAGACTCGAGAGACATGTGCTTTCGCTCGCTACACAGAATAAGATGGCCACTACAGGCATTAAAAATGCTTTAAAACTGAATTGTTCAAGGATAACCATTCGCAGGGTGTTGCATAATGCTTCCTATGTGAAATATAAAAAATTGAAGAAAAAACCACCGCTTCTAAGCCGGCACAAAATGGAGCGTCTAAACTTCACTAAACAAACTATGGCCTGGACCTCCAAATTGTACTCTGTGTTATTTTCTGATGTAAAAAAGTTTAACCTGGATGGTCCTCTGACGGGCATCAGTATTATTGGTATGATTTACGGAAGTCTCCTCATGTACTAATGAGCCGCCAAATGGATGGAGGCTCAGTAATGGTTTGGGCTGGTTTTTCGGCTCAAGGGTAAAACGGATATTGTTTTTGTGCATTCAAGAATGAATTCCGAAAAGTATAAGAATCTTCTTAAAGATCAACTAGCCATATACAGTGAACTTCTTTGTGGCGAAAACTACACTTTCCAGCACGATAACGCGCCGATTCATGCATCACACGAAACAAAAAAGTGGCTTTCAGAGCAAATTATCAATGTTCTCCCGTGGCCTTCTCGCTCCCCAGACTTAAATCCCATCGAAAACTTGTGGGGGATCTTACCTCGTGTGGTTTACTGAAATGGGAGGCAGTTTATATGTGTCGAAGACCTAAAGAATGCTATAAAATGTGCTTGAGAAGAACTGTGTTGCGATATTTTGTTAGAATTGATAGATTCGATGCCGAATCGCATCTTTCATGTTATAAAAAACAATGGCGGCTCCACCAAATATTGAATAACCATGTTAGAGGATTTTCTTTTAGACCATTAGTGTCTGCTAATTATGTTGACTACTGTATTTGGAAAAAACGGTTGGTGTCTTATAATTTTGTCCATTATGTTTTTAAGTTTTTTCATTAAATTGTATGAAAATATCATTATTATAAAATAATTATATATGATAACAGAATAAATTTATGTTTTTGACGCATTTGATAAAACATTTTTAAGCTCTGAATCTTTTCTTTCACTATTTGTCAAATTAGATAGGTGTCTTATAATTATGTCCACCAATGTAGATGCCAACATTTTAATTTATTCCGGAGTATTTTTAGCCCCACCTTTATTCCATACCACTTATTTTTTAAAAGTATTTTTTTCTTATTTTGTCAAAGTTATATATTGGAGAATTTTTTTTTTATAAATAAAGTGGTGCGAAATAAAGATGGGGCTAAAAATACTCCGGAATAAACTAAAATGTTGGCATTTATGCTATAAGCTAAACGTTATTAACCAATCGATCGGCACCAGTCGTATATTTATGCGATGACTTGTGGCGAAATTAGTCGATGTTAGCGTTTTTTCTTTTCTTTTTTCTTTTTTTCTTTCTTTTTAATGACTGTACAGTCAGAAAAAAAAGCCACCCCCTTTAACTAATTTCGTTGGAAATCGTAATATAAATATGCTGCTGGTGTCAATCGATTAGTAATAACATCTAGTTTATAACGGTATAGTTAGATTTTGCTTAACGGGTCGTCTACATATTAAGAAAGGCATCGCCTTCATTTTTTACTTTCCGAACACTATAGTGAGGAAAGTATTGTAATCATGTCAAAAATCCGAATTGGAGATTTTCATGTTTCTATACGTTTCGAGGTCCCCTGAGTCCGTTTCCACTACTTTTGAGATGATGTATGTATGTGTGTGTGTATGTGTGTATGTGTGTATGTATGTGTGTATGTCTGTGAGTGAACACGCTAGCGTCTAAACGCTTTGTTCGAATAAGCTGAAAGTTGGTACGTGTATTGTAGGTCACCATAGTACGAACCCTATAGATTTTGGTGAATCTAGCACTTATAGTTTTTTTACAGGGACACAAAGAAAAATTCTTTATCATTATGGCCTATGGGACCAAAATCTTAAAAGTGCGATAGCATCTAAACGCCTTATTCAATTGAGCAAAAACTTTATACACATATTATAGGTCACAGATATTCAATCTGTATAGATTTTGGAGAATCTAGCACTTATAGTTTTTTTACAGGGACACAAAGAAAAATTCTTTATCATTATGGCCTATGGGGCCAAATTTTTAAAAGTGTGATAGCGTCTAAACGCCATATTAATCTGAGCAAAAAAATTTTACACATGTTATAGGTCGCATTTGCACCAACTGTATAGATTTTGGTGAATCTAGCACTTACAATTTTTTTACAGGGACACAAAGAAAAATTCTTTATCATTATGGCCTATGAGACCAAATTTTTAAAAGTGCGATAGCATCTAAACGCCTTATTCAATTGAGCTGAAAATTTGTGTGAATATTAAAATCACTGTTGCACTAACTATAAGCATTTTGGTGAATCTAGCATTTATAGATTTTTACAGGGACACAACGAAAAATTCTTTATCATTATGATCTATGGGCTCAAAGTTCAGTAGCGTTAAATAAAACCTCGTGTGATATATGGAGAAAAATACTCAAACACTCTATTATGGTTTTCTCTCTTTTGTTTGTTTAGCAACTCCTCTTTCTTTATTTTATCTACAAAACTGTTAGTTACTCAATGTTCGGAAAGTCGAGTGGAGTCACTCCAGATTTTTTTCGATGGTAACCCCTATTTTTGACCTCATATTCAAATTCCTGAGGTCAAAGCTGTTCGAAAAATGTCCTGCTTAGTATATACTTTAAATCAATTCTTGATAGAGTTACAATTGAAAACTTATTAGGGGTACGTCTATATATTTAGAAAAAAATAAATTATGATCTACCCCGGAATGGATATTATTCATTAAGATTCATACCGGAAAAAAAGTACAAAAATATTAATTATGAAATAAAACGAAGTTTATCCACAGAACGTAATGTGTTTGCTTCTAAACTTATCTCAATAACTACAGTGGACTCCCGTATAAAGTGCTACTACAAAACACGACCAATAAACAGAGACTAGTAGTCATACTACGCGATAAACAGTCGCGCATAACGCGTAAGACAAATTGAACCCTTTGTGTCCCACCGGGACTTAGTCCCATCAAAAAAATCCCTCAATATAGCTTAAATTTACTACAGGATTTCATTGAAACTATAGTTTAAGCTTTAGTCCCCATAGTTTAAGCTTTCCCTATAGTTAAGCTATAGTTTAAGCTAAATTTAACACTTTCACGACCGCTGACGTAGATTCACGTCATTTGAAAGTCTGCAACTCCACCAGTGGGCGTTTCTTTAGCAATTTGTATGCTATTTAGTTATTAAATATATAACCAATATTCACATTTTTACAATGAAATATACTATGGATACAAATACTTTGATTAGAAAGAATATAATTATAATGTATATCCATTTCTAATATAAATGTGAATACAGAAAATTTTGTTCTGAAATATTGTAACATAGGAGAATAACGCCCACTGGTGGACCTTACTGTCAAAAATTCAATATCATGCGGTCACGAAAACACTTTCGCGACAGGGTTGCCAAATTTGGACTTTTTTTTTATTCAATAGTCACCAATAATTTTTATTTGTAACATTTGACTAATAACTTCGAAGATTGATAGTGTATTATGTATATCAAATGTCACTTCTCAAAATTATTGGTGACTTTTGAATAAAAAAAAAGGTCAAATTTGGCAACCCTGTTTCGCGACCGCATGTTTTTGTCTGTTTGAGTGTAAGCTCCGCCTGTGAGCGTTATTCTTTTACGTTACTTTAGTTTAAATGAATATTTTCTGCATTCAAATTTGTAATATAAATGAACATTCGTTACAATTATAATCTTTCTAATCAAAGTATTTGTATCCATAGTGCATTGATTGCACAAATGTGAATATTGGGTATATTGCCCAGAAATAATGTAACCTATGTAACCTAAAGAACCGCCCACTGGCGGAGTTACAAATTTTCAAATGATGTGAATTCACGTCAACGGTCGCGAAAGTGTTAATATGAGATGATTCTCATGCATAAAGATATATAATAAAAAAGTTTCAAACTATTTTCCCAAAAATAAAATAATTTGGGATATAAAGGGTTAACATTTTCACACAGTTAATAAAATTTGTTATTCCTCTAAGGCGTAAAGGACTTATATTTTTTCTTCTTAAATATAGTTTATATATTAAAAAAAATTTAATAGCTTATTTTTAATAAAAATGAAATAGTTTATTTCTTCACTTTATACGTTAAAATTTAAATAGTTTGAGTCATATGAGACCTACAATATTCAGTTACAAAAATGTAGATAGCAAGATAAAATAATAATAGTAATAAAGATAATAATAATAATAATAATAATAATAGCGGTATATATACACTGATGGAAAAAAAAATCCTAGCACCAAGAAAAAATTATTGTACAGTAATGAAATTTCAGCAATACATTTGTCTAGGTAACATATTTAATTGATTAAAGTTTCAAGATCACAGGTAGAGCCATTAGCGAGAAGAGCCATTTCAAATGTGAAATGTTGGTACATTAGTAACCGGTGTAACCGCCAGAATTTTGAATGCAAGGATGCAAACGTGCATGCATTGTGTCGTACAGGTGTCGGATATCAGTTTGTGGGATGGAGTTCCATGCCTGTTGCACTTGGGCGGTCAATGCAGGGACGGTTAATGCTGGTTGTGGATGACGCTGGAATTGTCTTCCAATGATGTCCCATACGTGCTCGATTGGTGAAAGATCTGGTGATCTAGCAGGCCAAGGCAACATGTCGACACTCTGTAGAGCATGTTGGGTTACAACAGCGGTATGAGGGCGAGCGTTATCCTGTTGGAAAACATCCCCTTGAATGCTGTCCATGAATGGCAGCACAACAGGTTGTATCACTAGACTGACGTATAAATTTGCAGTCAGGGTGCGTGGGATAACCACGAGAGTGCAACTGCTGTCATACGAAATTGCTCCCCAAACCATAACTCCAGGAGTAGGCCCTGTGTGTCTAGGCCGCAGACAGGTCGCTAGCAGGCGTTCACCTGGCCTCCTTCTAACCAACACACGGCTATGACACCACTCACGTCGCAAACGGCAGTGGTTTGGAGTCAGTGGAATGCACGCTACAGGGCGTCTGGCTCGGAGCTGACCTTGAAGTAACCGATTTGTAACAGTTCGTTGTGTCACTGTGGTGCCAACTGCAGATCGAATTTCAGCTGCAGACGCAGTACGATTAGCCACAACCATACGCCGAACACGGCGGTCTTCCCTCTCTGTAGTGCCACGTGGCCGCCCGGAACCCGGTCTTCTTGAGGCAGTACCTTCCCTTGACCACTGCTGCCAACACTCATGCACAGTGGATACATTCCTGCCTGCAATATCGCGGAAAGAAAACCCACCTTCTCGTAGCCCTACAACACGACCTCGTTCAAACTCAGTGAGCTGTTGATAATGGCTTCTTCGTCTTCTTAGAGGCATCCTTGACTAACATTAACCCACTACGTCAAATCTCAACTGTAAATAACGATCACGAACCTTACAGCGCTTATTTAAAGCAAACCTCATTTGCATGTTCATAGTGTCGCTACTAGCGCCACACTTATGCGCGTAGCTCGAAATTTGAATCGACGTCATCTTTCAGATGTATAAACACGCCTACCAAATTTCGTTTATCTAGCACAGCTCCTTCCTGGTGTTGGGATTTTTTTTTCCATCAGTGTATATAAAAAAATGTTTAATATTAAAATAATAATAATAATAATTTTTACCTAGTTCAGTTGGGTATATTATTACTTTATACAGTAAGCCCCACATGAAATTGTTTCGATAAAGTGTTACATTTAATTTGAGGCGTACAAACCTACAATATACAAAAATATAGATAACAAGATTTAAACAAAAATCTGAGGAAAGATATTTAATATTCAATAAAAAAAAAAAGAGATACTGTTCAAAAGCATTCCTATTTTGAGTAATAAGTAACCTTTATACGTTTCTCTAAAACATCAAATTATTTAAGAAAGTCATGATTAAATAACTGAAATTTTGCCATCAACAATCGCAGGGGTCGGCGCGATCACTTTTTTTTCATACCACTATTTTTAAGTCTCTATTATTCTATCGAAAACAACTGCTGCTTTCGTTGATTGAATAGATAGATTTCCTCGATTGAATAGTACAAATATTGCTTTATAAAAATAGTGGTATGAAAAAAAAGTGACCGCGCCGAACCCTGCAATCGAAACGGTAAATTTCATTCGTTTATATATGCTAGCGTCCTATAAAGAGTCAAACAAAATAAAATTAAGAAAACAAGAACATTTTTTTAAGTAAAGTATTGTTTCAGAAAAAGCCAGAGGGTGGGGTTTATTATTTTTTTGGAATGCCATCAAAATTTTCCTCTGCAATGCGTTAATTTTTCAAAAACAGGTTAGTTTGTATCGTAAACATCGAAACCTTACTTAGAAAACAAAACAAAACAAAACAAAAAATAAAATAAAATAAAATAAATAAGAATTTTCAATATTGGATTGAACTTCCATAAATTGGTCTGATAATGCCTGACTCACATAACGCGATTTCCTATTGCCCAGAGTGAATATCGCACGTTATACAGAGTCTACTGTACTTGAGGTTTCTTAATTATGAAAAGTGTAACATTAGTACCTATACCTTTAAAAGTGATAGACATATTACTTTGTTTTAACCCTTTCAGTCGCAGTGTTCCCGCTGATGGAACATCTAATTTTAATTCTCAAGTGCAAAAGCTCATCCCAGAAATTTTTTAGCAAAAATTTACATTTATAACATAGCGGAAAAGGCCCTTTTTTTTAACCTGAAAATTTAAAATTTCTTTTATTTTAATTTTATTCTTAAATTCCGGTGGAAGTGTAATTTAAATGATCCGAATTACCCTGCGCCGCAAAGGGTTAAACTCATTTTCCGTAATAAATGCGAATTTTACGCCGTGATTAGAATTAATTGAAAATAAATAATATTGCGCTTTGTTTCAATAATAGATTTTATAAATAAATAATTAAAAAAAAATTCTCTATGTGATTCTCTATTAAAAAAACATTTAATAAAAAATTAATATTTTATTATGTTACAACATGTGATAAAATTTAAATACCATAAAGCTTGCAATCAGTACAGTAAACAAATGCAAAAATGTCACAACAAGATTAAAACAGAAAATTTGTGGTAAAAAATCTTGTAAAAATGTTTAAATAAATATAATAAACGATTATCGAATGCGAAAATCCCTAACAGCAATAAAAAATGAAATATCACTGTAACTCAAAAAATAATGTTAGGAACGAGCTGTAAATTTGGAAACCCATATTTTTTGATGACGTCTGTTTTATTCGTGCAGGAATGGAACACTGGCACATAATTCATACCACTATCAATCAGTGTTGCCAGATTGTGCGACTTTTTTATTTAATAGTCACCAATAATTTTGAGAAGTGATGTTTGATATACATTACAGACGATTAATCGTCGATTATGCATACATTAAATATCACTTCTCAAAATAATTGGTGAAGGTTGAATAAAAAAGTAGCGCAATCTGGCAACACTGCTATCAATGTAACGAAATTTCCTACTTCTTAAATCAACGATATTATAGAAGAAATTTTTTAAACAAATACCGGTATGAGTTCTGCGCCATTGTTCCATCCTTATTCGAGCAATACTTAATATAGGTCATTATTCATAATTTTTTCGAATATGAATTTATTAATAATTTTCATAATTCAAAAAAATATTTTTTTATCAAAAATATACAAGAAATATGTTTGGGTCACTTCATTCTAACGCATTAAAAAAAAAAAAAAAATGAGTATAATAATTTTTTTGGAAGATATGAATTAATGTTTGTCACATTCATTTAACATTAGCATCCCCATACATTGACAGCTTATAACTCTATGAAAAATTGAGTGAAATATATAAACTATACCCATTTCTGCGATGATTTGATCCAAATAATTCAAATAAACTGCTGTCGCCATTGTAAAAAATGAAGTTGATGCCAGTTTTAATATGTAGACGACCCCTTAAGCAAAATCTAACTATACTGTTATAAAGTGGACGTTATTACAAATCAATCGGTACCACCAGCATGTTTCTATTTTATGGCGAAATTAGGCGGGGAGGGGGGGGGTAGCGTTTTTTTTTGCTGACTGTAGTACATCACGGTCTCTGAGCGACTCGATTATTGAACCCGCAATTGCGAGTTTCTAGAGTTCGCCGCTCTGTCAACTGGGCTATCATGGCACGTATCATCTCATGGGGAATGATATAATAGAGGCTGGTACGATTATGAAAATTCAGGAGTAGTTAGGTGTAGAAGTTTGCGAATTGTATTTTTCACTATAAAGTTCACCAGTGACTGAGAGGTTCTGTTCTCAAAATTGGTAGACTGAGATGCCGGGTTCGAAACTTGTTTACGATCATCGGATTAGTCGCTCGCCGCTTTCCGTGGTTTTCTATGGGTGATTTTTAAAATTTACCTTAATTAAACAAAAAATCGCATTACTTTATGCTTAAAAATCCTCCTAAAAAAAAGGGTAATATGACCAAAATCGGTGATTGCAGGAAGAATTATCCAGATTTTTGATAAGGAAAAAAAAAAAAAAAAAGGAAGAAATAAAAAGGCGAAATACAAACGGAATGCAAAATAATTCTCTTTAACTGGTAATTAAATTCTAAAGAACTGAAAGGAAATAAATTAACGCGTACAAATAAACCTAATTACATTTTCAGTCTTTTTTATTTTGAAACTAGGGTTTCACATGATTCGAACACACATATACTTAACGTTATCTATCAAGCGTGTAAAAATTCAATAACTGGTGCAGCTGAAGAAGCCACTTAACCATTTGAGGGACACGGTCCGCTCTTTTAATATCAAAGACCACCAAAATTTACGAACAAGATTTAAACAAAAGTAATAAATGATCATTTATTTTCCCGCTAACATATAAAAGTAAAATTTTGACGGACATTTTCTGGGATGAATTTTTGCCGTTGGGATTTCAAACTAGTTGATGCATAAATGACATCACCGTCTTTGCAGTGGTTAACACTTCGATTGACTCAGAAAAGAAAAAAAATCGTAATGTTGCCTTCATTGTACAGTCATAAAAAAAAAGTGAAAAAAAAAATAATAAATAAATAAATTACCACTTCGCGGCTAATTTCGCCCCAAATTGTCATATAAACATGCGTCTGGTGCCGATCGATTATTCATAACGTCTAGTTTATTATGGTATTCTTAAATTTTGTTTAGGGGGCGTCTATATATTAAAACTGGCACCAAACTCCTTTTTTTTCAATAGCAACCCCAAATTTTGACTTTTTTTTTTTTTTTTGAGTTATTTGGATCAAACATCCCGGAAAATAGTTTATATAATTCTCTCAATTTTCTTTATAGAGTTATAAGCTGTCAATATCCGAAGGCACTAATGCTAAATGAATCTGATAGATTTTATTTCATGTCTTATCAAAAACTTATGCAATTTAAATTTCTTTCTTTTTAACACTTTCCAACTAGGTTGAACAGTGTTTATGACTTGGGTTTGTCTGTCTGTCTGTCCGTCTGTCTGTCTGTCTGTCCGCGCTCTAACTACCGTAAATATTTATGCAATTTCTTGAAACTGATATATGTTATTCAAGTTCACTATCGGATGCTCCCTATTGAAAATGGAGTTTATACCTCTACTGGTTTGTGTACAGGGACCCCCGAAAATATTTCAAAGTATTGTGTTCTATGAGAGGCATTTCTATAAACCATATTTTCATACCCTTACTGTACAAACATCTTAATGAAATTGAAATATGTTATACAGGCTCACTATCGGATGTTCCCTATTGAAAATGGAGTTTATACCTCTACTGGTTTGTATACAGGGACCCCCGAAAATATTTCAAAGCATTGTGTTCTATGAGAGGCATTTCTATAAACCATATTTTCATACCCTTACTGTACAAAAATCTTAATGAAATTGAAATATGTTATACAAGTTCACTATCAGATGTTCCCTGTTGAAAATGGAGTTTGTGAACCTCTACTAGTTTGTGTACAGGGACCCCCTAAAATATTTCAAAGCATTGTGTTCTATGAGAGGCATTTCTATAAACCATATTTCCATACCCTTACTGTACACAAATCTTAATGAAATTGAAATATGTTATTCAGATTCACTATTGGATGTTTCCTCTATAAAATGGAGTAAATACCACCACTGATGTGTGTACAGGGACACACAAAAGTATTTCAAAGCATTGTGTTCTATGAGAGGCATTTCTATAAACCATATTTCCATACCCTTACTGTACACAAATCTTAATGAAATTAAAATATGTTATTCAAGTTCACTATCGGATGTTTCCTGTATAAAATGGAGCAAATACCACCACTGATTTGTATACAGGGACACACAAAAATATTCCAAAGCATTGCGTTTTATGAGAGATATTTCTATAAACTAAATTTTAATAACTTTACTTTGCACGAAGATTTTTGAAATTGAAATGTGTTATTTATAAGCACAAAAGAAAATGCTTTGCATAGAATATAGCATGATTAGCATTAGATTTACAGGGTGACACAAAAATATTCTATTATATTAAGAGCTAGTATTAAAAATTTGCTAGAATTATACTTTCGTTTACATTAAGCGTTTTTAACACTTCCTAACATTTTTTTAAGTGTGAATATGATATCAATTTGTGTATCTGTCCGTATGTCCGTCTGTCTGTCTGCCCGCGCTCTAACTCCCGTAAATATTTATGGAATGTTTTGAAACTGATATATGCTATTCAAGTTCACTATCGGATGTTTCCTATTGAAAATGGAGTTTATACATCTACTGGTTTGTGTACAGGGACACCCGAAAGTATTTCAAAGCATTGTGTTCTATGAGAGGTATTTCTATAAATTATATTTTCATACCTTTAATGTACACATATCTTAATGAAATTGAAATATGTTATTCAAGTGAACTATTGGATTTTTCCTGTGTAAAATGGATTAAATACCGACTCTGCTTTATGTACAAGGACACTCAAAAGTATTCTAAAGCATTGCGTTCTATGAGAGATATTTCTATAAATCAAATTTTAATAACTTTACTTTCCACGAAGTTTTAGGAAATTGAAATATGTTATTTATATGTACAAAAGAATGCTTTACATAGAATATAGCATGATTAGCATTAGATTTACAGGGTGACACAGAAATATTCTGTTATATTAAGAGCTATTATTAAAAATTTGCTAGAATTCTACTTTCGTTTACATCAAGCGTTTTCAACACTTCCTAACATTTTTTAAAGTGTGAATATGATATCAATTTGTGTATCTGTCCGTCTGTCCGTCTGTCTGTCTGTCTGTCTGCCCGCGCTCTATCTCCCGTAAATATTTATGGAATTTTTTGAAACTGATATCTGTTATTCAAGTTCACTATCGGATGTTTCCTGTTGAAAATGGAGTTTATACCTCTACTGGTTTGTGTACAGGGACACCCGGAAGTATTTCAAAGAATTGTGTTCTATGAGAGGTATTTCTATAATCCATATTTTCATACCTTTACTGTACAATATCTTCATGAAATTGAAATATGTTTTCAAGTTCACTATTGGATGTTTCCTATATAAAATAGATTACATACCACCACTAGTTTATGTACAGGGGCACTCAAAAGTACTCCAAAGCATTGCGTTCTTTGTGAGATATTTCTATAAATCAAATTTTAATAACTTTACTTTCCACGAAGTTTTATGAAATTGAAATATGTTATTTATATGCACAAAAGAAGGCTTTGCATAGAAGATAGCATGATTACCATTAGATTTACAGGGTGACACAAAAATATTCAGTTATATTAAGAGCTATTAATAAAAAATTGCTAGAATTGTACTTTCGTTTACATTAAGCGTTTTTGACACTTTTATCATTTTTTTAGTGTGAATATAATTTCAATTTGTGTATATGTCTGACTGTTCTTCTGTTCGTCTCGCTGTCTGTTTTTCTGCGCTCTAATTCCCGTAAATATTTATGGAATTTCTTTAAACCGATATGTTTTATTGAAGTTCACTATCGGATGTTCCCTATTGAAAATGGAATGGATACCTTATCTGGTTTGTGTACAGGGACACCCAAAAGTATTCGAAAGCATTGTGTTCTATGAGAGGAGTTTCTATAAATCATATTTTAATACCTTTAATGTATAGAAACTTTAATGAAATTTTAATATGTTATTCAATTCCCTATCGGATGTTTCCTATGTAAAATACAGTACATTTCTAACTGGTTTGTGTACAGGGGCACTTGAAAGTACTCCAAAGCATTGTGTTGTATGAGAGTTATTTTTATAAACCAAATTTTAATAATTTTATTTTCCACGAAGCTTAATGCAATTGAAATATATTATTCGTATGCACAAAATAGTGTGCTTTCTATGTAATATAGTATGGTTAGCATTAGATTTACAGTGCCACACAAAAATAATCAGTTACATTAAGAGGTATTAATAAAAATTTGCTGGAATTGCACTTTTGTTTACATGAGCGTTTTAACACTTTCTTATAATTTTAGTGGGGATATGATTTCAATTTGTGCACCTGTCTGTCCGATTGTCTACCTTTCTATCTGTTTGTCTCCGGCTCCTATCATACATGAATATTTTGAGAATTTTTTAAAAATGATACACTCAAGTTCCCTATGGAATGTTCCCTATTTAAAATGTCATTAATAGGTCCTGTAGAACCAGTTTGTTTACAGGGACAACAATAACAACAATAAAAAAAAGCCTATGTATTACGTTTTAGGACAGAAGTTTTTAAAAGTTATATTTAAAAAACTTTCTACTACAAAAATCTTAAAATCATTGTCATGTATTATTAATATTCTAAAATATTGTTTTGTATAGAATATGATATGATTAACTTTCAGATTTACAGGGCTACAGTAAAATATTCAGAGAGTTTAAAAGCTGTAATTATAATCTAACGGCTGCATTTTCTTTTGCGTTAAGCCTTTTTAACACTTTTCAAAAT
The DNA here is from genome assembly GCA_963930645.1 of Salticus scenicus. NCBI lineage: Eukaryota > Metazoa > Arthropoda > Arachnida > Araneae > Salticidae > Salticus > Salticus scenicus. The sequence continues at coordinate 172,274,130 of OZ005651.1, forward strand.
GCCTAAGAGTAATTTTAAAATCAATTAGTCTATCTGTATGTTTTTCAGTCCTTCTGTCTGTTGTGCGATAACGTAGGCAAAGAATATTAATAGTTATTCTATACAACAATTGCGTACAGTTGGAAAGTGTTACTAATCAATGCGTACTGCATGATTTTTCTTTCTTGTTTTTTTATGCGTTAGCATAATTGCCAACATTTTAATTTATTTCGGAGCATTTTTAGCCCCGTCTTTAATCCGCATCACTTTATTTATAGAATATTTTTCTCCAATACATAACTACGATAAAATAAGACAAAATTTCTCTTACGAAAAAAGTGGTATTAAATAAAGGTGGAGCTAAAAATGCTCTGGAATAAATTTAAATGTTGGCACTTTTGCGCTAGAATGAAATTACCCAAACATATTCCATACACATTTTGAATTAAAAAAAATATTTTGAATCATGAAAGTTATTAATAAATCCATATTAAAAAATATATGAATTATGACCTATATTAATTTATGCACTTATAGAGGAAACAGCACCAGAAACATGTGTTTTCAAATTTACAGTTCATTCCTAGCATTTTTTTTCGAGTTATTGTGGTATTTCCTTTTTTATTACCGTTAAGGGGCCGCCACCTTCATTATCAGTGTTGCCAGATCTGACGGATTTTTTATTCAATAGTCACCAATAATTTTTAATTGTAGCGTTTGACTAATTACATCACAGATTAATCGTCTATTATGTATATCAAATATCACTTTTTAAAATTATTGGTTATTATTGAGCAAAAAATCAGCCATATCTGGCAACACTGTTCATTATTTGTATCATGAATAACAGAAAGTCAAAAATCTACAAGAGAAGTTTTACAATTTCCTTTTTTGCTTTGTGATTCTAATGCTTCTCTAAGTAACGTTCCGACTTTTACTACACAAATTAACATATTCTTGTAAAACTAAGGTATTGCAGGTTGGAGATTGTGATGATGATTTTCCAAAAGAAATGAGCCCTGTCTACTAATTTTCTCTGAAACAATACTTTAATTTAAAAAAAGCATTTAGCGCATTCGTGTGTGACTCTTTATGTGACCCCCAGGACATAAAAATGCCAAAGGAATTTACCTCAACTGTTGTTAGTTAAGAACAAAATTTCAATTATTTAATCACGGGTATGAGAATCGAGTAAAGGAGGGAAGGAGGAGCTTACTTTTCAAAGTAAGAATATAATACATCTTTTTTTTTTTTTCTTAAATATTAAATAACTTTTCCCAGTTAATTTTCTGCATTAATCTTCCTACACATATTTTTGTACTTGAATATTATAGGATTCGTACTCCTCAGGTTGATATAAAGTACTAAGGAAATGCATTAAGGTGGGGCTAACTATTTAATAATTACAAGATAAAAAGAACTTTTTATATACCACGTTTTTCAATTTTCTGTCGAATCATATAAACTTGACAATTCTATGTATTAATAAATACTTTTTTTTTTTTTTTTATGAACTATCCCATCAATTTGAAAGAAAATGATCAAATGCGCAATAAAGACAGCAGTTATAAGAAATTTTTGAACATTTATCAATTGAATAAAAGTATTAAAAGAATGCATTGTCATCGTGTTCTGAGCTATTCTAAAAGTTTCAAATGTCTAGTTAGTCTGGAAGTTAGTTAAAAATCACAGCACACCAAACCCGTTAAGCTTGGCAGAAACCAGGCAAGTAGGGGCGGGGCTGTCCAAAGGTTTCTGAGTTAGTTAAAAATCGATTGAAAAATTTGTACTGGACAAACAAGAAAGCGAGTTAATAAAAACATGGTAAAAAAGAGACGTATTGTAACAATAATAGGTTAACTCTTTTTTCCGAAATATTAAATATTTTTCCCAGTTTTTTTACTGCAATTTTTTTTATTTTAATCTTGTTATCCTAATTTTTGTATTTAAATATTGTAAAGTTCGTACGCCTAAAGTTACGTAAAGTTTAACACAGAAAGTGATATATTAAACTATTTCATTTTTATTAAAAAAAAAAAAAAAAAAAACTTAATACATTAAAGTCTTGTAGCACATCGGCAGAGATGGCAAATAAAAAAATCAGTTTTATTTTTTAATACCACTAAATTTTTAGAGTACCAATCTATTGGTTCATACACTCGATTTAGTTTTTATATAAAGCAGTTGCTTTGATATAAATTAATGGTTTTAAAAAATAAAATTGTAATATTCATGAGGCAAATTTGCACCCGCGTTGTACGAGACTTTACCGTATATAAATTGCATTTAAAACTTTCGCGACCACATACTTTTGTCTTTTTGACAGTAAGGTCCGCCTGTGGGCGTTATCCTCCCAAGTTACAATATTTCAGAACAATATTTTCTGTATTCACAATTATATTACAAATGGACATACACTCCTTCTCATATTTATAAGGACACTTTATGTTTTGAAATAACTAATGTAAAAATAATTGTGAACAAGATTATACTAAGTGCACTTAATATATCTAATATTCTAAAAAACAAAACTGCTATAATTTTTTTAATATGAAACAAAATCAATAAAAAATAATGCAAAATATTTTTTTCTCCATGCTTTTACATGTTCATAATTATAGGGACAATCAAGATTTTTTTGTTTTATTTAATTTACTAGCGGATAAATTACAGCTGGCATGCGAATTTGTTAACTACTGGGCTAGATTAATTCATATATATGCCTTCAATTTTTCTTGGACGGACATTACTAATAATTCGTCGAAAAAAAGAACGTTCATGTAGTGAAGTATGATAAATGTGTTTTTTAAGTGGAAGGATAATTTCAATCCACCGAATTTCTAATGAAATTCGAAGATTTAAAATTGCTGAAGGAAATGTGATCAAACGTTGAACTGCTGGTTCGATAGGAGAGAGATCTGATGCAAAATAAGCGTTGTTTTACAGAGATCGAAGACTCATAATTCCTCTTACTGTTCTATTCATAATGACTGCTGCTGAATTTGCTCGTAATTTTTAACGAAAGGTTGGGGTCCATATTTACGCATGTTTAAAATAATTAATAATATGTTAAAATAAATAAAAAACCTGTAATAATCAACAAGCATTTAATGGGGGGAAAGAACGTCTGCGTTAAAATTGAATAAAGACAATATTAAATGGTAAAATGTTGCATTTTCGGATGAAAAACATTTTATTCTTGATTAACCAAATGGTTTTAACAGTTACTGGCACGATCTAAAGATAGCGAAAGACAGAGCAGATTTTTTAAAGGCAGATATGAATCAGGCATTTTAAAGGTGGATCTATGGTGCTCTGGGGAGCTGTTTCTACTGAAGGCAGAATGAATTTAGTAATTTATTCTATTATTATGAACATGAAGAAAATATCCGCAAATTTTAAACGTGGAATTCTCAGATTTTTGTTAGATTTTGGGGAGTAATAATATTTTTTTTCAACAAGACTTACATTTTTGCTCTACTTCTAGAGCAATAGGAAATAGTTTGAAGAAAAAAACTTCTGTATTATTGTCTTACCCGTGGCCTAAAAGCTGAAAAAACCTTAACTTATCATATTAGAAAAGTGCATGCAAGTGGAAAGCAATTTTAAATAGTTTAAATGTATTCAGAATATCATATATGCTATATGAAATGGTATTGAAACTGAATATTTTAAAAAAAATGTATCTATATATACTAGAGAGAATGCCTGACTGTTTCACCCTAAAAAGAGACCCCATAAAATATTAATATAAAGAATAATTGAAAAAAAAAATTACTAAGATTCGAGCTGTCCTTATAATTATGAACACCTGAAAATCACGTTTTTGACCGCATTTAAAGTTTTTTAAGATAGAAAAACGATAAAACTTTTTAAATATAGTCTATTAATTAAATTCAAATCATTAAAAAATATATTTGTTTAAATAATAGTGTTCAGCGTTTAGTTAATATAGAAAAACGGGTGTCCTTATAATTATGAGAACCAGTGTACATTATAATTATACTCTTTCTAATCAAAGCATCCAAAGTATACTGATAGTACAAATATGAATTTTGGGTATATTTGTAAAACATAAATAACACACAAATTGTGAAAGAAACGCCCACTGGTGGAGTTACAGATTTTCAAATGACGTGAATCTACGTCAGCGGTTGCGAAAGTGTTAAGAAGAAAAAAGAGAGGGAAAAATATGTTTAAAGTTTTGTACACTTTACAGAAATCATAGAATTAAGGAGACTTTAACGTTAAGCTCTTATTAAAGTAATGGTAGTTTATTTTTTTGTAAAAGAATGATAATTTTTCTGCTGAAGCAAAAATAGGGTATTTGGTATTTGACAGTTCTTTGGCATACAATATATACACTGGTTCTCATAATTATAAGGACACCCGTTTTTCTATATTAACTAAACGCTGAACACTATTATTTAAACAAATATATTTTTGAATGATTTGAATTTAATTAATAGACTATATTTAAAAAGTTTTATCGTTTTTCTATCTTAAAAAACTTTAAATGCGGTCAAAAACGTGATTTTCAGGTGTTCACAATTATAAGGACAGCTCGAATCTTAGTAATTTTTTTTTCAATTATTCTTTATATTAATATTTTATGGGGTCTCTTTTTAGGGTGAAACAGTCAGGCATTCTCTCTAGTATATATAGATACATTTTTTTTTAAATATTCAGTTTCAATACCATTTCATATAGCATATATGATATTCTGAATACATTTAAACTATTTAAAATTGCTTTCCACTTGCATGCACTTTTCTAATATGATAAGTTAAGGTTTTTTCAGCTTTTAGGCCACGGGTAAGACAATAATACAGAAGTTTTTTTCTTCAAACTATTTCCTATTGCTCTAGAAGTAGAGCAAAAATGTAAGTCTTGTTGAAAAAAAATATTATTACTCCCCAAAATCTAACAAAAATCTGAGAATTCCACGTTTAAAATTTGCGGATATTTTCTTCATGTTCATAATAATAGAATAAATTACTAAATTCATTCTGCCTTCAGTAGAAACAGCTCCCCAGAGCACCATAGATCCACCTTTAAAATGCCTGATTCATATCTGCCTTTAAAAAATCTGCTCTGTCTTTCGCTATCTTTAGATCGTGCCAGTAACTGTTAAAACCATTTGGTTAATCAAGAATAAAATGTTTTTCATCTGAAAATGCAACATTTTACCATTTAATATTGTCTTTATTCAATTTTAACGCAGACGTTCTTTCCCCCCATTAAATGCTTGTTGATTATTACAGGTTTTTTATTTATTTTAACATATTATTAATTATTTTAAACATGCGTAAATATGGACCCCAACCTTTCGTTAAAAATTACGAGCAAATTCAGCAGCAGTCATTACGAATAGAACAGTAAGAGGAATTATGAGTCTTCGATCTCTGTAAAACAACGCTTATTTTGCATCAGATCTCTCTCCTATCGAACCAGCAGTTCAGGGTTTGATCACATTTCCTTCAGCAATTTTAAATCTTCGAATTTCATTAGAAATTCGGCGGATTGAAATTATCCTTCCACTTAAAAAACACATTTATCATACTTCACTACATGAACGTTCTTTTTTCGACGAATTATCAGTAATGTCCGTCCAAGAAAAATTGAAGGCATATATATGAATTAATCTAGCCCAGTAGTTAACAAATTCGCATGCCAGCTGTAATTTATCCGCTAGTAAATTAAATAAAACAAAAAAATCTTGATTGTCCCTATAATTATGAACATGTAAAAGCATGGAGAAAAAAATATTTTGCATTATTTTTTATTGATTTTGTTTCATATTAAAAAAATTATAGCAGTTTTGTTTTTTAGAATATTAGATATATTAAGTGCACTTAGTATAATCTTGTTCACAATTATTTTTACATTAGTTATTTCAAAACATAAAGTGTCCTTATAAATATGAGAAGGAGTGTATTATCGGAATGAAAGGTGCAATATTACTTATATCCAATAAAAGCTGAACAATCACGGCGTCACAATTACATATATTACGAATAAATACTTAAAAAAAAAAATACATATTAGTTTTAAACATTTAGATAATTACTAAACATTTTGCATATTAGGAATTAAAATAGTTATTCATATAAGTTAAGATACAAATACAGGGTTGTCAGAATTTTTAGCCCCGCCTTTATTTCGCACTACTTTTCTTTAATGTATTTAATGTATTTAATTTTCGAAAACTTTTCTTTAATGTATAATTGCGATAAAATAAGAAAAAAATTACTCTTAAAATAAAAGTGGTGCGAAATAAAGGCAGGGCTGTCCGGAATAAATTAATTTTTACGTTTTACTGACATGGCGATTACTGATGCAAGCAACTGATGACTACTAGTGAAATCCGTTTTTCGAATGGCGAACACTGGTGCATTTCTATAGGTTCAATTATTATTATTATTATTTATAAAATTGGCTTAATGTAATGAAAGATTGAAAATGTCTATCGACAACTAGAAGGATCAGTATATAAAATAGACGGCATTATAATAATAACACATGAATACCACGCGAAAAAAAAAAAATATTTGAAAATAAGACCTTAAGAGTGGCGAGCACTGGTGTCGTCACCTTAAATAGTACTTTTTTCCGAACTGTCTTGATCTCAGAAATTCAAAAATGGGTGTATTAGCATTCGAAAATAATGAAGATGATGCAAGTTTTTATGTATAGACGAACCCCTAAACAAATTCTAACAATTGCATTAAAAATTAGGCATCATTACCACAGGGTGTCGACAGTCGATATTTTTTCCCTGATCCTTCCACCAGTATATTTATATAACAATTTTTTACTTAATTCATCGAGCAAACTTACTACAAAAATTTCAGAAAGAAAAATACTGCTGGAAGAACCAGGAAAAAAATTTCGACTGTTGACACCCTGTTCCAGTCGATCGGCACCATCCGCATATTTATATGATGATTTGCGGCAAAATTAGTAGAGAGGAAAGGCGGCTTATTTATTTATTTATATATTTATGAATGTACAATTTTTATAATGTGCACTTAAAATAAAGAGATGAAAAATTTAATTATGTATTTTAAGATAAAACTTATAATTATTTCATAAGATCTTCGTTGTTAAAAATCATGATAAAGATTTTTAATTATGTACGAATTTTGGTGCAGGGATTGCTTATATGTATCCGACACCTATAGTAACGGGATTTAACGAAATTCCCTAACTTTCCCTCTGAGGGGCAAGAAGCAAAAACACGTTTGTAAGCAAAACTCGGCTCCAAATTACTTCATGGTGAAGAAATTGCACATGGGGAGACTCGACTCGAGTGCAAAAAATATATTTGGAATTTATGTTTGGAAATGTATTTTCTGCGATTTTGGAATTTTCTATATTTAAGGAGGGGAGGAGGAAAATCGATTTTCGGGGAGGGGGGGGGGTAGGAGAATTTAGCAAATTTTTGATTTTTGAGTAAAACTTTAACAAAAAAGGTACAAAGATGTTGAAAACAACCATGCGTTTTCTTTAGAATATTATTAAACCCCCCCCCCCTCCCCGCCTTTTCTTGTGATTTTCAATTTTTTTTTTTTTTTTTTTTTTTTGGGGGGGGGGGGGGGGGGCGTTACAAGAAGATATACAACCTCAAAAAGTGTAATTACAATAAAAATTCAGTTTCAAAAATTTGACCCCAAAACAGTACTTTTTGTACGTGGGTAAAAGAAAGCAAAAAATGGCTTCGAGATAAAATTATTCTTTCTTAAAAGAAAAAAAGGTAAATAAATAAATAAATAAATAAATAAAACAACTTTATATAGTTATTTCATAAATTCAATAACACTGTTCAACAACAAAATTGTACATTGAATAAAAGTAGCGAATTCGTACGGATTCGATACTATTGAATACAAAAAGGGTAATCAAAAGGGAGAATTAGCTCTAGTTTATTTTTTATAAGCATTGATTTTGTAGAATTATAATGCAGTTATTTTGGTAGAATGAAAAAAAAAAATATATCAGTAAAAGGTAAGAGAAAAACATTTAATATATAAAAAAAGGTTACAATTGTTCTGTATGATTTTGTAACTAATTATTTACATTTCATACCTGCCAACTTACTAATTATTCCAGAAGATTGTTAATATCCGCTCCTTTTTTCACACCAGTCTTTTTTAAACTATTTTTCTTCTTATTTAATCGTAATTAAATTTGAAAGAGTTTCTCTAAAAATGAAGTGGTGTGGAAAAAGGGACGGGTTCAAATAATCATCCTGAATAATTATTTGTAAGGTGACAGTTATGACATTTAATTGATTATCATTTGTTTATAGCATAGTAATATTTATTTATTTTTTTAAAATGCCTCGAGTTTGTGTGAGCTCTCCTGACAATTTCCGCTATGTTTGTCAGAAGTAACCCTCTCTAGTCAAAAACAAGCTGCCATGTCATTGATAAAAAAGGATATTATCGTTCGAATAAACTACTACGTCAGAAACGCCAAAAGAAAAATATTTGGGATGCATACAGCTGTTTCGGCTGAAAAAAGAATTCTGAATCTGGAGGAGTGCTCGCATACGAGCACTCCTCCAGATTCAGAATTCTTTTTCACTGAAGACGGTACGCTTAAGGCTACCGAAACAGGTGTGTGCATCGCAAATATTTTTCTTTTGGCGTTTCTGACGTAGTAGTTTATTCGGGTTTTAATATTCCAACGCCAAGTCTCCGATTATTATTAGATATTATCGTCCTTTTGATTGTCGAATCGAAGATCGAGACAAATCATGGCTCATATTGTTTGCAACACTTGTGCCATTAACTTAGTAATTGGATTAATGGTGGTCGTTTAATGTCATTTGCAGCACTCGTAATTTGAAAAGAATCTACAAATCATTCAAGAGACTTATTTCCGTATGATACAACCCACCTGGGAAGAAATTTTTAAAAGGAATATAACTGATTCGAATACATATCAGCCACTTTGAATTAATGAAATCGCAATAAATGTAGTTATTTAATCACTTAATATACACTTTGTCCTATGTAATGATAGTTTGTCATGAAAATTTTCAATAAGAGTGTCAGAGTTTTTTGCAAATTTCCCTTTGCAACCATGAATTGTGTATTTGATGAAGAATTTCATAACTCACATGTCCTATTTCATATACTAGAGCAAATTATTTAGTGATGTAGTAATATTCTGTCCTTTTATGGTTATAGAAATGTAAGTAACTTCATTCGAAGGAATTTAAAAGAACTTCATAAAAATTTATTGAACGGTGTAATTAAATTAAAGATGTGAAGTTTCACATAGTGTTTAACGACAACAACAACAACAACACACACACATATCAGCAAGTTCTAAATGTAAGTTCTAAATATAATTAAACTTTTGGAAATTAAAATTTAAAGTTAAGTACGTTCTTAAATTTATCGCTTCAAGTACTAATTTTTTATCAGCTCCCCCCTCCCCTCAGTCTACCTACCTACCTATATACATGTATATTATTGTAAACATTTAGCTTTTATAATCCAGTTTCATATTTTTTTTCAACAGGAATTTTCTGGCAATTTTAAACCACACTTGATTGAAAAAAAAAAAAAAACGCGTTTTAGGCAACAGTATGGATGTATATTTTTAGTATGTTAGTAGCTACCGTTTACAACAAGAATAATTTTTGTTCCAATTATTTCCATTTCTTACACTACTTCTATGCAAATAATAACTTTTTTTTTTTTCATTTAATTCTGATATTACAATACAATAGACTTTTGTACTCATCGCATATTTTTTTCTTCAAAAATTAGGTATCTTTTGTAAGAGTATTTTTTACTTAAAAGAAGAAAAATTTAAATTGTTAAGAAATTTTTTAAAAATGCTTCGAATTAAAAAGATAATTCATTAACGCTGTAAAGAAGTAATACACATTTTATAAATCTTACAGAAAAAACATGCATTAATTATGCATATATATAAACGTATATATACATTAAAAATAACATACATTTTTAGAGTATATTTTCTATAAAAAATGTCTACCATTTTGGAAACAAAATTTTTTTATTAAAAGCTATATTTAATATGCATTTTAGAATAAATTTTCAGAAAAATATTTTTCATATAAAGAACAATATTTATTAAAACCGAAGCAATCACTAAATTAAAAAAATAATAATTATTATTATTCAGTAAATCTGGATTTTTGATTAGTTATTTTCATTGTTAATTTATTTTTGAAAACAACTGCACACACACACGAATATATATATATATATGCAATACTGACAAAAATTTTTTAATTCATCATTTTTATGTGCTTTAAAGGAATTATAATGATATTAAGTATTTAGTCCAAGTAAAATACTTAAGAGATATCTTACAACATAATCACACCCTGCATCTTGTACTCTTTTTGGCTACCGAAAAATTGTAATAGAAAATTTTTATATATTTCTGTAACAGATTTCACAGATTAAATAAAATAAAATTTTTATAAAATTTTTCTGGTGGCCAAAAAGCGTAAAAGGTGGCAACTATGCACAATGTGCAAAGTTAGCATTCGCTTTTTTTAAACAAATTGAAAGCAGACATTGTTAAAAATAAAATCTTATATTTCACCAGAAAAATGGAGCCAGTTTAGCTGCAACCAACATTTTTAGAAATTTTGTACCCTATATTTTATCATATAAGTAGTGCAATTTTAGTAGAAAGCACCACTAAAATTAACAAAGCAACAAATTTTTGGTTGCGCCTAAATTCTTTAAACTGGCACCGTTTTTGGGGGTGATACGTTTAAATTTTTATTTTAATAGTTTACTTTTCTACTTTCCCAACATACGTGTAAAGAAACAGTAATCATGACAAGAATTCGGGTTTGTGCTTTTGGTGTACCTGTACGTTTTGAGGTTCTCTGAGTTCATTTTTGCTATTTTTACGGTGATGTATGTATGTGTGTGAGTGAACGCGATAGCATCTAAACGTTTTCTTCGGATGAACTGAAAGTGCATATGTATGTTATAGGTCATAGGTAGGTACATTATAAGTTGAACTGTATGGAATTTGGGGAATCTAGTACTTATAGTTTTTTTTTACAGGGATACAAATTAAAATTCTTTATCATTATGGCCTTTGGGGTCAAAATAATTTAAAGTGCGATAGCGTCTAAATGACTTATCCGATTGAACTGAAAATTTATATAATGTCATAGGTCACCTTCGCACTAAATGTATGGATTTTGGTGAATCTGTCTCTTATAGATTCTTACAGGGACACAACGAAAAATTCTTTATTATTCTTTATTTGACCTATGGGGTCAAATGCACTTAAATTAAAGTCTAATGAAAACTATGTTCCACCGACTTATTGATAAATAGTAATTTTACGCTAGCTAATGTATATGGAGAGCAGAAAAAAAAAAAAAAAAATCTCTCAAAAACCATTGAACCATAAATATCTATTTTCAGTATATTTAAAATCTTAATTTTTCTCTATCGATACAAATGATTATGTATATAATCCATGAAAAATGAACTACCACAAATATGATGGATGAGAATCCAAAATAAAATACCTTGTTCAAATTTAATCTTTAAGAGGGCGAATCTGAGAAATGTGAATTTTCTTGGGAGGAAATTTCTTCCGCGCTCTTTCAACTCTACGGACATCATTGATCGAATGTTTCGTAATTTTATGATACTTTGTTCGAACTCAAATGACTTTCAATGGGTCAGTCTTCTAATATCAGTAAGCTCTCAAATGTAGTAATTTCTTATGTTATTGTATTGACTACACAGACTTTAATAAGACTGTTGTTCATTATTTTTACTCTTAAATGCCATTTATTTCAGTTTAGCTCCCTGAACTCTTTCGCTCTCTAACCCTGCTTCTCCGCTTCCCCTTACAGCTGTTCTGCTTCCATCGCCCTCTGGTGGACAAAAGCTGCTTTTCCGGAGAAGTCGAGCTCAGGAGAATGACTTCGGTGAGAGAGATCTCCAGGATTATCGAGGTGGTTTAAAACCAGACGACTAAAAGAATAAGCTTTAAATAGTCTATTTTAGGAGTGTAACATTAGAGAGGTACTACGGATTGCTCATCTCCCGAATCCTGGATGCGAGAAGATGACCTGAAAGGGTTTTTCCTGAGCAAATTATCTCACTGCTGGCCTGACCCCATTTCACAATATCATCATTCAAAAACGTAAGTAGGCCAAATTCTTATACTGAAGATAAGTTTTGTAGTATACATGCAATTTTTAAAAAGGAATATGCTCGTGTTTACTTCATTCATGTGCAATCTATGGGATGATTTAAGACAAGAAATGCTTTTTTAAAAATATATATCTGAATGAGAGACACGATACGATTTTCAATACATTTATATTTATGACCGGCTCCAAGAGTTTCGGATATTAACCGGTCACTTCGCTTAACGTAAGAAAAACATTATCAAGTATTTAATTGGTATAAAAATAGCAAATAAAACATGAAACAGGAACGAATGTTATATTAACATAAATTATATTTGAAAAAAAAAATATTGAATTAAATTTATTGTTTTCTACATATTACTTGCAGTGAGAAAATACTATACAAAACTATTTAACGTAAAATTATGGACAAGTAAAACTAACGTTTATATTTAATTTAAAAACATTGCTAATATAGATTTGCATATATAAAAATAAAAAAAAAGGACTTCCAAAATAAAAATTACTATAATTCTCCAAAACGTTTTGGTATATATTTGTCCTTATTAAAGAATCATTTTAACTTGAAGTCTGCATACTTAAATATTGTGAAAGAAATAACAGTTATTTAATGTATTAATGGAAAATAAATTCAAAATAAAGTATTAATTTAACGATACCAGATAATATAATTTATGGTTCTTTAATTTTTAATAATTTCTTCTTTAAAATGGATTTTATGGCAGGTTAATATTTTACTTCTTTCAATAGATGACACGATTAAATAAAATATACACATAAATGTAAAAATGATTAAAATACTTCAAAAAATGCATGAAAATTAAAAAAAAAAAAAAAAAAAAAAAAAACCTTTTTAATTTTTCGTGCATAATTAGCGTAAGATTTCAAAGAAAAAATTCATTACTCTATTAATTATTAGTACAATAAACTATATAATATAATTCATTAGTGACTAAACAGAAATAATAATCTAAATTTTGTTCTCATTTAAAATACTTTGATAAGAGTATTATGCATTATATTATTGAAAGAAAATGTTGCGTTATAAATTGCATTGCATGTATAATAAGAATTAAATTCAAAATTGTCGAGTTCAAGTGGATTATTGCAGTTTTATATTTCAGTAACTTTTCCAGAAATAATTTTATTTTAATAGTTAGTGGTATTATCATGATGAAAAAAATAAAATAAAATAATAGTTTGAACAGGGTTTTCCACCTCACTTTTATTTAAGTCATGAAAATTATTTATGTATAAATGGATGCTATTTTGTATTAAAAATAACACTTATTGATACCTGAAATTCTTTTGACCGCACTATGACAAATCATAGCTTTTTCAAACGCACGTGAAAGAAAATGAAAATAATGTCCTTTTTCTATGAAAGAGGGAAAACTTATTGACTTCATTAGTTTTTCAAATTAGTAGATAACTATATAAAAACTCCTATGTAATTTTTTTTCAGTGTACTTTTTTATATATAAAAAACTCTAAAATTATTGATTTAATTAGGCTTTTATGATGGTAAATAAAAACACTTGCGAAAGAGTTTTTTTTAAATTTTAGTTAAACAATGAAAGCTACACAGGTCTGCGGTGAAATTTATTCTTTAAAGTGATGTGTTTTTCTGGTGTATTTTTGGATGCTGATTAAGGAAAACTATTCTAAAGTATCCGTCACGTACAATTTTGACAAAAATTGGAATTTTTTGAGCTTAAAGTTACACTTTTTCAATTCCAACTAAGTTATTTTCCGGAAATTCTAGGTGATGTAAGTAAAGAACGAGGAGAACTATTTCCTCAAGACACCCAAAAAAAAAAAAAAAAAAATGTAGAGGAGCTATCAGGGACGATGGAGTGTTAACATGTTAGCAGATTATTGTTGGATGCTGCATAGAGATCCCCCCCCCCCCTTTCTAAATTCCCTCAAGCCGTACACAAGAGAAAAAGCTCTAAAGGGAGTTTCTATGTAAAAAAAAAAAAAAAAAAACATTTAAAAGAAAATAATAGCCTATTATAATGTATTCAGGGATGGAACACGAGCGCAGGATTCATACCGATATTTGTTTAAGAAATTTCTGTACCTATAATATCGTTGATTTACCAAGTAGAAAATTTTGTTACTTTAATAGTGGTATGAGTTCTGTGCCAGTGTTCCATCCCTGTGTATTTTAAATATAAATAGTTTTGAATTTGTTATAGCCTTTGTGGGAATTCTTGCTATCTTCATCCTTATTTTGTGAAAAACCCTTACGTGATGGGAAGAAAAGGCAAGCATTTCTGAATTCAGTTTTTCAGCGCATCAAAACACATTAGAGACACTCAGTGCAGTTGAAAAAAAAAGTACGATTTCGCAGACTTGTATTATTTTTGCATAAAGGGATGTTTTTATGCATTAACAGTAACGTTAATTGAGCTCTGATAAATTTTTTAATCGGAATAAGACAAACCAAACTTTCTTCAAGTGCACATAAAAAATAAATAAATAAATAAATAAATAAATAAATAATAAAATTGAAAGTAATGTACCTTTTATCTATGAGAACAAACCATTTTATTGATTTCAATAGTTTTATTTTTGGTAGCATACTATAATCGCAATGCATGAATTCTTAATAAAATAAAACCGTGAAAATATATTTAAAAGTAAAATAAAAATATAGTTATGCAAGGAATTCTTTTGTAAGTTTTAGTCAAATCAGAAAAGTTTTTTATGCTTTAAAATTTCAGTATTAGCTACAACAGTAATTGAGCCTTGAAATTCTTTTGGCTACACTGTGACGTTTAAATCTCTTTTAAACATTAAAAAAACGAATATAACTATATATATGAATTTCCTCTGATTTCAATAGTTTTTCTATCGTGCAAATAACTCTAAGAATATACTTATACAACAGATTCCCTTCCCTCCTATAAGTTTTATGCAAATCATGATAGTTATTTTTGCATAAAAGGACGGTTTTGTGTATTAATAACAACACTAATTGAGCCCTGAATTTTTATCGATCGCAATATGAAAAAAAAAATTTTTTTCAGACATACATAAAAATAACTGAATGTAATGCTTCCTTTTTTTACAAAACCATTTCATTTCATTGGTTTCATTTATTTTTCCATCTTGAAAGAAAACTATAGGAATGTACTTACGCAATGAATCCCTCCCCCTTTGCTGCCACCCAATTTTATTCATATCATAACAGTTATTTATGAACAATGGTTTTGTGGCTTAAAAACGATACTAATTGAACCCTGAAATCATTTTAATATCATTATGATACAGCTATCAAATTTTCCTTATTAAGAACACATTTAGTACCACTGAGTTTCAATTACAATTTTCTCTTTACATAATAGTAATAAAATATTTCTCAAAATTTGTGTTCGATCATAGCCTCCTAAAGTAGTAGATCCCCGTAGCGTGACTCGGAAACTTTGCAACAGTTGAAGCGGTAGACAGCGCTACCTAGTACAGATTGCGCGACTTTTTTATTCAACAGCCACCAAAAAATTTTTAAAAGTGGGATATGATATACATACAATGCAAATAGAATCGAAGAAACGTCGATTATTTATATCATATATCACTTTTTAAAATTATTGGTGACAGTTGAATAAAAAAGGCGTGCAATCTATACCAGGTGGCGCTGTCTACCGCTTCAAATGTTGCCAAGTTTCTGAGCCACGCGACAGTCATCTAGTTTAGGAGGCTATGGTTCGACGATAATGCTAATATCATAGTTGCTAGATCTGGCGGATTTTTTATTCAATAATCACCAATAAGTTTTAATTGCAACGTTTGCTTAATCACTTCGAAGATTGATAGTCTATTATGTATAGCAAATATTATTTCTCAAAATGATTGTTGAATAAAAAATCTCCCAGAACTGACAATATTGTTGCCAATATTTTAATTTATTACGGAGCATTTTTAGCCCCGCCTCTATTTTGCACCTCTTTATTTTTAGAATAATTTTCTACAATATATAATTAACACTATGCCGTCCGACGATACCACAGTGGTGTCGTACGTAAAGTATCGCTCCACCAGTGGGCGTTTCTTTCCCAATTTGTATGGTGTTTCTTCCTTTAGTATGTACCCAATATTCACATTTTTACAATGAAATATGCTATGGATACAAATACATTGATTAGAAAGAATATAATTATAATGTATATTCATTTGCATTGTAAATGTGAATACAGAAAATTTTGTTCTGAAATATTGTAACTTGAGAGAATAACACCCACAGGCGGACCTTACTGTCAAAAAGACGAAATCATGCAGTCGCGAAAATGCTAAGATATAATAAAAGAAATTTATACTTAAAAAAAAAAAAAAAAAAAAAAAAGGTATGGAATAAGGGTGGAGCTAAAAATGCTCCGGAATAAATTGAAAGGTGGGCAACTCTGGCAATATGTGTTTCGTAAAAAAAAAAAAAAAAAAAAAAAAAAAAAAAAAAAAAACACTTAGCATATAGTATACGCTATGACAATCGAAATCTCTTTTTTAAATTGAATATTGAATTTAATATTGAATGTTACATGCTTTTGCTAGAAAAGCATTCCATTTTATTGATTTCATTGGTTTTTCATGTTAATATATAACTCAACTATTTGAAAATACGTATCCAAACATTTGATGTGGAGATTTAAATGCATTAACAATGAATTTGAAACAAATATACACGAAGTAAAATGAATTTAACTGAAGTAATATTCTTTAGATTTTTAGATTTCGAGAAATTTTTTCCTTTACATAAAGTTAATATTAAATAAAAATAAATATCGCTCTTTATTGCCTATAAAATAAATTATAAGGAAAAATAATCTCTTACATATTTTCAATGAAATCGTTTATTTTATTTTTTCACCAACTGTTAAGGTATAAAGTGCATTGTTGCATTTTATACATCATTTAAAAATAGTGTATTAATATTATATAAGTATAATACAGTATAATTATTCGTAAATTATAAGCCAATTTTAAAACAAAGAATGATTATTAAAATAAATAAATAGATTAAATTGCTTTTTTTACGAATTAACTTTACCCTGAAAGCTTTAAACTACTCATTTTTGCAAAGCGAAAATGATTTTTATAAATGAATATTCAATTTTAAGTACCAATTGATTCATATCGTTTTCTTTCTTTTTCTCTTTTATAATAGATGCCACTTATTTGAAGATCATAGCTAAAAAGTGAAGTATTAAATATTTTATAATTCTGAGCACATAATCCGTTCAGACTATTTACTTATAGGATAATCCATTGAGAGGAAATCCTGTCAAAAATGATTTTGTTCACTATTATTGTTAAAATTTATCATTTTGAATAACTTTGAAACAAAGAGATGCTAAAAACAGATATCTTGTAAAAAAGTATTGATAGATTATTTAATGAGGTAGAAAAATGTTTCAAAAACGTTTGATAGCGGATTTTCATGAGAAAATTCAAGCTTTCTAAGAAAATATTTTGCTTTTTAAGTTATATTTTCTGTGTAAAGTAATTTAAGCATTAAATGGAGAAAAGGAGGGCTGCCAAACATTGCTGAAAAAGAGGGTTTGTTATTGACACTTTCGCGACCGCATGATTTTATCTTTTTGACAGTAAGGTCCGCCAGTGGGCGTTAACCTCCAAAGGTAAAATATTTCAGAACAAAATTTTCTGCATTCACATTCATATTACGAATGGACATACATCATAATTATATTCTTTCAAATCAATATATTTGTATCCACAGTAAATTATATTGCAAACATATGAACACTGGGTACATACTTAAGAAATAAGCAACACACAAACTACGAAAGAAACGCCCACTGGCGGAGTTAAAGATTTTCAAATGACGTGAATCTACGTCAGCGGTCGCGAAAGTGTTAATTTGGAGAAATAGAAATTTTTTTTTGATGAGCTTATAGCACAAGTGTTGCCAGATCTGGTGAATTTTTTATTCAATAATCACCAATAATTTTTAATTGTAATGTTTGCCTAATCACTTCGAACATTGATAGTCTATTATGTATACCAAATATCACTTCTCAAAATTATTGGTGATTATTGATTAAAAAATCCGCCAGATCTGGCAACACTCTACAGCACCAAGCAAATAGCGTTTGAGTGAGAACACTATATTTTTTTCTGATAAATATAAATTTTATTGGGAATGCAAAAAAGAATAGAATCATATTAAAAAATAAAGAGTTATTAAAAGAGTAAGACTATAAAGCAAAAGACAATAAAGTAAAATGTACTAAACATGTTGAAAGTTCATCTATCTATATAACTAAAGAATTTTGCCTGTGTGCGCTGTGGAGACTACTGATGAAGAAATAGAAATAAATTTGTACGTTCTTCAAACTGTCACGAAGCAGTTTAATATTGGATTTTGTTTCTGTCGGAAGTTACGAAGTCACTTTATTTATATTTACTTTATATATTTGACGCTCTAAAATATTTATTCAAATTCAAACTGTTTTCGTGCTGTTATCTTTGCATTTAAATATATAAAAAACATTAAAAAAAAAAAAAAAAAAAAAAAAAAACCTCGTCGCTTTAAAAGTAAAACTGCGTTCCCTTATTAGCAACAGTTATTATTATTATATAAAATTACATCTCATGTAGAGACATCATAACCACACGAGTATTCGTAGAAAACCACAATTTTTATAAAAAAGTTCACTGTAAAACACGTATAAAATGATAAATTTAATTAAAATCATTAAAAATACATCGTGTCACATCATCAGGACAGAGCTATTTTAAATAGAAGTACAGTAACATTTGATTTATATATACAAAAGAACCATATAGTTATTATACATGAAATAGATGAAACATTTGAACACAGTTATTATTATTATAATTAAGTTTTTAACGCAGAATTCTTTCAGTTAGACCTCCAACTGAAAATTATGTCACTACTTATTTTATCTGCTTCTTTCTTAAATTTTATTAAAACTGAGCTGCTTATGTATTCTTTTAAAGGGTTGTCCAGATAGCAAGTAAATAAAAAAAAAAGTGGAACACAAAATTATTAATGAAAATTATAAACACAATAGAAGAAATTAAAAATTTACCAAGGCATCCTGTTATGCATTTACATTTGATTTTGTTTTAGTATCAACTAAGCTGATATTTTAAACTAGAGTCGTACAGTTGGACGTTTCAGTGTTAAACAATTAAATATGAAATTTTTTTCTCACAATCGAATGCAATCCCTTTGTTTCAGTTTTAAAACGATTAATCGCAAAAGTATGCTAGTTTCTTTATAAAGCTAGTAGTAGTAGTAGTAGTAATAATAATAATAATAATAAAATAGTTAAGAAGTAGAGGAAGAAAATGTAACGTGGAAATGTCAACAATGAATTAAATTTGAACGCAGTTTGTTATATTTCATCTTAAATATATTTCATAAATATTTTAAATAAAATATGTCAGATGAGTCAAAAACCATTATCATTAATTTTTTTTTTTTTCCATTTTACAATACAAAGATAAAAGAGAAGAAGGATAAACAAACTATCGTATTTTATTGATTTAATTCCTGAAATTAATTCGTAAACAGAATTTCGTTTTATGAGATAGATAATAAAATTTATCCCATCAAAAGTCAAGTGCTCTTCATATTTAAATCTGCCCCCTCCCTCTCAAGAAAAAGAATTCCATAAAAGAAACAATTTTACTATTTATAGTCATAAAGATTAAAATTGACAGATGCCGGGACAGATTTTTGAGGAAGGCCAATTGAACTTGAATCTGTAGTTACGAACAGTGCCGCCATCTATCTCATCCCAAAACAGATGATGTAGATGAGAGAGGATGGAGAGCATTTTCCCCCATTTCATCCGATGAATTCGCTTGCTCGTAATTGCACTTCTAACAGCACGCACAATTTCGTTGCGTTATAAGAGTATAATTAATGTTGGGCGTGATACTTTAATACTTTAGTCCAGTTTTTTATTTATTTATTTATTTATTATATATATATATGTATAATAAGCACGGCGAAATTTAAATATTAATCAAGAGTAAAATTACAGAGTAGTTAACATTAAGTTGTATAATTTTATGAAATAGTTTTCATACATATAATGTGAAATATTCAGTTTCAGCGTAAAAAAGATATCAGTTACAGAAAATTTCAATTTGATGTCAATTTTTGAGCATAAAATAAAATAAAATAAAATAAAACATAAAGCAACATTATTTCAGCGATACGAGAAAAGTTCTTGTTCAATAAAATCATAAAATTTATTGTTAATTAAAAATATGCCAACTCACATCAGAAAGCAACGAAATTAATTTTGAAATTACGGAAACAGTAGGGATTTAATATTGCTTCAAGAATATATAACCTAAGGGGTTAAAGTATTTGATAGTCTTTAAGTATAATTATTGTTATTTAAAATTTGAAAGAAAGTTAATTTATATACGCGTGTGTATGTGTGTGTAACGATAGAGATTTGAGGTTGCTTTAAGAAAAAGTACCTTTAAAGGATAAGAATATTTGATAGCTTTTTACATATAATTATTTTAAATAAAAACACTAAAAGAATAGTTAAAAATATAGCTAAAAGTATAACTCGGTGTTTTTACTCAATATTAATTACAAAAATCTGAAAAAAAAAAAAAAAAAAAAAAAAATAGGTAACGTTTATACAAGAGAAAAAAAAGTAAATCACACCTTATCTGCAAATAAATACATTAAAAAATATTTTAATAAGCTATTTTAAAACTCAAATTAAATTCCATTGCACACATTCTGAGGTTATTCTTTCATTCTTCTTTTTAGAAAATGAAATTATCTGTAAATTATAATTGATTATTTTACTGAATTAGAAAAACTAATTTGCATTTAATTACGATAAATTTCTCCTGGTGAAACACGGCACAATTTCCAGATAAATTATCGATGATAATGATTATTAAAGAATATACCAAATTTAATTAATTTTTAAACGATTTTTATTTTATGACCACCAATCTTTTGAAAATTAGATTTTATCACATAACATATTCATGTTTACTTAGCATTAAAATACAGATATGCTTTTGAAGTCTAAGAATGCTGCCTATCTATATTTTTAAGTTCTTGGTTTGTTTATAATTATTATAGTATTAGCGGGTTTTAACGAATTTTTACAATTTAGGTAACACTGTTTAAAACACACACATATATCTCGAAACAACTTTAGTAATTTCGTAATAATAAATAAGAATATTTTTATTGTTTACTCAGATTATAAATAAATGATTTTTAACGTTAAATTCATTTTATTTTACAGTGCGCAATTTGAATTTATTCTGTTGCATATTCCTGTCACCATTTTTATAATATTACATTTGAATTTCAGATGGTTTAAATATGATTTTATTGTCTACAGTATAAATGATGTAGTGTTAAGGGACATCTTATTACATGGTTAATTGTGTATTGGTAGAGAATTATTGGGACAAATCTGTAAATTGACGTTAAGAATATGATTTTTGATTTAATGATATGATATATAATTAAACACATACGCATATATATATGTGTATACATATATAATGTAACTTTAGAGCTAAATAAATTTACTGTGATATTTATTACCAAAGAAAAATTTACTACGAAGCTGTTAGTTATTTTGGTGTTGAGAATCATAAAAACTGTGTTTTTTCACATGTTTAATAAGTTTTTAACATTATTTATTAATAAAACTATAGAAAACTTAACTCATTATCATGAGAAAATGTGTGTGAAATTGTTTGACCAACTTTTGTTTGTTGATTTTTAAAACATTCATTGGAGTAATTTTTAAAAATTTAAGATTTAAAATAATAATAATAATAACAAATTATCATTGAGCTTAAAGTGTTTCCTAATCCTAATTCTACCCTAAAATTTAAAATTACATTTTTATTTCTGTTAATATATAAAAGAAGTCAGAAAAGTAAAATGTCTTAAAATGCTTTGCGTTACAACAATTATAAACATTAAACATAGTAGCTAAAGAAGTACATGAAAAAGGTGTTATTTGAGATTGTCGATAAAAATAGATTATATTGTGATAAACATTGATGCACTTTTCTTGACTTAAGTTCAAGTGTAAATGGATAACCTTCTTTCGCTTACAAACAAGAAGTTAAAATAATAATAATGTACTTAGGATTGTTTTTTTTTTTTTTAATCATCAAAAAGAAAAATCATATTCTATAAAAATAGGTATAGGCTATAGGTAAAAAATATGCAACTTCTTTATCTTTTTTGTATAGTTTAATTGTTTAAACAACTTTTTCCTTAATGAAGATGTTTAGGTCGTAGTTTACACAGTTTTAAGACGAACTATTGAAAGTTTGTTTTTTGAGTAAATGAAGCATAATCTAAAAAATAAAAATGTGGTCATTGAAAATTTTAAACTTTAACAAATAAATATCCTGACAATCGCTCAAGATAACAAAAGTTTATTATTGAAACTATATATAATAAATAAATAAATAAATAAAAATAAAATAAAATAAACAAATAAATAAAAATAAAATAAAATAAAATAAAATAAAATAAATAAATAAATAAATAAATAAATAAAATAAAATAAAGAATAAGCATATATATTTTTTTAATTGTAATATGTAAAACTATAGTCAAAACTTTATATCATACATACATGTATATGTATGTATGCATTGCTATGCTAACGTGCTAGGTTCAATTTTCAATTTTTATATTTGATTATTATATATAAGTATATATTGTCATCTATTTGTGTACGCAAATTCTCAATATCAAATTAGCTTGAATTTCTTTTTCTTTTACATTTTTTTTAAAACTTCGTTCCTACAGGATTTTGCATTGAATTTTGGTTGAATTGCCTTGTTTTTGTTATTTCATTTGTTAGCAGTGGGATAAAAATTAGTTGTTAATTCTTTTAACATATTAGTAAAAATATGGTATTTTAATGAATTATATTATTTCCTGTTATTTTGTATGTTTAAAAAGCCTTTCAATTCTAAATCATTATGCTGCATGAGCACTGATTTTTTATTTATTTATTTATTTACTTTTTCATTTTTAAATATTGTATTTACTTCAAACATTGCATTTTTCTTAAAAAAAAAAAAAAAAAAAAAAAAAAAAAAAAAAACCTGTTTGGTTATAACTAAATATTTATAATTAAGGTTACTAATACATGATTTATTTAATTGCTATTTCGCAATATGTCTTGTATTTATGTACGTTAAATTTCAATATTCCCCTTTTTTATATTTTTAACATCATTTTATACTACAAGATTTTATACTGCATTTTAGTTTAATAACCTTGTTTCTATTGTTTTATTTTGTTTATTTTATTATTGAAAACAAAATTATTTGTCGATTACTTTAGCAATTAGTAAAAACTACGGCATTTTAATGAATTATATTACTTCCAGCTATTTTATATGTTTGGGAAGATTTTTGATACGTATATAATGAAGAAAACAAGTGAAATTTTATGTATTTATATAAAAGCCTTTGAAAGTCTTTCATGGAAAAGCTTGAAAATCTCAGAAAAGACGGGGAAAAGTCAGTCTTTATATATATATATATATATATATATATATATATAAATTTTATTACGTTATCTATTATTTATATACATATATATATATATATATATATATATATATATATACTATGAAGATAACAGAATCACTCCTTTCCCAGCCATAAGGAAACAATTATTGGTTTTCATCAGACAGATTCTTGGAAATAACAGTGATAAATAAGAGATAATTTTGGAAAGTTATTCACGTACTATCTGTTAGTAAGTTATTAGTAAAAAACTTTTTTATTGTACTTTTATTACTCATGTTCTCATGTTAATACAGAGAATGCAGAATTTTATGAGGGAAATTTTAATAGGGAAATTAAGGCGAATAATCTATTCTCTACGTCATCATATTTGCATTATTTACTTACTGTGGATTATCAAACAACAATTTCTGTGTAAATGACCCAGATTTCGAATGGACGAAATTTAGTGACTTAGTGATAACAAAAATTGCAGTGAATATCTCATACGAAAATTAATAAAACTTTTATGCATATCCCCTCCTTTTCAAATTTGTACTTACAGTCGGTAACAAAAGTGTCCGGAAACTAGCAAAAATTCCTATGTAAAGTACACTTCATACAGTTTTGTTAAATAAATCCTTAACGAATCATATTCTCACACTGACTAAGAACAGGATTCGACAAGGATTTATTTAACAAAACCGTATGAAGTGTACTTTTTTTACATAGAAATTTTTGCTAGTGTTCGGACGGACACTTTTGTTACCGACTGCACATACATATATGTATATAGCTTGATATCCACTTAAAGGAAAAAAAACCCTGAAACGATGTCTTTACTCGAATTTACCACACAGGTCTAATGAAGTTTAATGCACAAAAAATAACCATAGAGCTGCAACACAATCCACACCTTTTTACCTCACAATCTGTTTTGGGCTTTAAATCACACTAAATACCTTTTATTTATTTATTTTTTTTCCCCTTCCTAAGAATTTCAAATGCAAAAATTACTCGAGGTTATCAATATTTTAATTTAAAAAATCTCTTTAATATTATCAAAGATTAAAATTGTCTTTCTGAAGTAATAATTGTTTGTCTGTTTAAGGGCACAGAAGTAGATTTGTCGATAAATCGTACCTCTAAGGAAAGTTATATTTCTTTAATATATCACATTTGGAGAGTTTAAACACTTTACAATCTGTTAAGCTAAAAGAGTGAAGGTTATTGGAACTTATTATTGAAGATTTTTGATGTGTTCAAGACTCATTCTTATGAATATCGTATTTATTGCATTGTAAGTAACATATTCGTCTGCAAACAACAAAATATCACAATAAGAGATAAGCAATCGTATACAAAAAGAAAAAACACTAACAAACAAATTCCATGTATACAAAAATACATAACGTGAATTTTTAAAATCTTAAATTATCTGCCCTATTCTAGACCTAGACTAACTGTAATATTAAATAGTAGTTAATACAAATCTATCTTAATAAAAATGATTTCCAAATATGTAATAAATATCGCATTTTTGAAGATGTAATATTTCAGATTTAAAAGTATTCAAATAAATTTTTTCTTTTATGCAATTTCTATAAAACATCATTTTCATACGAATTAAAATTCTCACTATGCAAGAGAAAGGGAAAAAAAATCAATAGACGAATCTTTTTTCGTATCGAATAGGTTCAGTTAAGCTTTCTCGAGGTTAAAAAAAAAAAAAAAAATGTTATAGAGAAATGTCTGAAAAGTTTCACCATTAATATCCATATTGTATGAATATGAAACACCGTATTAGAATTAAAATTGGAAATCATTCACGATGATAGATGTCTCATTATTTATGTATGTTAATGGATGAATGTAGGAAGATTAAGCAGACAAAGAGAAAATTTGCAGACAGGATATTTGAATGCAATGAAAATAAAACAAAAAACTCATATAATATATGTATAGAATACATTTTTATATGTATTTTCGTTTTGTATAGTTTTTTTTTTTCCTTATGTATAATAAAAAGATTTTATGGTAAAAATAAACTGACGGAAGTTACTCAGGATAACTAAATTATCAATGCGCATTAATTTAAAATCAGCATTAATTAAAAATTAATTTAATCAGCGATAAATTATTTTACTTGGAGATGTAAGGAACAGCATGGAAAATAACTTCAAAAACCAATCATAACGCCCCGCCAGGACTGAATTTTGCTATTGAAGCACGTGGTCTAGAGGTTCCAGGTTCATGCTTGCTAATCTAGTCGTTCTGAGTTATTCGTAATTTTCTCCGAACTCACATGAGTAAGGGCTAGAACTCCTTAGAAAGACTCATAAGAATTATGTATATATTTATATACTTAGCTATAAAATGCATAGAATAGTTTAATTTATAAGACATTTTATACATATGGATACAGTATATAATTAAAGCAAGAAATGTAAATGAATAATAATAAATATTTATGTGTGGAGATAAACTGATATTGATCATTAAAATAAGAGAGAAATATATAAATATTAATAACACATAGTTATTAAAAAGTTACATTTGTAAATAATATATTGAGATTTTGTTATTAATTTTTATGTCTATCCCTTTATTTACGTGCATTTTTTACTAATCAAACAGGTAAATTTTTCCTTATTAATAAAATAATTCAATGTGAAATAGTTTTGATAAAATTTTATGTTACATAATTTTATACGAAAACACGATAATTCAGTCAATAAAGGATTAGATAAAAATGTGACTATTGATTTTTCTCTCAAAAAAGTAACTGAATATATTTAATCTCTGGTTTTTCGACTGTTACGCAGATATAAAATAAAAATAAATAAATCGTGGACTAAAATATTGATTGTTTCAAAAAACCACGGTCCAGTATTAAAGGACGAAGTCAGTGTGAGAGTGGGGTTTTGCCGAGAAGGTTATTCGATTTGTTCTAGGTTCAAAGTACACATGTATTTTTTATTTCCTTAATGCTTATGTTCCGTTATTTATTTATTTATTTTTAATCCAACGACGTTAAAACGTTCTAAGTTAAAACATTTTCATAATTTAGGAAGGCAAAATTTATCTTATTAACACAAGTAATTAAAATTTTCTAGAAAAAGTCTTATACGATTTCCAGATAGTCAGAAAATAAATAAATAAATAAAAATAAATAAATAAATAAATAAAAATTATGTATAAGAAAGTCTTTCATTTAATTTCTACTTTTCTGATCAAAATTTCCCTTCTATTATCTAATTATTTATTTATTTTAAAATTATATGAGTTTACTATTAGTTTTAGCGAACAAAATAGATGAAGATATTGCCAAACGAAAATGAGAAGGGCGGAAAATAGTTAAAAACTACACTGTGTGTGTGCGTTCGGCTTAAAAATCCTTCCATTAAAAGTTATAAATCGTTTTTGAGAGATTTAAAAATACTAAACCAAATTATGACAATTATATTGTTCCATCGCTTACCAATTGTTTGAGAGAGGGTGGTAGAGAAAGGGGGTCGTTTTTAGAAATAAAATAGTTTTCTTCTGCTGAAGCATTAGCGCCATGAGAGTGTTATTCCTCATTTTTTTATTTTCTTTCACTTAATTTTTCTTTCCCCTTTTTATAATAAACAGTTCTCATGCTTTTCTGAAAAAAATTGTTTACCCTCCTTTGAAAGTCTATGATCTCAATTCCCACATGCGCAGTCTCAAAAGACAAATGTCATCAAACCTACTTTTCTGTGACAGACTTTATTTTAAAAATAATGTAATGAAAATTGTTCATTTTTCATGCTTTTGTTGCTTTATAGCATTGATAAGGAAAACATTGCTTTTCAATTAACACTGTAAATTTTATTTTTTTATATTATTTCTCTTAAAAATGGTACATGACAGAGCGATTTCAGTGACATATTTAGAATCAGGAATGTAAAATTCATACAGTTCAACCCCCCTTTTTTTGCAGCGAAGAAAATTTTGTTATATATGTAGAGGGTGTTCCATAAGTCTGTAGACATTTTAAAAATTCATAACTATTGAATGAATTGATAGAATTGAACGCGGTTTGCGAAAAAATCTTTCTCGTGAAAGGGAATTATTCATTTTTCATGCTTTTATTGCTTTGTAGCATTGGTAAGGAAAACATTGCTTTTCAATTAACACTGTAAATTTTATTTTTTTATATTGTTTCTCTTAAAAGTGGTACATGATAGAGCAATTTCAGTGACATATTTAGAATCAAGAATGTAAAATTCATACAGTTCAACCCCCCTTTTTTTACAGCGAAGAAAATTTTGTTATATATATACAGGGTGTTCCATAAGGCTGTAGATATTTTAAAAATCCATAACTATTGAATGAATTGATAGAATTGAACGCGGTTTGCGAAAAAATCTTTCTCGTGAAAGGGAATTTTTTTTGGTAAAGAATAAAATGTAGTTAAATTTTTTTCGACGATAGTTAGATAAATAATTAAATTTTTCGCACAGATATGAAAGAAAAATATGTAAATGAAAGTCCTATAAATTGCACAATTTTGCGATTAGAACAGTTTATTTCATATTTTTCTTCCTACTTGTGCATACATGAAGTTTTAATTGTAATGCTGACTTGGTGGATAAAGCGTTGTTGGTGAAGATGTTTTCCCTCAGGTAAGAACCGCTGATTGAAGTTTCTGTTAGCAGTGTTATAACTCGTTTGCAAACTGTAATTTATGGTAACGACGGACACATAGAATAGGATTTATAAGCCCGTAAACATTTGCATGCGAATAAGTACAGTTTTTCATGAAAATGTGTGATCTGGTCACGCACAGCACCCTCTATTGACAAATAGCTTAATTATTGTTTTTTTTTTTTTTTTTTTTTTTTTTTTAACCAAAAATTCCCGCTTCACGAGAACGATTTTTTCGCAAACTGCGTTCAATTCTATCGATTCATTCAATAGTTATGAATTTTTAAAATGTCTACAGACTTATGGGACGCCCTGTATATATATATTCTCGACTAATGTTATTTATAATAGATTTCTTATATGACGCAATTTTGTTTTCTACTAAGAATGTTTTCAAAACTTGCAGATAGATTTAAGTGATCATTGTAGTTTTAATATATACGCTAAAGTATTTTATTCAAGCCCTTTTTCTAAAGCAATGTTAAAACTTTCGTTGATGTCTGCTTATCGTATCTACTCTTTTGTTAATTTATAAGAGAATAAAAGAAGTGCAAAAGTTACTCAACATTTATCGCGTGCAGTGATAAATTAAATTTCATATTGATTAATAATTAACGTTTTTCCTAGAGAGCTTTATGCAGTTTCTTTAATAATAAAATCGTTAGGTCACTACTTTCAATTTAAATTTTATTTAATTTTTTATCGTCTTTTAGCATTCAGTAAAATTTAAGGCAGTATTTAAAACTGAGGAATATTAACGTCGCTTACTTGTTATCATCTCCTTGGGATATTTTGGAAAAACATATAAGTAAATGAGTAGTTGTGGAAGAAAATGTTTTGATGAACAGCCGTGATTAATTACTTTGGCTGTAGAATCGCTGTGTGTCTTTTCATTTTATAATGTTCTTTTCAGAAAATTCTCTCAATTTTCATGTTTCAACCACAATTGTTCAATGCTTTTCACTACATTAATGGAGTATGATCGTCTAATATTTTATGACTGATGATTTTGATGATTTGATTATTATGAATTTTGTGATTTGATTGAATTTAAAAGAAAAAAAATATATTTGAAATTTATTAAAAATCATTACATTACATCATAATTTTTAAATTAATATCAATAATTTGCTAAATAATAAATTGTTAAAAATTAAATATTCTTTAAATGTTTAAAATGTGTAAAATCAACTAAAAAAATAGTTTGAAGGTTTTTTTTTACGCAAAAAGTTCAAACTGTTCATGAGTTACTCGACATGCAGACAAATAAAGACATCCCTTTATTACTATAGATATGGTAAAACTAAGAAATAAAATAAAATTAAGACAGCATTAATTCAAAATGATATACAAACTTACTAGATTATGTTATACTGTTTTGACAAAACTTTAAAACGCATTACTTTTATGCTAAATAAATTTGAGCGGACTCACATTAAAACAATACTTTTGCACGAAATGCGATTGTGCAGAAATGAGTAAAACGAGATAGTTGTTCTAGATAAAATTTATGGCTCTTTTCATAGCACAAATGATATTTTATGTATTCTTGAAGTGACGTTTTACATTAAAATCCAACATTATAAGAGGTACCGTGAACAAACTTATTATTTATTATTTAACATTATTTATTTAATTTTTTTATGTAAATACTATCTAAATCAAAATACAAGCAAGAATGCCATTTATTTTTATTTGAAATAATTCATTGTTTTTTTTTACTAATGAAGATATGGCAGATATCAAAACTTATGCTAGTTTCTAAGAACTATGGTTATATATTTATGTCATTAACTTATAAATGAGTAAAACACGTTTTATTTCAGCCCTAGACAATATTTTCAGCTTATAAATCTACAAATGAATACGTTCATATTAGTTTATTATGATCGTATTTCTAGTTAATATACTTCAAACCAGGACCCGATTATCGCAGGAGCACGCGGGACACGTGTCCCGGGCTTTGAGTAGCAGGTGTCCTCAAAACCTATTTCTTGTATATTTGATTCGACAGATTCTGCTTTGAATACATAAATATCTTAACAAAAAAATTTAAATGCGAGAAGGGGATGGCGGGGGGGCCAAGAAAGTATATATGCCCCGAACCTCACATGAAGTTAGTCAGGCCCTGCTTCAGACAATTATTTAATCATTCACTTATTGATTAATTTAAAAATATTCATAAATACATTAATGAAAATATGCCCACTTTCTTAGTTTCCCATCATACTATAGGTACCAGGAACTTAGGCAATCGTGAAAATTTTCGACCTTGTTTTTTTGAGATTTTTACACATTCTGAAGTGTGAGAAATACGAAAATCTAGAAATCAGTATAGTGTCCGTCTGTAAGGTGCTAGTATGTTAGTGTGCTAGTTTGAAAACTTCATAAGTTATTCGAAAATTATGATTTTCTTAACTGAAATGCTCCACCTAAGAATACGGTAAAATTTCACTTAAACGTACATTAAAAGGAATATTTTTACTGTGAAGATGTCAGACCAACTTTAAAATATCATTTATGATGCTTGAATGAACATAATTAGCTACGAAAATTCAAATTTGGAAACTTCGTAAGTTATTTGGAATTTAAGAGTTTCTTAACGTGGAAGAATGGGGCAAAATTTGGCATAAACATTCATTTTGAGGGATATTCATCAAGATGTCAGACCACTTTTAAAATATCATTTAAGATACTGGCCTTATATCACTGACTATGAATTCTCCAATTAAAAATATTCATAAGTTATTCGACATTTACGATTTTTTTTTAATATGGCAGAAAAGGCAAAATTTCACATAAACGTCCATTTTGAGGTATATTTTCATCGTAAAGATTTCAGGCCACTTTTAAAATATCATTTTTGATATTCATTTGAACATAATTGACTACAAATATTTTAATTAGAAATTTGAGATTTTCTCAACATAGCAGAATAGAGATATATTTTATATAAACTTGTATCATTGCATTGAAAATAGTATGGAATCACAAGAGAAACAACTTTGAAAATATCACCACTAAAATTAATTAACAATTTAGTATAAGGAAAATGTATCGGACTAAACAGTAGGTAGTCTATTAGGTGGGGAATTTCAGTCGGACACTTTGTCAAGCGATCGGTTAGATTAATTTCTCTTAACATGACTATAGCAGTAGAAATTTATGGTTGTGGCACTGTATTAGAAATTTATAAGATATGTAATAGAAATTTATGTCCCTGTTATAGAAATTTATGAAAAAAAAATATGATGGGGAATTGAGCAGAGTCTACCTATGCCAACTAGTTTCACCTGAATCACGTATAAATGTAATACGTATAGGTTTCACGTATAGGGGGGAGTGGGGTAAAATGGACCAATTTTGAAAATTTTAGGTGTTTACTCACAAAGTAATAATTTCTCGCCATTGAAAATATATGTGCATATTACCTATATATTGGGTCTTATGTGGTACACAATCAAAAGCAATAACTATGTTTAATTTTTTTTAATGTAGTTTTTTTAACAACTGACAAAAGGGACCATTGTACCCCGACCGCGGGGTACAATGGTCCATGACATGGGGTACTATGGACCACAGGTCAAATTTCAAAAGCATACTAATGTAGTATTTTTTTAATAGTATAAAATGCAGAATATATTATATTTGTTTATTTATGTCTTCAATTTATACAAATAATGTGAATTAATGAACATTAAAGTTAGAAAATGATACGCAAAACAACTTTTGTGTCACTGAAAATCTGCTATTTTCTTGTGATGTTGTAGGGTCTGGAAAACTCATCATTAATAGCTTGAAAATTTACAAGAGATATAGCAACACTCTCAGGAATAAATGTAGAGATATTAATTAAGATATCGTTGCATGAATCTCACAAAAAAAGATTCTTTATCTTTTACTTCTGTGGCTAAACCATCAAAATGTAAAACCGTCTTTTTCGTCAAATTTATTTGTATTATTATTTTTTAATTGTATTATTTAATTTAGTTTGTTGTAGTTGTATGATATTTGTAAAAATGTGAGAATACAAAAGTAACTGAATGGTTATTAAAAATAAATAAGAAGAAACCTCAAAGTAAATTGCTTTCTTATTCATCTTTGAAGACATAATGGATTTAATTAAGGTTAACCCTGAAATTTTTATATATAATTTATGGCTAACACTTCAAAAATGTAGATTTCTTACATCTGCTTATTATGACAGAGAACTGAGGTAAATGGACCATGGTCCATTGCACCCCGTTTCTTAGTGGTCCATTGTACCCCATCTGGACCTCTAACAGCAAATGATTAAAAAAAAATAAAAAAAATCCTCTTAAAAAATGTTTTAATGAGATTAAATATAATAATAGATGACCTTAGCTCTCTATTGTGCTAAATAGCCTATTCCAGATATTATTCCTGAAAGACGTTAAGAAAAAAAGGTTAACTAAAAATATTTACTTTTGGCTACCGTTAATTGAACTTCACTAATAAAATGGCTAAATTGTTAGTTAGGCAGGAAGTTGCTGTCTAAATTTCATCATTGCAGTGCTGCTATCTATGTACCAAAATACGAACCATAAAAATAAATAAATAAATAAATTATAGGGAGCGATCCATTGTACCCCCCTCTCCCCTAGATGTAAATATAAATAAACAGATAGATAGAAGTTAAAATAAGATCCATAAAACAGCAAAACAACTGCTATGTTCATGATGCAATAGTTATTACTCTTTTTTTTTTTTTCGGTCTGACAAAGGATTGTGTACAATTATGTTCTGATACAAAACAGTTGTACCCGGTATTTTGCAATTTATACTGTTTGTTTCAAACTTATACTGTTTTTATTCTTTATCATTAACACCAATTTTTTGGTGCATTTTACAACGAATCTAAGCATTGTCATAAAAATTTATATTGAAGCCGATTTTAAGCTGTTGGCCATTTATCAGGTTGCTTTTTGTTGTTTTTATTTACAGTTTACATTTTTTTTTCAAATGCTAAGATAATATGTAAAGTTTTAAAATAATTAGAAGTTCTCTATCAATTAGCCCTGTGATCTCTCTAATACATAATTACTTTTGGCTGAACTAATAGAACTGTGTCGCCTTTCTTTCCAGAACGCTACATTAAATTATTTTGAACCTTAGTAAAAAAAACAGATGATTTAATTTGTGATTTTGTGATTTTTAGCATACTCACATACATATATTTCATTGTATTACAAATTTAAATTAATCAAAAGTATTCGAAAGATAAGAAAAAGTTTTTTTTTTTACGTATTTAAAAAAATTTAAATGCTTAAATTAATCCGTTTGTATCCTATTTATTCTGGTCCCAGTTTATTTATCTAGTACGTTCTGGCCATCACAAAACTTTCTTCTTTATTGTTTTATATACAGTCCGTTAAGAAATTATAAGACCACAAGCGTATACGTGCATTTCTGGAGAAAAGAGCATAATATGCAAATGTTTAGTTGCGTATTTAAAATTGATCGTGAAACACATCCTATATTAATTCTAACTTTTAAAATTAAAATAAAATTCACTAAAACTTATTCATTTTTCTAAAAATTAAAGACAGTGACTGTTAAGAAATTATAAGACCACTTGAGAAAATTAGCATATTACACATGACGTCAAACTCAATATGAAGCGCATGCGTCGGTATTTCGTAAAAGCATTACCTAAGAAGCAAATGCTTAGGTTTTGAATGTTTTGTCTACGATTAATTTGATGATGACTTGAGGTAAAGAATTATCGGAGTGCGAAGTGAGAAAATTTTTAATTTATAAAGGATCTGGTAAATCTAAAAGAGGTATTGCGAGGTAAATGAACCATTCTAAAACTGCCATTCACAATGCCATAATCAGAAAAGATTATTCAAACAAAATAAAACGATCTGGTAGAAAAAATATTTTGAGAGCACGTGATAATAGACAAATTTTTTGACTAACAACTAAAAAAGGTCTTTCAACTCGTGAAATTTCGAAACGTTTCAGCAAGAAAACTTCACATGTAACAGTCTGAAAGAGTCTTAAATTAAATATTAATACTTAATTTATGAAATTGAAGAAAAACACAAAGTTATTGAAACGCCATCGAGAAGAAAGACTAAAATGGTCTTAAAACGTCATGTCATGGAATGATGAGTGGAAACAAATTATATTTTCTGATGAAAAGAAATTTAAACTTGACGTTCCTGATAGTTACAAACACTGTTGGCATGACTTGAGGAAGGAACCAAAAGACTGTTTCAGTCGGCAAATGGGGTCAGTACCGATTTGGGGGGCTTTCAGTTATGAGGGATTGTGTGATTTACAGCATATTTCGGTTCATATGAACTCTACACAGCATCAGTCTATGCTATATGATCATGTGACATCGTTTGGACTTTTATTAGGTGGTGCTAACTGGATGTTTCAACAGGTCAATGCTGCTTGTCATGCACCTAAATCCACTCGGGAGTGGCTTAAAAAAGAAAAAATAATGTTTTGTCATAGCCAAGTCAAAGTCCAGACTTGAACCCTATGGAAAACCTATAATATATATTATCTCGCAAAGTTTATGCTAATAAGAAAAATTTTCATCTGCCAATGAACGGAAAGTATCCATTGCGAAATAATGGCACAATATTTCTAAAACTGAACTTAATCGCCTGGTTACTTCAATGAAAAACAGAGTGTTTGATGTCATCAGGTAAAATGGAAGACAAATTTCATATTAATTTTTTATACTATTTTGTTTTTTAACAAGTGGTCTTATATTTTGTTAACAGGTTATTTTTTGCTTATTTATAATAAATATTTTAATTAAACTTTTATTACATTGTACCAAGTTACTGCAAACTAATTATAAAAAATATACAGCAATATGTTATTTTATGTATTTAAATTATGGTTAGAATCTTTATTTTTTTTTTTAATTTACAAAATTAAAGTGGTCTTATAATTTCTTAACGGACTGTAATAGAGTTTCTTACTTCTTTTTCATAATAGATATCTCATATATCAAATTTAATGCATTTTTACGCTATAGAAGCTGAGGCCTAACCTACTCGTAAAAAGGAAAAATTGCAGTATATCAGTGCCACTTGTCGGCAGATATGCACTAAAATCGAATCAGCATAGTTTTTCATAATGGTCTTCCCGCATATTCGTGTAATTATACACTATAGAAACTGAGATATATCATTTATGTAAATCAGAGAAGTGGCAGCATAGCAGAGCCACCTGTTGGGTGTTATTTACCAAAAGTTGACAGACACAAATTTATGTCTATGCTTATTAGTTCTTGATCTAGAGCTGACACAAAAATTTTATCCCACACTCACACAGACACAGGCGCACAAACAGACAGAAAGACAACATTCCAAATATTGTCAAAATGGATTCAGGAAATTTTAAAACGTATTTTACCGTCAAAAACAGGAAGTTAAAAATTTTTACCAATCCAATACTTTATAGAATATATAACCAGACTTGATGTTGAACACTAATATAAAATAAATTTTACACAACGTTGAAAACGCCAATGTAAAAAATAGAAACATTATATACACTATACCAAAAGAATTAGGTTATTTTTTTTTCGCATAATTCCAATTAGGAATACAATAATTTATAATTATACGGAATCATATAAGTTTTAGGATTTTTCATATTAAAGGATACTACATCCAAAAGTCTCTATAATAAGATTGATTTGTACAAAATCACTAGCACAAATTAGTATAAAAACCCAGAGAAACCTTGTAAATGCATTTCTTTCTATTAACCACGTTTTATAAATTAAATTAAAGCCGAAATAAAATAAAAAATCAGTCAAGATATTTCAAAACAAACAATGATGTTTGAAATAACTATTTAATTGTAAATGTTATGCATGAAAAAATGGAAAGAAAGTAATAATTTTTTTTTCTAATTCTTAAAGTTGAAAGCAATTCTTTAGTTTAAAAGAAAAATTAAGGTAATATTATAAACTATCAAATAAATTACATTAAGTAAATAATTTTACTAAATAATCTGACTTGATTATTTTTATTTAATTGTGTGTGTGCGTGTGCTTTTTATAAATAAATTATTTTTATTTCCGTAACTTTCTACTGATACTTTTATTTTGAAACCATAAATGGTTTTAAATTCTAGCTATTTTTTCTTTAAAATAATCTATGATTTATTAAACTTGAAAATGAATTAAAAATTCAATGTATTACTATTTGATAAATTTTTCCTTTTCAAAGCTAATTCTATAAATTCATCATTATTATTATTATTATTATTATTATTATTAACTTCATTAAGGGGGAAATTTATGCAAGGAAAAAATAAATAAATGAATAAATAAAAAAGGATTTGTATTATTATTATTATTATTATTATTATTATTATTTTATGTGATATAAGAATTATGCATTAAAACTCTGACACTAAAAATGCAAAACACTGCAAGAATTACAGCAAAATTTCCCTTGGGATAAAACGTTTTATTTTTATTTTCCACATAAAGGCCGAGATGCTAGCCCTTTCGATTTCTTTTTCATGTAACTAAAAAGTAAAATAGTTTTATTTACCAGTTTTTTTTTTTTAATATAATAAAAATTATAAAATATGCATTCTTTTGTAAAATACGGTAGAAAAAGGTTTTAAAAAAAAAAAAGTAAGTCCGAGGGGGAAATTTTTTACAACGAGAAATATCTCCACACACATCATTATATTTAAAATAAGGCCAGGCAGAAAGTTTTCCCTTGGGTAATTGCATACTTGCCAACATACTAATTAATATTCCGTAGTACTGTTAGCCCCGCCTTTTTTTTTCACACCAGTATCTTTTTAGAGTATTTTTCTTCTTATTTAATCGTAATTGCATTTGGAGAATATTACTGTAAAAATTTACTGGTGTGTAAAAAAGGGCGGGACTAACAACACTGCGGAATATTAATTAGGATGTTGGCAAGTATGGTAATTGTCACATTTGATTTGATGGAGTTTTCCAATTTGTTCAGCATAAAATGGTCTATGTTGGAAGTAATATAAGATTCACAACAAGTTTAGACTTTGAATAAAAGTTTCAAGGGTACTTTCTGATAACGTTTACCTCTCAAACTATTATTACTCACGCCAAATACACATGCATATATATACATATGTATGTGTGCGCATGTATGTATTCTTAATTTTTCTTTTAAATATCCTTTTCTTTTAATATCTTGGTTCTGTTTTCTTTTTCAAATAAGCATCAGTAATCTATAATTTTATTTATTTATTTATTTTTATCAAACACTATGAATAAAAACTTACACATGGTCATTAATATTAATACCACACTTCCAAATGTTTTGCAAGAAAACTTTCTCCTATGTTTTTATGCGAAGAACTTTTGTTTGCTTGCTTTACAAATGTATTTTGCTTAGATATTTATAGACAAAATGTCCAAATTGAACAGCATTGTTTATTTTAATTTGTGTTTGAAATATCGACAACAATAAAAAGGATAAAATGGAAAACTGAACATTTCTCGAAATATGCAAATGCTTGCTTATTTAATTATATATATATATATATATATAAATTTCTCCAAAATAGCTAATTTGTAAAAAAATAAAGATAAATAATGTTGTAGTGCTATAAAAAAGACTAATTTAATTTATAATTTGATGTTTTTACTTTTTTGTTTGCCAAAACTAAAATGTCATTTTCATTAAAAATGACAAGCATTAAAACAATGTACTTTAACCGCGTTACGTAATAAACCTTTGACACGTGACTACTACAGGGAAAAATGCAGAATTATAATGTTTACATCTGTATTTTACGGGAATATGTTTACATTCTATATGGAAATATTTGCATCCTAGAGGGAAATTCATAAGGAAATGGAGAATCAGAAGTCACATGTTGGGTATGGTTTAGCCTCGAGCTCAAAATATCGATAGAGTCCATTCCGATTTTGTGTAGCATAGTAGCACAATTTTTCCAAAGATCTCACATGCACACATGAAAATAATTTAATTTTATTGCTTAATTTACACTCAGTGTCATAAGCAGAATATATCTTAAAATCAGAAAATTTTAGATGAATGATTTGCTTTGTCTGTTTAAAAATTGTGAAAATTGTTTAGTTATTTATTACAATTATTACTATTAATATTTTTCATACTATTACTATTGTTAATAAACACTTCAATATCGGCATATAATCACAGTAATAATAATAATAATAATAAAAGATTTTTGAAACATTTTTCTATTTTATTGCTTAATATCCATCACATAATATGTTAGAAGCAGAACTGCCTTAGAACCAGGAAATTTTAGATAAATTATTTTTTTATCTGTTCAAAAAACAATGAAAATTATATAGGTTATTGTTATTGTTATTATTGATATTTATTGATATTTATCCTACATTATTATCATAATTAACATTATTATTATACATACATATTTATCCTATTGTTAATAGTCATTTCAGTTGCATGCAGAAAATGACATACATGCGCACACACACAAAAACTTACTTGGAAGTGTTTCTTATTTTATTGCTGCGTATAAATCACAGTAGAAAAAAAAAAAAAAAAAAAAAAAAAAGAAGGCTTTCTTAAAATATTTTCCGCTAAATTTCCGCCTAATGTTTAAAGCAGAAGAAATCACCTAAGAATTAGGAAATTCTGGATGAATAATTTCTTAATCTGTTTAAAAAATAATTAAAATTGTGCAGTTATTTATTACTCTTATTATTATTGATATTCGTTCTTATGTATTATATTATTACTATTACTGACTTAATATATCAATAGCTACATATAATCACAACTAGCAAAAATAATCTTTCTTAAAAGTATTTTTTATTCTACAGTTAAAACACTCCCTTGTTTCCTAATACTTATACTTTTATAAAAATAATACAAGGAAGCGTTTCGCGTATATAGGGTGCTGGAATTTGTTCGGTCTTCACAATTAATGTAATTCGTGCTTAAGTGCAAAAGAAGGAAAGTGCTAAAAGGCTAGAACTAACCTTCATCATTCAGTGTAATTTGCGTGTTAATCTTAAGCAGTCATAACATCTTTTCTGAAACACCTTTTTAAGAGATTAGATTATGCAAATGATTTTCAATGATAGGAATATAGACGGCCGTTTGCACTTTATGGAAACGATTTTCTATTTGTTTTTCTCGTTAGTTTTCTCAGATAACGATTTTGCATTTTCAGTAAAAAGTCACCTGATACTGTTTTGGTTTAATAGAAACCTATATAAATAACGATAAGTATCTGTGTGTGCTCTGGCGCTCAGGCCACTAATCGCAGAGCTTCAAAACTTGACAGAGCTAGAACCTTGCAAGGATACGTTTGATTGAGATTTTTTTCGATTTTTGAATTTAATTTTTTTGAATTAATTTTTTTCTATTTTATTCATTGATTTTTCTGTTCTTGTCTGTGTGTGCGCGCTCTGCACAAAGCTACAGAGTTTGACAGAGGGGGTAGATGAGAGTTTGTAGAAGTGCATCTCATCGAGATTTCTTCAAATTTAGAATTTGAAATGTTTTAATTAACTTTGATTTTTCTATTACATTTTCTTAAATTTATTCTTTCATTTTAACCGTCTACGTTCCTTAGTAACGGTTTGAAAGTTTATTTAAATATAGTGACCCGCGAAGCGCGCAAAGCCTGCTAGTGTAGAATAAAAAATTCATTTAATAATGCCTCGTAAAATTTATCAAGGCAAAAAGGAGTTTTCTTTTGTGAATTTTCTTTTCAAAGAAATGTAGAATTTCTTTTTAAGAAATTATAAAGCGGTGTAAAAATCGAGATTATCGCATTCTAATAAATGGCATGTTAAATATATAAAATTTAAAAGTAAAGCCTCTAACATAAAGCAAAATTAAAAATTGACCTCAAAACTGCGTCTTAAGATTTTTTAAATGATATTAAAAAAAATATAAATAAAAATAAATAAATAAAGTCTCTGATCTCAAAGAAAAATACAATATCGATTCCAAAGTCTATTGCATCGAAACTAGGATTGACTTGTAGCCCTACAGGCATTACAAGTAAATTTATTCCTAATGATTTGAAGTTAAAAAGTTCTAAAAGGTATTCGTTTATTTGATTTTTCCAAAGCATATAGGAAAAAAAAAGTTGCTGATTTATTGAAATGTGTGATGACACTCGAGGAAGCATGCATGACTGATCTAATTAAAAGATCAATTCTTTTTTACTCAACTGACGAAATGACTGTATGATTCGGCTTCGTCAATGCCCGCAAAAGAATTCTTGGTACTTGCAGAATTTTGTTACAGATAATGTATCAAATAAAGCTAAACTTAATTCACTCTTTTATTTGAACTTAAAACTTCTTTACACACCATAAAATTAAAGAAAGAACTACCAATTTCGAAAGGACGTGGCCATTCTTTTTCAGGTGCAAAATACATGCTTTTGCCTTTTTTGAGACAAAAGCACGTCCTGCTTTCAGTCTTGCTTTTGCCTCTAAGGTAAGTAGTACGTATTTTGCACGTGAAGAAGAAAGGCCATGTCCTTTCGAAATCGGTAGTGCTTTCATTTATTTTATGGTGTGTGAAGTTTTCAAGTTTAGGTATTGATTGTACACCATTTCTTTAACTTAGTATTGTATTAATTCACTTTACTACCGGCAGAATATTTCAGAAATAAATGTTCAGAAATAAATGTTCAGAAATTGTTGGGATAAAGAACAAATCCCAACTTTATATGGAAATGGAATTATCAAAGTTGGCTTTATATGGACAACCGCTTTATTTACACAACTAAATCACTTATTGAGCAGATAAAGAATTAGAAGCAGTAATAACAAGTATTTTATTAAATGAAAACATGTAAAATCCTTTGATGCTTTTCCTACTGAATTTTGTGCTTTCGGTTTGTTAATATGAGACCTATGAAAACAGTATATGGTAATACTGAATGGGTTTTGAAAAACAATCCAAAAAAGAGTGGGATAAATTTGGCATAGAGATGCTAAGATAATTTTTAAAATCAAGTGAACTTTAATTTAGGGCTATAGTCAATAATGAAGGATACCATATAGGAAGAAGATTTTTAATAAATATTAACACACACACACACATATATGGACTTTTTTATTACTTCCATTGTGTATATGGATCGTGTAGGAATTGAAGCCGATTGACTGCATGTGAATCCTTAACCTAGGTGGAATGCCCTCTGTGGAAATCTTTTTAATAGGTCCTAGTCCGTATTCATGCGAGTTTCAGAGAAAAGTACGGGAAATTTCAAACGTCTAGGTTTGTGAGCACTACTTGGGTTAGAACTCGGCCATTACCGTCTCCCAGCTTCAATACCAGAACTTCTCGGCTGCTAATGCTGAATATAGCTCTTTTTTTTTTTTTTTTTTTTTTTTTTTTGTCTATTAACGTATATTAAGTATCATTCTGAAAGATTTTCGAGGTTTGTTTCAATACTAGGAAATATCTGTGAAACTATTGTTTGTTTTCGAGCTTATGAATGTTTATCGGAAAAAGGCACCGTCGCCTTTCTAGAATACATTTAAAATGACAAGTAACTGTGTCAGATTTACACATTTGACTATAATTTTCTAATTAGGAAATATACTTTAAACTACAAAAATGCAAAAATTAATTTCTAAATTTAATGTAATAGTAGTTTTGATTAGAGAATAAAATCTTCCTCCACAGCCATACAAAATAAATCGTAATTTTGTATCTTTTATAGATTTATAAGCTGTATTTGTTGAAAAAAATTTCATTATGCTTTGACATTAGTACAATTTAAATGTTTAAAACCAAAACTTTTATAAAATTTATATTAAACAGATTAAATTTCATACATTTCAGAGCATTTTTATAGATATTATTTCAACCAAGCTCTTAAGAAAGACAATTAAAACTATGTATATATATATATACATTATTTAATTGTTTTTAGATTTCTAATGTGATTTTCAATGTACTTCAATGTACTTGT
The DNA here is from genome assembly GCA_963930645.1 of Salticus scenicus. NCBI lineage: Eukaryota > Metazoa > Arthropoda > Arachnida > Araneae > Salticidae > Salticus > Salticus scenicus. The sequence continues at coordinate 172,316,464 of OZ005651.1, forward strand.
ATACGTATAGATATACATGTTCTAGTTACTGCGTTTTTGAGATATGAGAAATCCGAAAATCATGATATCGATGTGGTGGCTGTCTGTCAGATTAGTCAATTCGTTAGTTAGTTAATTAGTTTGTCGGTTTATTAAAAATTGTGCAGGCGTTACCTCAAGAATAAATGATCGTAAAGAAGTTGGACTAAATTTAAAGTATTTATGGTACTCGGTAGAACCCCATTGAATTTAAGCATTCTATTTTATAAACTTCGTAAGTTGTTAGAAATTTTATATTTCCTTAACATCGCAGAATGGTGTAAAAATTTCGCATAAATACGCAATATGAGGATTTTTTTCATCGTAAGAACTAGTTTTAAAACATCTAACATCTAAAACTTTAAAAACATTAAAAACCCATTAAAATTACCTTCTACAAGCGCTTTCAGCTGCAGCCCACGCAGCCTTCTTCAGGTAGGTACGCTCTCGTGAACATCGGCGTCCGACGGTCTTGGCAGTTCTCCTCTCCTACTCCGTTCCAGCATATCGCGCCACCTTGCGTCGATTTCCATCTGGTCAGTGTTGCATGAGTTTTGCGCGATATGCTGGAGCGGAGTAGGAGAGGAGAACTGACAAGACCGCCGGACGCCGATGTTCACAAGAGCGTACCTACCTGAAGAAGGCTGCGTGGGCTGCAGCTGAAAGCGCTTGTAGAAGGTAATTTTAATGGGTTTTTAATGTTTTTAAAGTTTTTAATGTTTTTACCTTTTTTAAATCGTTTTAAATATCTAACATCTAGTTTTAAAATATCATTTATGATAATGGTAATTTCATTATTGATGATCAACATTCTATTTTAAAACTCCGTAAATTATTCAAAATCAAATATTTTCTTAAGATGGTAGAATAGGGCAATATTTTGTATAAACTTGAATAACGGAGATTATTGCATGGGATTATGTGAAAATTAAAATACGAAATTGAAGACAAGAAATATTTCTCAGAAAATTAAGACTATAGTTGAATGTAGAGGAGCGGGGAAAGGATAGACTGGTGGTTGGTATATTTCAGTCATTGATTGGCTTAAACATTAGCCGATTTGAACGTTTTTTATCATGAATATTGTAAGATTTATGGTAGAAAATTATGAATATATATATATATAACGGAAAAATGAGCAGTGTTCACCTATGCTAACTAGTTAATTATACCTAATTCTATTATCAAGTGTACTTTTTAAATTCACATTTATTGTTATAAGGACAAATAATTATGCTTTTGAAGTATTTGACTGTATAGTCCACTTTAATCCTAACGAAAATTTTAAAATAATTTTTAAAAAATTAGTATGACACACGTTTTATTATCTAAGGAGAAACAACATACTATAATTCTATGAATTTTTAAATCGGTTAACCTTAGTCATAAAAGTTAGTATATATAATTTATTGTTTTACTTGTTATTAGATAAAGAGTTTAAATACAAAGAATTGAATCAGAAAACTTATATTAAAAGTTTAAATGTATGAAGTTTCTTTTTTGTTTTTTTCTGTCTTAGAAATGTACATAGTGTTATTATTTTTCCCATTTTTATTTATTCAATGTTATTAATAGTGCGATTTTTAAAACGAGAGAGAATTATTTATATTTATAACAATTAACGGCCGCATTCACCATCTACTTCGATTTCTGGTTGAACGCAAAAATCTGACTAGCGTCTAATGGCAGGGAAAAAGTTTCCAGCAAAATTCGGCGCGCTGCTTCTGCCATCTAGCGACGCTGTTAATTTCAGCTTTTTAGCTAAGAATAAAAAATCTCACACTATTTAAAATCTTTGTCACTAGATGATAGACGGAACGCGTCATATTAGAGATCGTCATATTTTGTGAGGAAGTTGCACCCTGTTTCTAGATACGTTTCAGGTTTTCTCGTTCAACCGATAGTCAAAGTTAATTGTGAATACGGCCGTCAATGAAGTTAACTAATTTTAAAAGATTTATGCGATAAATAGTTCTATATAGGCAAATAGACAGATGTTTGTTAAATATAGAAAATTATAATTGTTAGAATTTAAGAATGTTTCAATTATTCCTTTTATACAGTTACTTGCTATTTAAATGGTGTCTACAAAACTTTTTAATGCTTATTTAGACAAATATTTTTTAAATGCAAATTATTTCATACATAAATAAAGAATTATTTTATAATACACTGACAGGATTAGACGTTATTTTCAAGTTGTCTTTTTTGAGCTCACTGTTAAAAATTTCTGTAAATTTAATGTAAATATTTATCCAGAGTCTCTGTAAATTTACAGTAATTTTTAGTTAAAAGTGAATAATCGAGATTCTCAATCTTTATTCTGTAGTTTTAGATAATTTTATTATTTATTTTTTTTAATTAAAATTAAAAATGACTGTTTCTACTTTATAAAAAGCATTCTAAGTACGAAATATATTCTCAACAATAATTAATTAAATTAATATTATTTATTAAAATGAATGTATAAAATAAGTTTTTTAACATCTACGTTTATTTTTCTCTGTAATTTTACGTAAGACTTAAGATAATAGATTACACAGAGTTTTCTGTTGAAATTTTTAACAGTGTATACTGACTAGGTGTAGACAATTTATAATTATTATAAAATATCAATTCATACAAAGGAATGCTTTTCTATTTAATAAATACATCCGAATAAAACTTTTATTAAATCTTGGCTTAGGTGAATTTTGGGGAAAATCAATGTTAGATTTTTAAAATTCACAAGTAAATTTTAAATAAAAACTACATTCCTAATGATTTTTTTCCCAGACAACTTTCAATTTAATGACTCTTTCCATAATTTCAATCTTTTATGTCACCTTAATTGAAACACTGAAATGCTAAAATTTTAAGTTATATTCATTGACGTAGCATAATAATCATGCATAATTATAGCTCAAAATTAGAAATCCATAAAGCACTATTTCCCTTTGAAACCCAATGTTTTATTATAATTGTCGAAATGAAGAGGCACACCTCGCTATTTTAAAACCATGTCTAGACAGAATCTTTTTCTCTGCGGTACTGTCATATTTGACTAGATGTACCTCTCCATTCAATTTAGTCTATGCTTTGTATGTAAGTAATACGACACCCTGAAGGAGTCTGGGTTCAAGAAGAGTTGAAGTTTTCTATAGAATGTTTTTCCTGATTTTATATCTTCAAATATTGTTATAAATACACCTAGGTACATAGAATTATGTGTTTATATACACAGATGTGCTTGTGCTTGCTTTATTTCCTATACATTATTTTGTGATGTTTGATTCCATTACTTCTTTGAATCAGCATTTATGGAAGATCAGTAAACTATAAATTTATAATATTTCCCTGGTTTATAAATATACGAATATCGACGATATAGAGTAATTTTAATGCGAACATTTGGAACTTGGAATGCTTATTTAGAAGATTTTTCGATGGTTCAGTATAAAGAATAATTTCCTAGTTCCAAAATTTGTGTAAGTTTTTTTTTTTTTTTTTTTTTTTTTCTTAAATCTTAAGATTTTTATTTGAAAGTATAGTTAATAATTTATAACATTTATCGTTTAATTTATATTTTAATTTATAAAATTTATATTTTATTAACCTGTAAGAAGCTGGTGATTTACTTGGATAAAGTCTCTGATATTTTAGACAGTTTCAACTATTGTTACAAATACACCTACGTACATATAGTGTAACCACATTTCCTACGCCTAGCAGTGAGGACGAGTCGAAAATCTTGGAGGGTTTCCAAGTTGACCAACAGGTTTGAATTTAGTAAACATCCAGTCATTCGGTATTCCCTTATCGCTTATTTTCTCTCAACGAAAAGCTTGTCTCCCCTATTTTACTAGTGGACTCGTTGAATCCGCACTTGCGCAGAGGCTTCCATGGTCGCAACAAATGTAGTTGAAGAGTAGACTTATGTGTTTATATACACAGACGTGCTTGTGTTTGCTTTATTTCCTACACATTATTTTGTGATGTTTAATCCCATTACTTCTTTGAATCAGCCTTTATGGAAGATCAGTAAACTATAAATTTATAATATTTCCCTGGTTTATAAATATACGAATATCAACGATATAGAGTAATTTTAATTCGAACATTTGGAACTTGGAATGCTTGTTTAGAAGATTTTTCGATAGTATTATTCAGTATTTTTCAAGTAATAAATTGTCTATTAGCATTTTGAAATTAAATACCATGAGAGAGACGTTTCGAGTTCTTGATATTATACGAATATCTAGTTAATGGATCGAGCAACATTTATTTCTTTAAAAAATACTTTAATTTTAAAATATTAATTTATTCATGAAACAAAAATAAATAATATGTATACATAAAGAACACATTGTACCCAACAAACACAGAATTGTCGGTAGCTGTACGGTCCAGAATCGGCAATTACGGCATGCCGATCTATTCGTTAAACTCAACTCTGTCCGGAATCGTAACGGTGTCGGCAAACCGATGACGGTTTTGCGATCGGAAATACGCTTGTGGGTCAAAACACGTTACTTCACGTTTTAAACACATAGACTATCGTTATGCCGATAAGATATATTTCGCCGATACTGATCCAAATATGGGCCGATACCATTTGGCGACGTTGCGGCAGAGAGGACAAAAACTTTATGGAACCAATACTGAAGGTGGTATGTGGGCCATAATCACTGTTCGGCATGGCGTACGCCTTCCGAATTAGGCCCGACTCTCGTGTGTTTGTTGGGTAAATTTATGTAAAAGAAAATTACCCAGAAACATTTAATAATATAGTTTCTCCACATTCATAAATTACTGAACTCTGTTTGTTTCAAATCTATAATAATTCTGTATTAAATCTGAAAATCTAACTTTAATATGCTTTTTAATCGTTACGTTTTTAGACATAAGCACTGTGGAACGAATGTTATATTGGTCAATATTATTCAAGCTTCTTGCACTCGGGCATTTAAATCAGTCATTGAGGATAACCATAAATTTTTTTTACAATGATGTAACGTATATTTTGATTAGATGAAAGATTAAGTAATGTCGTTTTCGAATTTATACTTAAAAACTAATTTTGGTTCTTACTGTAGTAAAGAGAATAGTTGAATCTTATTATCTTCCTAAATAAATCTTATGAAATGCAGCCCGAGAATGTGAATCACTATAGAAATGTAAACATTTATAGTTTTTGTTTCATAAGAATTTGCTTATTTCCAATTTACATCTAACGTGAACTTTTTTAACACCAGTGAGTTACTTTGAACTTTTTGAAATAGTTTTTTCTATTGGTATAAAGCCCTTTTTTGCTCTTTATTCATACGGTGTTTAACAAGTGTTTAACAAGTGTATTTAACACTTGTGTCTTTAAACTGTTTTCTTGATGTCTTTCTATGGTGTTTCTTAATGTCTTTACTGTGTTTTAACAAGTTAATATTTAAGTGTGGTAGGTGACATTTTTCGAAGTAATGTGGCTTGAAGTATTTTAGAAAAAAACCTCTTCAGCAGGAAAATACTTAATAGTATTATCATTTATGAAAATATCCTGAAATCTAATTTTTATGTAAATTCTTATGAAATGCAGCCCGAGAATGTGAATCACTGTAGAAATGTAAACATTTATAGTTTTTGTTTTATAAGAATATGCTTTTTTCCAATTTACATCTAACGAAAACTTTTTTAACACCAGTGAGTTACTTTGAACTTTTTGAAATAGTTTTTTCTATTGGTATAAAGCCCTTTTTTGCTCTTTATTCATACGATGTTTAACAAGTGTTTAACAAGTGTATTTAACACTTGTGTCTTTAAACTGTTTTCTTGATGTCTTTCTATGGTGTTTCTTAATGTCTTTACTGTGTTTTAACAAGTTAATATTTAAGTGTGATAGGCATTTTTCGAAGTAATGTGGCTTGAAGTGTTTTAGAAAAAGACCTCTCCAGCAGGAAAATACTTAATAGTATTATCATTTATGAAAATATCCTGAAACCTAATTTTTATGTAAATTCTGTGGACGTTGCGTTAATTCCATTTTAAGATTTTATAATAAACAAATAAACACATGAAAGTTGCTATAAGAATTAGAAAGCTATCTCTCTGAATTGCAAGCAAAGATATATTAATAATTAGGCAAAAAGAAGTGTATATTTCCGTGAAAATACATTTGATTTACATTTACATATTATTTTATTAAAATATTTACAAACTGTAGAAACATGTGAACCCATTGTTAGTATAATTCTGAAGGAAAGTTTAAAAATACCCAAAACTAGGGCAAAGTGATAACGTTTAATTCTTGTGAAATACAAATGAAGCGAACCAAAGCGAAAATAAACTTTTACTATTTTTCCACCTTTAAAACTATTTTTAGCGCAAAATAAATTTTAAAGATATATTCAACGAATGACACAGAAAGAATTAACTTTTTCAGTAATCGTTCAGCGGAATGTATTACATTCCTTTTTAAAGCTGAGAACAAAAACTGAAAAGAACCTCTAAGAGATTTGAACCATTTATAAGAGTATTTTCCAATAGAAAAGCTACCAAGCGTGAGTAAGACATTACAGAATGTACTGGAAAATATTAGGTCCATCCAATTTAAGATGATGCGAAATAATTCGTGAAGAAATGAAGAGCGGAATAAATTTTTGAACGCATACTTGATAACGCATGAAATGTAAGATGTAAATTTCTTTTTCTTACGATCTTATTTAGGAAAAACGTTTGTAAAAAAAAATAGTATTATATTCTTTCTTTTTATGGCTGCTTTACAAGCTGTTATGCGGAATGAATCATTTGAATATAATGATACTCGGTCCGTTATGGAATATGTTACACCAGAAAAATCAGGAATATAAAATCTTGCTTTTATGTAGTACGATATTTTCTTTAACGAAAGAAAATAATGCAAATTACAGTAATTACAATCTCAGACACAAAAATGTTTGATATATTTTAATAATATTTTTAATATGCAAAGCAATTCAATTTTTATATGAAATCGTATATCCCTCTACTCACAATGCGTGCAAATCGTAGATTTTGTTGAATACTGATCTATGATGCATATAATAAAATTCGTAGTTTTAAAAAATTTTTAATAGCTGTAAGTGATATACATTACATGAAAATTTTAATAATAAATTTTTCTTTAGTTTTTATGCAGATTTCATTATAAAAGAACATAAGGTAAGTGCAGGTAATATGGTCACCTTAAGGATAGAAATTTTTTAGCGATAGTAGTAATCGATTTAAAGAAGAATACATATTCTCTAAAAGATAGGACTTTTAGGATACTTGAAAAAAAAATTACAATAATCAAGATTTAAACCTGCAGGATTTTTTTTTTTTTTTTTTTAAAGACTAGTTGATGAAGGTAATATGCCCATAGGCGAAATATAATGAAAAGATTCATATTTAAGGCATGAAAACACATCAATTGTTACAAAACTAAATTTAATTTTTGAATCTTAACAAAAATTAATGAAAAGAAAAGTAAGAAGAAAATTTAGAAAATAATGTTAAGGAATTTTAAACAATTTTCAGCAAATTTTTAAGCACATTTAAACATTAACGGTCAAAAATGTTTTTAATTTATTTTGACTTCACATGTAGGGGAAGTAAAAACATCCTTGTCTTTTTTGGTAAGTCTTACACATTCCTCGTGCACATAATTATGACACACAACACATAATATGATATCCACAACTTTCTCTTTATTGTAAATACCGCTTTCTTTATCACTTTTCTTTGCTCGAGGAACTTTTTCGCAATTATTCGCAGACTAATTTTTTAATTACTGTTGTGATGTTTGAGTATATTACATTATTACTTTGAGAAGCTCTGGGAAAGATGCCTTTTTTTCAAAATTAGAGCATGGTAGTCCATTGCAGGTTTTATGATAGCAGTACTTGAGGGACAAAGAGTATAACAAACCTGTTTTTCAGAAGATATATCTGGGGAAAAAAATTTGTTTTAAACATTTGGCAGTATTCTTTGTTGGAGGTGGGTTTTTAAACACAGAACTTACAAGGAGAGGTCACGATATGGAAAATTCAGATCGGAACGAAATTGCGTAGGATTGTAGTATACTATGAAGGCAACAACATATTAAAGCAGTAGGACCCACTATTCACAGAATTTCGAGAAATGAACATTTAAATTTTCAGTAATCTTTAAATACAAGTTATTTCGCAAGCGAGGTAGCGCCCCAGTGGCCTGAGCGTAAAGCACTGGTCTTCTACCCAGGCAACGTGGGTTCGAGACTACCTACGGAACTTTTTTTTCTTCTTCTTTAATTTTTTATGTAGTCTAAATTTTTTTATTTATTTTTACTTTATTTTATAAATGAATTCAAATTTCAAAAAATTATAAAAGATTATTTAATTTTCTTGAATATAAAATAAATAAATATACACAGATATATATTTAATATTTATAACTTAAAAATACAATAAATTTTTATAACTTAAAAAATAAATTTTAATTTTACAAAACACTAAATAACAAATATAAAGAAAAACAGATAAAAAATTTAAATAACTAAAAAATAAGCAAGCTGTAAAACAAAGTGTAAAAAATAGTTAGCAGGTGTACTTAAATCTTAGTTTGAGCTTCCTGTTTTCCTTTTAATGTCTATAAATTACGTAAACCCTTTTAGCTTGTTAATAATAGAGAGCAGGTGAAGTGAAATATTTTATTTCGTCCACAGAAGGATAAAAAAAAAAAAAAAAAAAAGTTCGTTGCCGAAGAAGAAAGCATGTTGATTAACATTCAAAATCTACATTTAAGGATAACATTTCTTTGCCTGTAATAACTTAATAGTATCGTAATCCTAGACTTTAATTTTTCAAGAAGTTGTATTGATTAGAGAAGTAATTATTTAATTTTGATAATAATTATATATGCAATTAAAATCATCATTTCTCTGTAATTTTTTTATTTTTTATTTTTTGTAATTTAAAAACAAAATTTAATATTCTTTGGATATACCTAAAATAAAATAAAATACTTAGAAAAATAATTAAAAACATTTTCTTTAGTTTTACCTTATTTTATAGTTAAAACAAAACTAAAATTTATTTTTTAAGTTATAGAAATTTATTGTATTTTTAAGTTATAAATATCAAAAATAGAAAAATTTATTTATTTTATATTCAAGAAAATTAAATAATCTTTTGTTAAAATTTTCAAATGAATTATAAAATAAAGTAAAAAAATATAAAAAATTGAAATTACACAAAAAATTAAAGAAGAAGAAAAAAAAAATCCCGTAGGTAGCCTCGGACCCATGTCATCTGGGTGGAAGACTAGTTCCCTACGCTCAGGCCACTGGGGCGCTGCCTCTTTTGCGAAATAACTTGTATTTAAAGATTACTGAAACTTTAAATGCTTTTTTTTTTCGAAATTTTGTGGATAGTGGGTCCTACTGCTTTAATATATTGTTACCTTCATAGTATACTACAATCCTGCACAATTTCGTCCCGATCTGAATTTTCCATGTCGTGACCTCTCCTTGTTAGAGCAAAATCTTCTTCAAGAATTACATTGACAGGATAGATAGGATAGAACTGACACGATAGGTACCTGTCCCTTTGAATCCACCTTTAACGTTGAAAATGTCAATGTCATAGCTTTGTACAAAAAACCGGAGAAAATATTCTTCTAAATCGAGCTTTTTTGATCTTTTCATGGTTAGTTTGTTTCAAAAACAAAAGAACTTCTTGGTTTTAAAATTGCTCAAATGTCCCAAAACAGGATTTATTCAAAGGCTGCAACTGATGGGTTGTATTAGTAGGTAAATAAGGTGGAAGAATGTTATTTTTTTTTTCAGCCTCATCCAGAATTAAGTGATCAAGACAGAACTTGACCTCATCAAAGGTAAAAAAACAGCGTCTTTCAATTTTGATACATGGAGGTAATATGCCTATGGGCATATTGCCAACAATAACGAATTTAAAAAAAAACCGTTCGTAATTCTGTATGAAAACTCAGCTATTGAAATTCATTCATACAGTTGAAAATACCATTAAACCAGCTAAAATATTATGTGTAACGCCAAATACAGATACTTTGTTTCAACCAAAAAAGTAACAATTTTACAAGACACAAGTTTTTAAAATGCCAATGCAACTAACAACAAATAAAAAATGACCGTCTCCCCATGCACGTGATCAAGGTTTTGCGGGCAACGCAGTACTAAACTACGTTCTTCTGACTTCGAGCGAATAGATTCAATTGTCATCTTTCAGATTTCATTGAAATTAATAATATTATTGCTATATTACCTGCATTGGCCATATTTGTATCATTTACCTCACCTCAAGTTTTAGCTAAATTTATTCATTTTATGTCTTATGACTGCTGTCAGAATTACTGGAATTATAAATGTAGTGTACTTTTATTGTTAATGCTATCTCTACTTTTAAAATATCAAAGTTTGCGGAATACACAGAGCATCGTTTTTTACATATGGGTTATTCCATGTCAAATCAACAGAAAGAACATTTTTAACCTGACCTCCTCAGATTTTTATGAAGTTGGGCTCATTTATTTTTGTCTTGAGAAATGAATGTATACCAATTAATAAGTCCATACCTTTTTTAATTTTTGATACACAGGGCTGCAAAAATGGATGAAAAATGCAAATTTTCAAAATTCTTCTACTACAAATGTAAAATACCCATATTTTGTTTTCTAATTAACTTAGAGCTATAATATTCATATCATTAGAAAGCTTATAATACAGGCTTTCAAATGATATCATATATATATATATATTTAAAAACTTCATTTTAAGGTAAAACATTTTGACCTTTGACCTTCAATATATCGAAACTTACATATTTAATTTTCTTTTAAAAATTATACGTTATTTTTATGTTTACTATCAATAATTATTGAAAATTTCAACATGGGATGGCCATAGAATGTTGAGTTATAATCTAAAATGCAATCCTCCATTAGTATTTTCATAGTAACATAACGTAAGTTTTACCAATATTTTGTTCCCTATTTAAGTCAGACGTATAAAATTGGTATTATTAGAAATATTATAATACAGGCTTTTAAATAATATATTACATGTATATATTTTAATTTTTTTATTTTTTTTAAGTCAAACATTTTCCCCTCGACCTTCAATATCTCAAAAAGTACACATTTAATTTTCTTTTAAAAATTGTATGTTATTCTTAGGTTTATTATCTATAATTACTGTAAGTTTCGCCATGGGACGGCCATATTTTGGCAAAACTTACTTTATGTTAATATTAAAATACTGATAGAGGGTTGCATTTTAATTTATAACTCAGTATCCCATGGCCGTCCCATGTTGAAATTTACAATAATTATAGATAATAGACGTAAGAATAACATATATATATATAAAAAAAAATTAAGTATGCACTTTTTGAGATATTGAAGGTCAAATGTAAAAATGTTTGACCTTAAAAGAAAATTAATATATATACATATCACTCGAAAGCCTGTTTTATAAGCTTTCTAATGATACCAATTTTATATCTCTAAGTTAATTAAAAAACAAAATATATTTACATTTGTTACTAAGTTAATTAGGGAACAAAATATGTTTAAAACTTGCGTTATGTTAGTATGAAAATACCGATGGAGCGTTACATTTTAATCTATAACTCAGCATTCCATGGCCGTCCCATGTTGAAATTTACAATAATTATAGATAATAAAAGTAAAAATAACACATAATTTTTAAAGGAAAATTAAATGCGTACTTTTTGAGATATTGAAGGTCAAAGGTAAAAATGTTTGATCTTAAAAGAAATTTTTTTAAAAATATATAAATGTGATATATCATTTGAAAGCCTGTATTATAAGCTTTCTAATGATATCAATTTTATATCTCTAAGTTAATTAAAAAACAAAATATGTTTACATTTGTAGTAGACGAATTTTGAAAATTTGCATTTTCACCCATTTTTGCAGCCCTATATATATATATATATATATATATAATATATATATATAATATATATATATATTATATATATATTATATATATATATATATATATATATATATATATAATATTATATATATATAATATATATATATATATATATTATATATATATATATATATATATATATATATATATATATATATATATATATATATATATATATATATATATATATATATATATATATATATATATATATATATATATATATATATATATATATATATATATATATATATATATATATATTTTTTTTTTTTTTTTTTTTTTTTTCAAAATTTTTTTTTTTTTTTTTTTTTTTTTTTTTCCAATTTTTTTTCAATTTTTTTAAATTAAGAAATTAAAATATTCTTAGGAAAAAAAAGTATATATTCGGAAATTTAATATTATACTTTAAATATTTCTGTATTAATAAGTTTACTGTCGTTTCAAGAATCGATACAATTTATAAATGATTTGTGTTAATCATATATAAATATGTATTATGGATACAACTCAATTTTCTATTAAATCCGTAATTCATATTAATCATGAGAGTCCAAAAATAATTATCGATGAGTATTCTGAAAGTTTTGAGTGCCCCCTGACTTCTACTAATAATGAAAAATCATATATTCGTTTTTTTCTAAATCAATGTGGGGAAAAAATAATAAAAATAGGAGATTATAAAAAATATCACTATCATATAATTTTACACAAGTCAGCATTTGAAAAATTTCGAGAAGTTTGTAAAAATATATCCGATTTTTATATATTAAAATATCCCGAATGGTTTTGCGGCGGTGACAGAAAAGATCATATTCATTTTGTTATCGTTTCATTTAAAAACATTAATATAAATGAATTGAAAACGGTCGGTTTCGGTTTAAAAATACAACCTTTAGAGGATGATATCTTACTTTCATATATTTCAGAGTTTTTCGTTGAAAAAAGGTTTTATTGTAACGTTGTATTTGATTTTCCTTCGTTACAAGACTTGTGTTTTTCGAAAATTTGGACTTATTTTCCAGATTTTCACGACGTTGAACGCTTGGCGCTTTATTTACCCAAATCTATTTTTTTACAAGTTATCAGAAAGAGTCACCAATACATAACGATACCGATAGTAGATAAAATGACTGGCTTATTAAAAGAAATCGCTAACAATGAATTTAATTATATAAATTTGATTGAATCCTTTTCAAAAAGAGATTTTGTTTTTAACATAAAAGATTCTATAGTTTTAAAAATAGATATTACAATATTTTACACATTGTATGACTTTTTTTATAGTTGTCCTAATAATTTTAATCTTATTTATTATGTATTTTTAAAAGATAATTGTCTCTTCAAGATGTGTACGAAATGTATACGGCTCTATTTTTATAATGTGACGTGCGAAATAAAAAAAATTTCTTATATACTGCCCCATCCCTCTTGTGAATACTTACCATTTCTTATTCAAAATCCTAGAGAATGGTGTCATTTATGTAAATGTGTACCTCGATTTCAAATAGTATCTGATAGATACTGTCAAAATGAAGGTTTTATATTAAATCATGGTGAAATTACTTGGATGAGTGAATTATATAAACTTGAAGATAATGAATTAACATTGATAAAAATTATTAATAGAAATTTTTTTAGATATATTATATAATTATAGAAAAAAAAGTTCCACACACACCATTTTTTGAAAATTAATTAATTATTAATTATTAATTAATCACTAATTAATTAGTAATTCATTATTGATTAATCTTTAAAAATGAAAACATCTACATCTTGGACAGAATCTTTTATAATCTTTAAAAAGCTTAAAAATTTGAAATTTGAAATTTCGCTATTTCTTTTCTGACATAAAAAATAGTTATCATTGAAACCTAGTCTCAGATTTGCAAAATGTTTACAATTTAGAAAAACAATATCCTTGATTTTAACGTAAAAATAATATTTTTAATGTTTCCTTTTTTGTCTGTCAAAAAATTAGAATTATTCTTTATGAATTATGAAAAAAGTTTATTGTTCATTTAATTTTTTGACAGACTGTATATAAAAAGCTAAAAGAGGAAGAGACTTATTAATTGGTATACATTCATTTCTCTATAGAACAAACAAATGAACCCAGTTTCATAAAAATCTGAGGGGATCAGGCTGTTAGCTGTGTTGATTTAACCCATATATAGAATGCAAGCTTAGCATTGGATTTGTATACACTCTATGAAAATCGTTTAGAGAATATTTTTTATTTGGAAAGAAGATTTTTAGGAATTTAAATTCAATTCAGGAATTTTACATAAAATCTAGTGTACAACGTTTCACGATGTTTTGATTTTGGTACATATTTGTGATAGCTAATGAATTTACAAGTTGTTTTCGATGTCTATACAAACTTAAAAGTTATTACTCAGTAAATATATCAAAAATTAATAAAATGTAAAACTGAAGCAATTTTTATTGGTCCATAAATAGTTTGCAAGAAGTTAAATTTTCTCGATGAAGAAGGCTAGACAAACATTTATATTTCATTTAAAATTCTTTGGCTTAATGTTTCATATATTTCCAGGGATGGAACACGGGCGCAGAATTCATACCGGAATGTGTTTAAGAAATTTTTCTACCTATAATATCGTCGATTTAAGAGGTAGAAATTTTTCTTACATTGATAGTGGTATGAATTCTGCGCCCGTGTTCCATCCATGTATTTCTGAAATAAATAAATAAAAATAAAAATAAAAATAAAAAAAAGGATTTCCGCTACTATATAATTAATCATTCCTAATAAAATAATACACTGAGAGATGCTATTTTTTGTCAGTTGTATCTAAAATATTTGTCATATTTATCAAAATAGTTATTAATTTTGACGTCTGATTTTTCGATTCATCAAAAGTCCTCCTTATTAACACATGTATTAAGGCTTAAGATTATAATTCGTAAAAAGGAAATTCACATGTTATTCGAAACATGGTGAATAGATGAAGAACAAAATTACAGCAAATGTGATCTCTATAACAGTAATTCTTTGAATTTTAATTCTTAGAAATTTATTGAAATTCACCAGCCTTATTATTTGACCGGTTTTGCAGCATATTGTGATTTTCAAACGCAAAAACCACAGGGATGGATCGGTTTTGGCATAGTTTCTTGTTTCCAGATGGTGCAAACGTTTACTTAGAACTGAATAATACAAAAAAAAAAAAAAAAAAAAAAAAAAAAAAGCATTTTCCAAATTTAAGGAGTTGGCCGGTTTTGCAACTAGATGACACAGTTTATAAATTCTATTAAATAAATTTCTTTATTCCTACCGCCTTCCTCCCCGTTCTATCTTCTCTTATTTATGCTAATGTTGAAAATATTTGTCTTTTTTGATAAAAACAAATCCTGATTTTTCATGGTTCGACATCTACTTTTTTGAGCAAAAAATAGAACTGAATGCAAATAAGAACGATAAAATAATATTTATATTAGAGCAGTTTATGAGAAAGATGAAACAATGAAAATGGCTAGCTGCATATGGAACATACGTAATCTTTTTTTAAGTAACAGCTGATATGATATAAAAAAGAACTATATTATGATGTTGATCAATTTAAAGAAATTCTACGATGAAATGAAAATATTTTTTCGGAATAATAATATCCAAATTAAACGCAAACGAAGCATTGAGAAAAATAATGAAAAAATACATAAATAAATTTCTAAACGTTACAAAATACAAAATAAGGTAATTTTTTTTTTCTTTTTTAAAAGATGGAAGAAATAAAAATTCAGAAAAAAAAAAAAATAAATAAACGTTAAATTTAATTGGAAGCTAAAAATTTATTTTTCTAGATATTTGACAAAACGTGTAAAGTCGAAAATGTCTAAATACTTATTGGTAGATAGTGTATATATATAAAGAATACATGCTGTCTGATTAACTTAAAAAAAAAAAAAAAAAAAACATTAAAAGTACTGTAACCCTCGCTTTCCCAAGCATTTTGACCCCATTTTGAAGTTGAAATTTAGTTAAGCCCACCTCATTCAAAAAGTGCGCTAATTCACCAGAGATAGCAAGCGTAACCAGTGGAATGTTGTAACTACTAAACGATACAAAAAGGCGCGGTGCTGGTGATTTTCGCCAAACGTGCCAAGCGGCACCTGAAAACATTTTTTCGGCACTAACCTTGATCTTGGGAAACCGAGGGTTAAGTGAAGGATTTTCCACATGCCAGATTGCTAATTATTTTTAAGCAAAATTATAGCTTTTTTTTTTTTTTATGTGCATAAAATACGTTAGGAATTTGAACTAATTGATAAAAAAAAAATTTGATAATTTAATTACTTATAGCTGTTCCTCTTATTTTAATTAATGCAAATTTCAAAGAATTTTATATAATACAATTTATTTTTGAGAAAGTAATAATTTCTTGTTTTAATAACATCTTATTTATGAAATTACACATTCATTCAAAGCAAGAAAAGGTTAAATAAGCGATTTTATGCTACATTTTCTATCTTTCTACATACATAAATGCAATTACGTTAGATTAAATAATTAAAATTATGTAAAAATTAAACTAATTTTGTAATTAAAGTGTTATGATAAATTAAATTAAAGCAACAATTAGCGAATATCAAAAACAAAATAAAGAAAAAAAGTGCTAGCATTTTCTGCATTGATTTCTATTTTGAAGAAAAGAATGGAAACAACTATTCAAAGAGTAAACATTAACTGGCTTATTCATATTTTTTTTTTTTTTCGATGAAAGATGAGACTTTAGGAAAAACACTGAATAATCGGGGAAAAAAATATAAAAAAAATTGTAATATTTTTATGTAATTTTTATTTGCTTTGATAACAGAATAAGGATTCCATTGTTTAAGAAATATCTTAATTCAAATTTATAAGAAAAAAAAAGAATGTTAGGGAAATTTTGGAACAAAAAGAATTTGTTGTATAGTAAAAATAAGTACTTAAAACGCAATAAAAATGTATTAATTATGTATTTATGTATTAATGTATTAATATTTTATGTATTAATATTTCTCACTGTGTAAAAAATGTAATAAGTATTTAAACAAGTCAAATTTATCTGCTCCGCTGAAATTTTTTTAAAGAAGCGCAATCAAGTCTCCTTAAAAACTATGTGAAATGGTTCATAAAAAAAAGTACTCGCTGCATTAACTAAATGGAGCAGATATATTATATGGGGTTGGAGATTAGTTTCATGCCGTTTTATATTTTGGCGTATTTTTCACACCGGGTGTTCGCTATTTATGAACATTATGAATGTTCTGTAGCTTTTATTGTAACTTTTAAAAACCATCTTTGATATTTTAATATTTATAAACTACATAATTCTTTTAATCACACAGATAATAGAGTTTCATGTTAA
The DNA here is from genome assembly GCA_963930645.1 of Salticus scenicus. NCBI lineage: Eukaryota > Metazoa > Arthropoda > Arachnida > Araneae > Salticidae > Salticus > Salticus scenicus. The sequence continues at coordinate 172,333,819 of OZ005651.1, forward strand.
AAATGTTATAATAATTTCTTTAAACATTTATTGTTTTTCATAATTTAGGCATTAAAAGTATTCCATCAGAACTATTCCATCATAAATATCATAAGCATCATAGATGCTTAACACATTAAGCATCTTTACCTTTTAAAGAATTTACTTCGCAGAATGTTTTGAAATAAAAAATTCTTGTCAAGTAATATATCCAGTAATTTATAAGTAAATATATAAATTATTTTTCGTAGAATAAAATGTCTTGAACCTTGCATCAATAGAACGCTGTTTGTTTATGCTAGCAATTCAAGATTTTTTTTTTTTTTTTTTTTTTTTTTTTTACCTCGGAAACTTTCAGATGAAAAATAAGGTAAAAAGATTTATTGCAAAAAGGAGTTTTCAGTATACAGTGTCAGTTTCGAGTATCATATACTCGAAACACGAAAATAAGTAAATAACTTTTTCGAAAGTATATTTTATCTTAAGATAGAAATGATTTTAGTTTCTATTATTGATTTACATATCAATTTGCCCGACTGACTTGTACTTGCTTTTGTAACTTCAAAATATTTGTGTTTGTGACTTTTAAAATTATGTAGTTATTGTATGTGCAATTGAATTTTTTTACCGTTTGATCATGCTACAATTCATCTCAGATATTTATGTACACATTATATTATGACAATTTCGTGCTAAAAAAATATTTGCGACTAAATTATAATAATAATGTAAAATGCTCAGTTCAAGTCCACTAAAATAAACCCAAATCTTTGGGTATAACTAAATTATGCACATAAAAAAATAATGGTAATTTGAAAGTTAATTCTAAAATCGATATCTTAAAACGTTTATGAGCTATATGGAAATTCTCGTGATTATCCGGTGTTCAAGTATCGTTTCCTGTGTATTGTACGAAAGAAGATTTCACATTTTATTTTGTCAAAGTCATCAAAATTTATGCAAGTGGAGATGCAAATTTTTTAGAAGTTAAAAGGTAGAACTGTTCGTAAAAATCGGTGCCTCAAACGTTTATGAACAGCGCGAAAATTTCTGTAATCATTCGACTCAACTGACAATTCATTTTTGTCGTACAAAAAAAGATGAAAGTGTTTGCTGCACATAATTCTTTATGCCAAAGTCATCAGAATTTATGCAAGTAGAGGTTAAAATTTTTTTAAAATTCAAATATATAATCCAAATATGAGTAAAAATTCAAATATAAATTAATAGGATTGTTTGTGGCATCTTTTTTGTAAATTTCTTTAGTTCGAGGTATTCATAAAGTCCTTCGTCATAATGCCAATTTTTCATGGAAAGAAATAAGTAGATGGCCTCGTGTAACTAGTGATCGCCATATTGTAAGATATGCGTCTGCGTGCAAGATGCTTTTGCGACATGTTAAAAGTGTTTTTTGGTGGGTTAATATGATAAATGGGACATTACACAGACACTTTCATGATAACTAATGCATTTAATAATACAGACCTGCTATGAAAAAAATACAAGAGAATTGATAGCTGAACTTTATGTATTTTTTGCTGCTGATTTCAAAAAATGTAACGAAAAATTTTCTATCGCGTCACATTATCTTAAAAAAATCAATTTCACTTCGATTTTTAACACATACATAATATTTGCTCTTCCTAGTCGTCTATTTTATGTAATTTACCTTAATAAAAACAAATAAAATACTATGTTGATGATTTTCTTTTAGAAACTGCTCCGTAATTTGATGTAAAAAGTAACCAAGGGAACTTTTCGTTTTTCTCTCGATCAGAGGCGGTTCATGCGATCTAGCAACAGTGATTTTCAATTGTATGCATTTGAACCTATAAAAAATAAAATCGATTGCTGAAAAAACAATTTGCTTCACCAAGAATCGACCATTTTACATAGATTTCACTTTGCTGTTTTCAGCTTGGAAAACTTGTTTAGTTTCTTAATAAATAATTTTTAATAAATAATTTTCTTTCTTTTTGTTAAATGAATATATAAAATTAAAAACTGTTATAAAAATAGATAAGTATATAAATAAAATATATAATATAACAATAATGATAATAATTTTAAAAATCCCAACTCCTTTTGTTTGGTCTCCATTTTTGCTCTCGTGTCCCCTTATGTTTGGCTTTTACATGCAGCTGTCCTATTGACAGATTGTGTTGTTCCTCTCCCTTGAGTCTTTCCCTGTCTTTCAGTCTTGCATTTACTTCCAATATAGAAGCACGTATTTTTTGCACTTGAAGAAGGAAGACCATGTCCTTTAGAAATCGGTACTGTTTCCCTATATTTTATGGTGCGTGTTTCTATATTCAAATATTTATAGGTTTGTGCTGTTTTATCAAAATATTTTTGATATATGCAGTAAAAATGCGTAGAAAAATATATGCATTTGCACATATTTGTTTACCATTTTGCATATTTTGACCCTTGAATCATTCCCAAGATGGTCTTTATTTACTACGAAATTTTCAGTGATGGCGGAGTATTATTTATCAGTAATTTATTTTGCGTTCTTTTTACTCATATTCTGCATTATCTTCCTGGCTGCTTTATCGCAGAGATGAAACAAACAAACAAACAAACAAAGGTATAAATAAATAAATGAATAAATAAAATAAAATAAATCATTATTATCTTTACTCCGAGCTGCCTGGTCAAGTTGTATAATAATTTTCAGTAAATGCCAAAAACTACACATTTTTTTTTTTTTTTTTTTTTTTTTTTTTAAATTTGCTTGTTACCATCATCGTCTTAATCTCATTAATATCCAATATAATCATTAAATATATAATTGCAATACAACTCTAATAATAAGAAATCGTTATTCTGTGCATTTGCTTTCATTATTCATCTTTAGAAATGCAGACAAAACATTTGCATCACTAGTTAATCTAAGTATATATCCCAAACAATCTTATCCCTGTGTACTTCTGTGCGTCTTACTCGCGAATAGTTAAAGCCTTGGTAACAACGAAATGCAGATTTAATAGTAAACGTACAATCAAGACTCTCATTCATTCTGTTAATTTAATGTATTAAATATGGGCTTGTGTTGCGTATTAGGCTGGTTTTCCTTTGATACAATTGATACAATACAATAAAATGAAGAATGCATGTTAGAAAAATACCATCTGATAAAAATGTCTTCAAATATATTTATTAGGCAAACTGATGTATATGAAAACAAAATAATTTCCCCCCACATAAATGGAAGGTTTAACTTTACTGATATATAAAAATAAAACGCGAAATTTTTATTAATTGTTATAAAACAAATCCAGTAAAGGCAGAACAACAAAGTTTGGTACATATTTAAACATACGCTTCTTAAATAATAATAATAATAAAATAACATTACATTTAGGCAACAGAAGTGATGTGCTAAATTGTTGATGAGTATACAAAATGATGAAATAAATGTAAAAGAAATATTGGAGTCTCGAATATTATAAAAATAAAAAAGAACAAGTCATTATAAGGTAACATTTGTGGTATCATAAAGTAACATTTGTGGTGTCATAGGGTTGTCATTTGTTGCTATAATAAAAAGTATTTAAGTCGTTATTATAGATAATGATACTAAAGCATATGCTGTAATTACGGATAAATTAATTTTCTCTTTTAGTCAAAACTAAACCTGTTAATATAAATACTAAATAAACTGTAAAATACATAAGGAATTACTAAAAGGTTATTCCATGGCAGACGGTAGTATTAGCCCCATAGAAAGATGAAATCTCCACTTTTTCTTTTCTACCACTATTACCATACAGAAATTTTTATCCTATATTTATACCAGTGTTTTATAATGAAACAGGATAATAATTATTGTTAGGAAATATTGTTTGAAACAAAACTATGTGACTGACGCTACATTTACCGTAGAATTACTATGATAAATGTAGCGTAAAATGAAATTTATATGATTTACAGTTTTTATATTATAAGAATGCAAAAATGTAGATATATGTAAAATTTCATTTTTGGCGGATTCTAGTGAAATTATTATTTGAATTATGCAGAAAAAGTTTTCAAATGGTCTTTTATCGTTTTAGTATATCCAAATCTATTCACAAAAGTTAACCTCATCATCAGATAGGAAATCAAGTTACAAGTTGCTTCTGAAGAATTTGTAGATACTAATTCGTGTCCCTTGTAGATCATTTAAATTCGCATCTTTGTAAGAATTGCATCCTTAGAGAATCCTAGACGACAGTAATGGGATCACGTCCGATTGAATTCACACGGGAGTTTCATTAGTAAATTTCAAAAATTTCCCAAGCGAGAAGGGATAACACAATATAAGTTAGCATTAACGATTTGCTTGAAGTAAACGATAAATTCATTAGTTTTTATAACATATTATCGGTTATTTTTTGTAAAATATAATCCCGTTTATTGAGTTATTTTTATTGCCTTATTTTGAAAATGTCATTGGTTATATTTATCTTTTTCAGAATATTTTAACTTTTTGTATTTTTGAAGGTCTATCCTATCTAATATACACATAAATATAATATTCTCTATATTCAAACATATAGCAATTTAAAATTAGTTATAGGTATTGGGAGATACAATAGATGATTCATGGTTTTATTTAAATATATATTCTTTCATTAATTCTATAAGAAATTTATCCTTTTATTTACTGGTTCAATTTTATTTTATTAAAAAAAAAAAGTAACAATCAATTTATTAAGTAGATTCAAATTGTATCAATCAAATATAAAAGTTGTTTTAATTAATTAATTATTTATTTATTAGTGCATTTATTGCTTCAGTAAATATTTTCTGAAGACATCGCAATGATATTTTCAAGATTTAGTATACATCATGGGGACTATATAAGAGCATGAAATGACAGTGAAAAGACATTATCATTTATTGAAGGAGTATTAGTATTTACTATTCGCGTATTTCAAAAATTATTTGTCTAACTCATTGTCAACATGGAGTTTGCAGCGACTTTCAGTACCTTTTATAATGTCATTGCATTTCATATATATTGAAGTGTAAGAGGTTTATAATATCTTCGTTATTGTTTAAGTTAGACACTTCGATAAAGCGTTTTAGCTTTTGGTTTGATTGAGTGTCCAAGTCCTTTGTTAAATTTGAACAAAGCTCTAGGTTCGGCGCAGTTGGAGGTACCATTTGTTTATAACTGAATGAGAAAATTGTTACCCAGTTTTCTTATTCAAAATATGCTTGTCGTAATGCAGTCTTTCCTTTTAAAATGATTTTATCACAATAAATTTTATCATAATTACTAAGAACTGCATAATTTGTAATATACATGGAATTTTAAAATTTTTGAAAAAATGTAAATAAGAATGTAACACTTTTTTTAAAGTAAAACGACTATATAAAGAATAATATGCCTCCGCCTCTTTTAACCAAAGTTTGTAATTTGCATATTCAATCTCATAATATTGATTGCAATGACATAACTCATATTACGAAATTGAATCATGATGCAGATTTTGAACAAAATAACTGTAACCATTACATTACATTACATTATATCACTAGAACTTGAATTACAGAATTTATAATTGTCGTAAAAGTATGATATAATGAGAAAAAAAAATGTGTCCAAAATAAATTGGAAGATTAACGCTTTGGCAAAGTATGCGCAATGTTATGACCTGTTAAAATTTGTGCAATATAGAAAATGAAACAACATACAGTAAAAATAGAAAACAAATTTAACATAAAAGTACACGAGAGTAAAATAAAAAACATGGTTAAATTCTTTTTGAGTTAACTTAAAAATATATATATACAAATGATTCTGGTAGTACAGTCGGTAACAAAAGTATCCGAACACTAACAAAAATTCTTATATGAAAAAGGTAGAGTTAATACTGTTTTGTTAAATTCCTTGTCGAATCATCTTCTTAGACTCACTAAGAACATGATTCGACAAGGATTTATTTAACAAAACTGTATTAACTCTACTTTTGTACATAGGAATTTTCGCTAGTGTTCGGATACTTTTGTTACCGACTGTAGCATTGGGTACAAACACAGTGTTTCTTAGAAAATCAATGGTTGTACCTTACAATGGATGAAATCGATGCGCATCATTTTGTATCTGCGTTTAAAGGATACGACTCATATGCAACCCTTATCATGATTAAATATTCAACTTTATCGTACATATATAAATACAATTATGTCAAAAGTACTTAAATGATATATAGGACTTAATGAAGAAAAATATGAAATAACAAAGGCAAAGCGCTGTTCTCAAGCAAAGTAATTAGAAGCCAAAATGATGTATTTTGGAAGAGCTATTTGTTCTCGGTAGAAATATGCATTTTTAGTAATATTTCAACACACGGATTCACTCAAGTAACAGGTATGAGACTACAAAATAATCTGGTGTGTCACTCACACGACTTTCTCTTACCCTGAAATTTAATACTATAAATACAGTTTGCAGATTAAAAGGTAAGATGACGAGTACTGTTATGTAAACCTGTGTTAAACAATTCATATTAGGCTTCTGAAGAGTTTTATATGATAATTATTTCTGTGTGAGGGGGATGCACCTACATTTAAATAGAATTTAATTCGGTTATTAACAAATAATTCTGTTTTTAAAAAATAATTTATTAAAATTATTATTTAAAAAAATTATCTTTCATGATAATGCAGACGATTTCCATATTAGAGAAGTAGTATAACACCAAATATAAAAAAAAGTCCATTTTATACTCAATATTAAAAAAAAAAAAAAAAATGTTTTTTTTTTTTTTTTTGTTAAAAGTAAGAAAAATCGATAACTTTGTTTTAAATTACCGCAGATCGATGGTTCAACCATTCGTTTTAAAGGTATTGGCGAGCTCTTTTGAAAGATACCCATCATGAAAATTTACTCCCCTCGTGGGGGGATTTCCCCCCAGGGGGGGGAGGCGAGGCTCCTACATACACAATTTTTTTCCCTGTTAACTATCTCTATTACAAAAAAATATATATTCGTTTCATTTGGTTTAGTTTAGTCTATAGATGTTAAACTCAACTTACCTGCAATTTCCCCCATAGACGTAATGTATTAGAATTTTCTTGATTGTCCCTGTACACGAACCATTTGCTTGATCTTAACGAAAAGATTACTGTAGCATCCCTATATGAGACACATTTAGAATACCAAGTTTGAACTTTCTGCCATAATTTGTTTTTGAGATATGCTGATAACAGATAGACACACACACAGACACACAGACGCACACACAGACACACACAAACATACACACAGACCATTTGCTAAAAACATGATTTTCGTATTCAGGGGACCTCAAAACGTGTAAATATAACAAAATCTCGCGTTCGGAAATTTGACCCAAAAACAATACTTTCTCTTTGGGTCAGAGAAAGTAAAAAAGTGGCTAACAAAATCTAAGAGAATTAGGAAATGTGAATTATACAGATTAATATTATTTGTGCCAATTTTGGACATTTTAATGCAATAGACGACCAATCAGTTTATTCATCTGAATCAAAAGGTAGATTTCAATTAATAAAATGATTATCAATGGAACGTTTATATGAAACTTTTTATAAGAAATTTTATTCTGTTTTCTCTTTTTTCCTTTTGTTTAAGGAAACATTTTTAAGTTTTTCTCACTAAGGATATCAATATTGATTGTACTACATTGCACACAGCAGCTTTTCTTCATTATTACCTAATTTATACTTCTACGAATTTTTCTATTTGCAATGTTTTTTAAAGCGATGTTTTTCAATGTACTGAGAATAATTTAAATAATAATAGTTAGAAAATAAAGTAAAAAATTAGTAATAAGTTTTAAAGCTCTAAAAAATTTAATTTATCGGAGTTACCTCGTTTAGTGTTTTTTAATAGTATTTTTTATTTCAAGTAATTTATAAATAAATTTATTTGATATTATGTAGTAACATAAAGGTTGGATAATTTTCGATAAAAAAATGTATTTTAGTGTGAAATAATTTTCTGTAAACATTCATACACACACACGAATTAAAACAGCATGTGTGATAAGAAAAAATGATCATAAGTTTGCCATAAGTTTGTAATAGAGAAAGTGACACGGAACATATTTAAATGAGCGTAAAAAAGAAAATTAGATGAAATCGAGTTTTTTTAACCATAATTACAATCGACAGTGGGTAAATAGTTTGAATCGATTCGCAATTTCTTGATAGTACATTATTGGGCATGTAGTACATTATTGGGCCAGAAAAATAGTTACAGGCTATTAACATTTGGTAAATCTCTCTCTAGAGAGAAGAACAGTAGAAATAGGGTGAAACATGGAATTAGAGAATCTTTGCATATAAACTCTAATCAGCGTTAATTAGTTCGTTTAATTAGTTAGGCTAACAAAATTTTCGACAACGCAAATAAATTCCAAAATCTCGATCTTTCATATTTTGGGGATTTAGGGGAGAATAGCAATACTCAAACTTTGAAGAATTTAACGGCAATTCTTACTTTTATTTGAATGTCCTAATGGAGTATATTTAATCTATCAGCATAGATGAAGGACACAATCAAGAGTAATTTTCCACAAAAGAAATGTACATAAAGTTACCACATCAGTTCGGATATGCAACTGACGTCTACTTGAAAAGACCATGATCCTCGGAGTTACCATGCCTAGGACATTACAAACACTCCAGTAGCTGCTGGTTCAGTTCTGTGTTTACAAACTTGATCTATGATGATAGGATTGCGTTACACATGAATCTGCACATTTCCTGTATGTAAATACAATCGGCAGCAAAAGTATCCGAGCACTAGCCAATAATTCCGATATAAAAAAAGTACAGTTAAAACTCTTTTTTAAGTGAATTCTTGTCGAATCATGTTCTTAGACTGACTAAGAACATGGCTCGACAAGGATTTTTTTAACAAAGGAGTATTAAGTGTATTTTTTTAGACAGGGATTATTTCTAGTGCCCGGATACTTTTGCTAAAGACTGTAGAAACTTCACAGGTTCGTTCAGTCTAATTTTCCGACATAAAGTATCCAATGGAGTCAAGTACTTTGATCAAGTGAGGCGCATAGTTTCTATCGTATAATAATCAAGAGAACTTGAGTTGGGTATCCATTCTTTAAGGCCATATCCTGTAAGATACGTTGCAAAATAGTTGTACTGGTGCTTTCTCTCATGTCAAGCACTGATTTCTGATGATATCCATGGCAGTGTTTCATATATATCGCATAAAACGATTTATAGCAGGTAATCTTAATCACAGTTATTTACTTTTTAAATTATAATTATAATAAGTAGTTGTTAGAAATTTGAATTGAACCCTTGAACTTTTCAAATTTTAGCATTTTATTGCTTGTTTGCAAATTTTGTGTAGTCTGTATAGCTGATTAATTGAATATTTAATAACAGGATGTGAAAAGGAAGGTATTTGGGGATAAAGAATCTAGTTCTAACAAAAGATTGAATATATATATATATATATATATATATATATATATATGAATCTCAAGAATACGTTTTTAAAGTAAACCGTTTGACAGATGATGGTGATATCATAATTAGTGGTGGCAATAATATTTATTGTAGTCATGTTACGATTACAAATGTACTAAAGTGATAATTGATTCCCCTTCAGATTTAAAAAAGTAAAAAAACCCATTACTATACATTTGAAGATAAACCTTATGACTGTAATATACATGGCCTTCACATTTAAAACAAACTAAAAATAGTACTCCACAATTATGTAATTTTTAATTATAACTAGATTAAAAAAGAAAAAAAAATCCACAGCAGCTTGGTGAACGGATGTATCTAACAGCGATGGTCAGAAGATTAAATAATTAAATAATAATAATGTAAATAATTTTAATTAAAATTGCGAAAAAATATTATTTTTAGTTAGGACAACTCTCTTAAATTTCCTTTTTAGTCAATGTTTAGTATGAAATGCTCGCATTTTAACGTTTTACCAATTTTTAAAATTAATGAAAAGAGACTTTTTTATCAGTTAATTTTTATTGCCAATCCTTAAAAATTATTTAAAATAGTGAGTTTTGAAGCTCTTTATAGTTTACTAACTAACAGCATTGCGGTATTTTTATCATTATTATTATTATATAGTTATGATTTTTTTTCCCTAAGTAATTTTCCTTTATTCATTTACAAGGAATCGACGTTAGCATTTAATACTTATTATTTAATTCATCTGCATTTGATGACGAAATATCGTGCATTCCCGAAAATACTTTTAAGAAACACCTGTTAAAAGGTGAATTTTCCCAACTAGTTGCTTTCTTGCTTTTAAACATAGCTTTATTTTCTCCATTAGTTCACATTTTTTATTTTGTTAGTTCAAAAATGAATAAATATTTTTTAAATTTTGTTTTGCGTGGCATTTTTCTTTGGATTTTCGGTATTATCATCAATAATATTTTTTACTTCGTATAAAAGATTGTTTGTACAGAAATCTTGCTAATATCATTCAGTTAACTGGGAATAAGATTTATTTAGGTTAGGAAAATTTTAGGTTATTTGAAATTACAATGAATAAGCATTATTCAAAAATTATTATAGAATAAAAAGTGCACAAACTGGTAATTTTCCTGTAAATAAATTTACAGGAAAATAGAGTATTATTTATTTTTATTTAAAATTACCCCAAAATAGTATATGACTTTATAACTATCAATATGTTGTAATAGAAAGTCTGAAAAGAAAGGTTTTATCTTTATAATTTCTTGTTTTTATTGTCCATATTAAGAGATGAATAGAGAATTTACAGTAGTCTGAATAATAATATGTCTAGCGATCATATAGATAATCATTTTCCAAACTAAATTTTAGTCCACTTTCTTCCATAGACCTACTAAACATGTAGTAACTCGAAACTAAATATCACTATTTATGAACTGCATTATTTGAGGGTCACAAATCGGAGAGGACAAAACAATAAACTATTTTATTAACGAAAAAAAGTTAATAAATTTTGAAAAAAATTATAAAGTATTCTGTTAACGTGACAACACTTGTTACTCAAATTGATTCTTACGTTTTAGGATTAAAAAAAAAAAAAAAAAAAAAAAAAAACATTTTATAGCAACAAAAAGGACGGGTAGATTATTTGAAAACAAAATATACAATAATTATGCAATGGTTGTGTAGAGTTATTAATAATTTATTGTAAATTTCTCTATTGTAAAGCACAGACTTTACTTATTAGTGCTTGCTGTTCCTGATTTTTTTTTTTTTCACTTTCTCCAATGAGCCTCTAATTTAGCTAAACCTTTTATACGTACATTTCTTTCTTTATGACAACTTTGCTAATTGCCCTTAGTGCAGCACTAGTGAGACGTAAAATCCCTTAACCCACAATCCTCTACGACCACAATGAGTTATGCAGCCATAAAGCTGTTGATTTTATTGTCTTATGTATACTGTGCCTGTGCTATCTATATTATGAAAAAACTAAATTAAAAGATAATTAGTTCATGTTAAAATTATTTACAATTTTTTTCAGTAAAACTTTTAATTTATCATTTTAACAGCATTTATTTTTCCATTTTAGATACAAGATGCACACAATATCATCAAGCATTCAAGACATATAGAAACAGCACTACCAAAAGGTAAGCGAAGACATTATTTCACGCTGAATATAATATTTAAAATTTTATTAAATTTAATATAAGAAACTATTTTGACAAAAACATTTTGAAAAGGGTAAACATATTTTATGTGTGATGAACTATAAAAACTTCCAACATGATTTATCTCATCAACATCGCTAAAATATGAATCAATCTTGGTTAATCCATTTTGCGCTGGTGTTGCGTTCACGCAACACCAGATGTAATTGTGTTTAACAGTTAACTAAGAAAGATATTTTATATTAAGTATTGTTTTTAAGTAAAGAAAGAATAGATGTTTATTTTATTACAAAAAAAAAAAAAAAAAAAAAAAAAAAAATATCTGAAAAATAATTTTATATTTAAAAATAAATTTCAAACTTGAAGCACTAATCAATCCAAAACTTTTGAAAATCTTCATATTTGAATAAGTTTTTATAACTTGTAAAAAAATGTTTCATAATAAAATAATTACTTTTGAAGTCATCTGTGGTTTTTGCTGTTTTATGCTCCTTCAAGGAAATTTCCATAAACATTTATTTGTATTCATTCTATACTCTTATTCCACTTAAGTTGTACAAATACAACACCCTGTATTTAATAAGATAAGAATAATTTTAATAATTTTATTTTAAATAACTGTTATATATTATCATAATGTATTTATATATAATGTATATATAAATACATTATATATTATTGTACATATTATTGTATATAATGTACTGTATTTAGAAAAAAAATCATTATTTCTAGTTTTGGCGGTTAATAGGTTAAAGCGAATAAAAATCTTTAGCAAAGAGGCTGTTCAATAAAACATGCACAACAAAATGTACAGGGTGTCCAAGAATTATCTTTACAACTTTGAAATTTAATAACTTTTGAAATAAAAAGGATATTCACGTTCTGTGTTCTGCAGTTATTAGTGCAACTCATAAAGTTTTGTTCTGTTTAGGTTAGCCAGTTGTAACTGAGCATGTGGACCCCACAGGAGAAAGAACAATGTGTGGCATGGTTAATTGAGAGCAAATCGGACACACAAGTTCAACGCAATTGCAGGACCAAATTTGGCAAGGCGCCAACATCCAGACCCACCATCCGTGCATGGCACACCAGCTTCATGACCACAGGCTCAGTGTTGCATAAGAACTGATTATTTTGGACTGCACTGGAATGCTTCGCGAACCCGCTCAACAGTTTCATCACTTGTGCTGAGTCGTCCTGCTTCTTTCTTATGTAACACCCTGTGGTCATGAAGCTGGTGTGCCATGCCCGGATGGTGGGTCTGGATGGTAGCGCCTTGCCAAATTTGGTCCTGCAATTGCGTTGAACTTGTGTGTCCGATTTGCTCTCAATGAACCATGCCACACATTGTTCTTTCTCCTGTGGGGTCCACATGCTCAGTTACAACTGGCTAACCTAAACAGAAAAAAAACTTTATGAGTTGCACTAATAACTGCAGAACACAGAATGTGAATATCTTTTTTATTTCAAAAGTTATTAAATTTCAAAGTTGTAAAGATAATTCTTGGACACCCTGTATTTATTAAAAATAAGCTCGTTGCTTTCCAAAAAAGGTATTAGACGGAAGCATCTGGATTGCATTATTCATTGTTTTCTTTTAAGCTAATATTTATTTTCTTCTTAAAAGTCCAGGGTTCCCACAGACCTGCTATCTTCTACAACTCAACAATAAACATTTTTTATTTTAAATTTATTGGTTTATTTTATGGACAAAATAGCTAGTCAACATTAATGTTAGAAAAAAAAAATGGTGTGGGAGCCCTAAACCCTTTTTCACCTTTACTACAGGACTGGTGGACAGTTTTCGATTTTAACTTTGCATTTTTTCGTGCATTTTTTTTTATTATTTGATTTACTAGTTTTTTTTTTTTTCACACTTGTAATTACAGGCTTTTTTTATTATTATGATTTTTCTGCATTTATTTTACTTTTTTCCGCTTTTTTATCCTGTTTGTGCAAACTGCAGTGGTAAAATAGCAAGACCAGTGACCCGGATATTGAAAAACTGCATTAATCTTAGAGACACTATATAGAAAAAGACTTATTTCTTATGTGTCTGACCATCTTATTTTTATACATCCAAAAGTAACGAACGAACTTAAGGAAGTGAAAATCAATCTGTTCAAGTGCACTATATCACTCATTGTAGTAGAATTCTGCTCTTACGAGAAATGTAATTCTAAATTTATCCATTTATCGTTTTTAATTTTGCATAAAGTTTAACTTTTTAATTTCAATTTTTGATGGAGATAAGAAATAGTTATGGTCAGATGTTAACATTGAAGAGAGTATACTGGACGTAAAGTTGCTTCAAGATATTATTAAGCAATACTTTCGGTGTATACGAGTATAACCCGTGAGGCAACAGACCAAATTATATTTAAAAATTATGTTTTGTTTGCCACGTCTGGTAACAAAGAAATCGCTCATTTCTGTAAAAGGTAGATGCACATAGAGTAGAAAAATACAATTTTCCCTCAAATATAATTGCAAAGAATTTTTTTACAAGCAAAAAAAAGACATACAGCAATATTTTCATAAAAACTGTTTAAATGCTTTCAAATTTTATATTTAAAATTTTACAATATATTCAATTTTATTTTTTTCTATTGAAAAATAATAAAAAATGTTTTAAAACTAGCTTTAAAGAGCAAAAAAAAAAAAAAAAAAAAAAAAAAAAAAATGAAAAATGAAAAATAATCTTTTTCCTATGTAAGTTATATGCCTTTTAAGTAGAATGCCATATAATTATGCAACTAAATAACGTTTGCTTTTAAAGCACATTCACTTTAAAAGTAAATACACACTGAATTCCGTATATTTTCTGTTTACCCTCGAATACAATTATTATTGCAATGAATTTATTTATTTATTTTTTAGTTGCATGAGTGTACATGTGTAATTCTAACGATGTCCATTATTATATAATCGACGACAATAATTTTGATAGTTCTAGTAAGAACCCACCTTTTTAATATAAATAATGTAATCAATGATACTTAATTATACTTAAATTTAATTAATATCTAAAAACAAATAAAATCATACTTTTTGCACCACATGCATTATTTTTAAATAAAATAGAAGGCAACCATATAATGCAAAAGTGTTAAATTGTGTTGATGCATATTTCACACACACAAAAAGTTCAGCAAAAATAATTAAATAACAGTAATTGTAATAACATTAATGTCTTAAATAACAAAATAATAATAATAAACAACATAATATTTATTTACATATAATTATTGTTACAAAGTAGTAGAATGCATAAATACATATATATGTATTTCAGCAGTTGTGTCGTGAGAATTGTTGAATAGTATACTCAAGTCAGAAGAAAATGCAATGAAAATATTTTGAGACGAGCTAATTCATTATATATATATATTTATTTACTTATCACTAATGTATATATATATATATATATATATATATATATATATATATATATATATATATATAAATAACCATAAATTATTTAAATAGGGGAATATTATGTACAATATATTTCTAACAACTAATAATGTTTTCGTAGGATTAATTGTTATTTTTCGATCCTTAATCCAAGTTTTCAGACATTCCCTACTTACTTCTAAATTTTTCTTCTCAAAAGAATCAATATAATTGCTTTGTATCATGGTGCCATTAGTATTATGTGTGGTACTTTCTACCGTCTAAAGTTTCTTTAGTAAAATTAATGTTATCCAAAACAAGAGCTGTAATATACTTTTGTTTTAAGCCGGAAGGGAGCATATTAAATGAAAAAAGTTGCATTTGAGTGAGTACTGTGTCATATTTTAAAACTGCAGTGTGAGAAAAAGAGTATCCTAAGCTATTTAACAGATTAATTAGTGTTGCAGATCCAGTTATATGTCTTACTGCCATTACTAACAATTTATGCTTGGGGGTTTGTTTCTTACCTTTAAATATATATATATATATTTACTAGCAGGCTACGCCCGCTGCGCTGGTCACCATTTTTAAATGAATCACTATAGTTAATGAATTCTCAAAATTGCATCAATTTTTATCATGCGAAGAAAAAAATGTGATTGGCAAAAATGTCGCAACGGGTCCCCACTGTCCTTGGCAGCGCATGCAATTGTGCGCTGCGCGCGCGCATTTATCTTCAACACTCTTAATGAATCACTTAATCATCGTAAGGGAAAAACATAAAAAAAAAAAAAATCTCCCATCAAAGGAATAATTGGTTCGGGCCACCACTGCCTGCGGCAGCGCATACAGGCGCGCAAGGCTCGCATGCTCCTTCACCTACCGTTCCCGCCCCTCCTAATTATTTTAGACTTTAAAAAATACTCGCAGTCGTTCTCTCGGGCTTTTAAACCTAATAATACAGGGTAGTCCGAAAAACATGATAGAAAGTATTTTAAGTTTCTGATTTCAAATATATTGATGCAAATATAATTCTTCCATATTATAATAGCACATATAGTACCATTTCAGTTGAATGCTTAATTACCGGAAATAAAGAATAAGCAATATAAAATCACAAACCTTTTAAGATCGATTATATATCGTAGGAAAATTTTATGAGAATAACCGATGTAATGTCCCCGTTCGACGGGAATGTCGTTCAGAGTTCAAAAAGAAAAGGACGCTTAGTGAAGAGATAATCGCGCAGTAAGTTATAGCACTCTAAAGTCGCAGTGATTTTTAAGCCATCAGATGACTGATGTAATGGTCCTAATCTCCCATTGATTTTCATTGTTTATAGGTTGATGGACAGATATGAATCTACGGGAAGTGTTTAGGATGCAAAAAGAAAGGCGTCGGGACGAAAATCAACAGTTGTTACTGACGACATCAGGGAGCCTGCACGCTCATACTTTGAGGATCAGCCAACCACTTCCACTTGACAGGCGGCCCAACACTTAAGCATATCCAAAACATCATTACAAAGGCTAATGAAAGCAGTAGGATTGTGTCCAAACAAGATCCAAATGTGACAGCCGCTAAAGGTGGGGGGTGGGGGGGGGGGGAGGGATACTGTGCAGCGGAGAGATTTCGCAAACCACATAATCGAGGAACTTAAAAATGGTTCCATCAGTGAATACAAGATCTGGTTCAGTGATGAGACCCATTTTCAGTTGAATGGTTTAGTGAACAAACAAAACTGGCGCCACTGAGGTACGGAAAATCCTCATCTCAGCGCCATCTCTTCACTGCATCCACAAAGGGTCATGGTATGGTGGTGTGCCATATCGTCGAAGCAGATAATTGGTCCGATATTTATTGATGGTGTGGTCACAGGAGTGAAGTATCGAGAGTTGCTAGAGCGTCACTTTGGCCCTGATGCGGGCCATCTCCACAGGATACGCCGGTACTGGTTCAAGCCAGATGGGGCTCATCCATAAAAAAACTTTTGACGTCTTCACGATGCTTGAAACGACGTTTGATGAGCGTTTGATTGCATTGGATGCAGAGAAATTCACGGGGCACGGGATAGAGTGGACCGCATACAGTCCGGACCCAAATCCGTGCGACTTATTCTTATGGGGTTACATGAAGGTTAGAATCTATAGGAATAGCCCTGATTCACTGGAGGACCTAAAATTGGCTATCAGAAGTGAGATTGATGCACTTGATTACGACACACTCCAGCGCATTATGACAGAGTTTCGGAACCGGCTATATAACACTATAGTCGGGGATGGTAGACATTTTAAGCATTTTGTATATTAAATGTCATTCATATCTTTATTCAATAAAATATGTTTCATGTTCTTGCATGTTGTCTTTTTTCGACAATGATCGCTTACTTTCTATTATGTTTTTCGGACCACCCTGTACTAATTTCCAACATTTTATCTGAATTTCTTTATTTTTACCCCTGCGCCCGATCCCTTCCCGCCCTTCGTAATAATTCTGTACTTTCGAAAATATCCGCAATCGATTTATCGGGTCTCAAAACCTAACAACACTAATTTTCAGCGCTCTAACTCTTATTTATATATTTTTGCCCTTTTACCTCCCCTTCCCGTCTACCCTAATAATTTTACAAATTCGTAAATATACGCAATCGATTTGTAGGTATCAAAAATCTCCATGTACCAACTTAATAACTTTACAAATTCGAAAATATACGCAATAGATTTGTAAGTATCAAAAACCTTTATGTACCAATTTTGAACGACCTAACTCTATTTTTATTTTTTGCCCCTCCGTCCCCTCCTCCCGCCCCTCCTAATAACTTTACAAATTCGAAAATATCCGCAATCGATTTGTAAGCATCAAAAACTTTTATGCACCAATTTTGAACGGTCTAACTCTATTTTTTTTGCCTTTTCGCCCCCCCCCCACACCTTTCTGACCCTCCTAATAACTTTACACTTTCAAAAATATTCTCATTTGACTTGCAGGTCTCTAAAACCTATCTGTACCAATTTTGAACGGTCTAACTATATTTCTACTTTTTTACCCCATAGCCCCCCTTTCCCGCCCCACCTGGGACGAATTTCTAAAATTAAAGAAATTAGTTTTTATGTATTTATGGGAAATATATTTTAGAGCAAAAATATCTTACACATATATTTTTTTCTGTTTGCAATATAAAGGATTATTTCAAATCACGTTTTGCCCCCTCTCCTCCCTTCTTGGGGGCTGAATTTCGAAAACTCCAGAAATTAGTTTTTAGGTATTTGTATTAGCTATATATTAGAGCAAAAATTTCACATATATTTGTGTTTCTGTTTGAGATATATAGGAGTATGTGAAACCACGTTTTGCGCATGTGAAATCACGTTTTGCCCCCTTTTCCCCCCTTGGGTGCCGAACTTCTAAAATTCCAGAAATTAGTTTTTAGATAATTAAATTAGCTATATTTTAAAGCAAAAATTTTACGGATATCTGTTTTTTTTTTTTTTTTTTGAGATATGAAGGTTTTTGTGAAATCACATTTTGCCCCCTACACCCCCTTGGGGGGCGAATTTCGCAAAATCGCTTCTTAGGGGGTGCTTACACTATATATGTTCTATAATCTGACCCAGTTTCGAGTCAGTGGCTCCAGTAGATTTTGCTGTGCGTTGATGAGTCAGTGAGTGAGTGGAAGTACTCTTTTATATGTATAGATATAGAATCATAACTGAAAATATATCACCAGAAAAATGTTTTGAAGTAGAAGGCAATATACATTTCAGTAATGGTGACTCATCAGTTATTTGTTTTAAATGCATAGCTGAATGACGCACATTTTGCAATTCTTCAAGATCATTAATACACTGTAAAAAATATGTCCTATTTGCTGCCAGAAATTCTCTGTAATTTGAAAAAATACGCGTAATTTACGAAAAAACTACGTTGTCAGAACGTAGTTTTTGTAATTACAGAAAATTTCTGGCAGCAAATAGGACATATTTTTTACAGTGTAGCTTTTGAAGGGATGAAATCATCTACTTCACTCCTTGTTTCTGTCATTGTGCCTTCAGCACCAAGTAAAATCAGTTTCGTTATCACTGGAATAGCACATAATAAGTTCTGATTGATTACGCTACCTTAGTTAAACATATATATAAGGAGAAAAGACACGAAAAAACCACGCTGTTAAAACTACAGGTGACATATGGCACCCTCTGAGGTTGAAAAGCTTGTCTCACTGGTGACAGCCCTAGGGGTGCCAAATAGCAATTAAAAAGGGTGAAAAAAAATAGCACCCCTAATTCAGGGTGCCTTAAAGGGTGAAAGATGACACCACAAATTAGAATAATGGCACTCCTACTCCAAGGTGCTCCGGGATTGAAAGGATGGCATCCTAAAGGGAGAATAATGTCACCCACATGGGAAAGCATCCTTATTCCTTGATGTACAGTGGATTTCCTCCCCCCTCTGGTTCTGTTGCAATTTTATTTATTGGTTTGAACCGTGAAATACAAGGTGTTTATCCCTTTTCACTTTGAGTTTTCTAGGGTAAATAATCAAAACCATGGTATCTCAGTATTGTAATTTTGTAATGGCATTTGACTACATGTGATCTTTTCTAAAATTTTCAAATAAAGATAAAAGTGTTTAGGATTTCGACTTATTTAATCGTTTAGCCGTGCTCCAACAGTCATAAATACACTCGGATTGCTCTAGTTTTGTTATGTCATCGGCATTTACTACAGCGTGATCCCTATTTAAAATGTAACATGTAGTAATTATAGTTTATCAACAGAGACAGCCAAAAGTATTGTTACATTAGATGAATAGAAAAAAAAATATTTCAGGTACATTTTAATGGCGTTCTACCATTTGAAGCATAAAACTGATATGCATTAATGAAGTGTACTAATACCTGAATTCTGTGGAATATGGGTGTGCAAATCATTTATTATTCATTTACAGAGCCTCACAGGAGTTTCATTACATAATTCTCTATGGAAAACTGTTTGCATAATATTTCATTTGTGTTACACTATTTAATATATAATAATTCTCATTTATAGGTTTTTTTTTTTTTTTTTTTAACAGTAATACAAAAGATATTGGATACAGTACTGTATCCGAAGTAATGTCTCTTAGCGATAATTTGTGGAAGTGCGTTTTCAGCTATGATATGCATTTTTAAGTTCAACTAATTTTGGATATTATAGGTTATGTATAAATGCTATATATTATGTACAGGGCTACACAAAAAAATTCGTCATTGCTCAATATAAGCGTGAATTGTTCAAAGGTAGTTTTTATTTATTGAATTATGAATTTTTAAACTCAACTATATTTAATGCACTAAAATGTTTGTAGAACATAAAACCATATACAGGGGACACAAAATGCATAAATGATCTCTGAGTGATAATTTCTAAAAGTTAATTCAGAAGATTTTTGTTTTTTGCTTGAATTAATTTTTAGCTTAATAAATGCCACACATAATATATATATATATATATATATATATATATATATATATATATATATATATATATATATATATATATATATATAAATGATAGATATCGTAATAAAATTTAACCTTAAAATTTGGCAATTAATAGATACAAAACAATACCAACACAACAAAAAATAGAACTGATTTTAACTTATAGGTAAGACTGACACAAAAATGTTGCAATACAGATTAAGAACCAATAAGAGACAAAAACAATTTAAATTACTTACGCCGAAATAAATGATAATAATAATAAAGGACCATTAATTTTAATGACAGAGAAAATAACTAAAGGACCACAGAAATAATAATTGGATAAAAATGCTTAAAATTAGAAGTAAAAACACGTCAGGGGGCATGTACTTTATAAAGCTGTGAAAGCTGCATCGATTTCGTAAAACAATATAGCTAATCATAGCAATTAATATTGTTCCAGCCCCGATCGAGGAAGCAAAACCATTTCGAATGAGAAATTAAATAAATTATTAAATCAAATCATCAAGGAATCCAGAGAGAAAACTAGAAAAAAGTAGAGTAGCCACATGTGAAACTTTTACACAAACTGGAGAATAGGAAGATGGCAAAAAATTATTAAAATTAAAAATAAAAGCATTGCAAACTTCGATTAATCGATAAAGAATTAACGTCTGAGTTGTTTCATTAACGATTAAATTCATTGAGTAATTATTTATTGAGTTAGTGAAATTTTAATTTTAAGTTAGTTAAAGTTTAAACAAGTTAAATTTTAATTTAAATTGTACGTAAATCAATGAACATTAAAACTTTCATAGAAAGGAAATTAATGTTAGAAAACATTAATTCAGCAGTGAGCAAGCGCCATCTAGCGTAAACAATAAATCAGTTAAATTAATTCAGGTTCAAACAAACCAATGCTATAAGGAGTATTTTTAAGAAGTTTTATCTTCAGGAATTAAGAGAATATGTGGCACCACTTAAATAATTAGAGATTTGATTAGTGGATCTTGATAATGTTAAACCTAAAATATTAAAACTAAATTAGTTGAATTTAATAATGTTAATCCTAAAATAATTAAACTTAAATTCAAAGTTATTAATAAGAATTAAATGTTAAGTTGTAAAAAGACTCAATCACAAGGAATAATCCCAAAAAGCACGCTTGTAAGGATAAGCAATACAAGGCAGTCATCAATTGTTAAAGTTTTTTTTTTAATTTTATTATTATTATTATTATTGTTATTAAATTGGATATATTGTTCAAACTAAAAATGGGAAGCCACTAATAGCCAAATGCACTCAATTAAATTTAACGAAAAAAATGTTCATAACTCATAATATCAACCAGAAAAAATAAGAAGAATGTAACTTGCAATAGCAATAATCCCTTTTTTTTTTCTCCATCCTGTACAAACATGTACAGTCGGTAAAAAAAGTGTCCGAACACTAGCAAAAATTCCTATGTAAAAAAAGTACACTTCATACGGTTTTGTTAAATAAATCCTTGTCGAATCCTGTTTTTAGTCAGTGTAAGAACGTGATTCGATAAGGATTTATTTAACAAAACTGTATGAAGTGTACTTTTTTAACACAGGAATTTTTGCTAGTATTCGGACACTTTTGTTATAGGCTGTATATTGCCATGTATTTCTTCTACTTATTGATAAAAGTCAGGGCGCGAAATTTCCGCTCGCCAGCTCGACTGTGGCGAGTAAAATTTCAGTCTAAATGTAGATAGAATTCTTACAGTATACGGTGCTACAAAAAAAAAAAAATCGATTTAAAACATAAAATTTTGCTAATCTTAGGCCTCCTAAACAAAAAAAAAAAAAAAAGTTTTTAGTCCTCTCTTTTTCCTCTCTTCGTCCTCTCTTTTTCCTCTGTTTTTCGTCTCCTCTTTTTCAAATGAAACGGATTTAGTCCTTAATTTCAAAAATTTCGCAAAACTGGGAAGCTAAATCGGCTGTTGGCTATATCGAACGGTGAACACTAACCTTTTCCTGTCGCAAAAGAGCAACTTTCTAATAAACTTGTCAAAGCATATTATGGTTTATGTCTATTAAGATTGTTCGAATCACAAAGAAATAAAAGTATTCCCCTTATTTCTACGGTTCTTTGATCCAGAACACGGAATCACCATTGAAATTGTCATGAAATCATTAAGGTGGTGCTACAGTTTTGATACACGGTGGGTTGACGTGTGTTCTCATTTTTGCATGAATAATTGTCCTCATAAAAATAGACCCATTATAGTGAGAGGTTCTGTCTTCGAAGCTGGTATACGTGAGACGTTGGGTTCGATAACTGATCGCGATCGTTGGCTTAGCAGTTAGGCGTTTCCGTGGTTTTCTCAGAAACTAGCGTAAATATGGATAACCTCTTAGAAAGATCCCACGGAGGACTTTACTACTCAGGCCTTGCCCAAGTGCAGACAATTGGCCTTAATGATAACACTACCAACACCTCACAAAAATATGAAAAGTTAGTTGAATTCATTTCATGTCTTCCTGACAAAAACGCTTCCACAAAGCAACTGTTTTCTTCAATGAACAAAATGTAGACATGTGAAAAAAATCCCCTTTATATACCTACTTTAAATTATTAACTACTAAGACTAATTTAGGTTATACTTGTGAGAACTTTTATAAAATGTTGATAAAGAATGTCTGTTCTTTAAAATATAACAAATCGTTTCATCTGCCGAATATTAATTTTATTTTTTCATTTGCGAATTTTCTTTTTTCTTTTATGATTATGATTTTAATAAAAAAAATTGTCCACCAACTTTTTTTATGCAACTGCATAAAAGTACCACAAAAAAAAAAAAAAAAAAAAAAAAAAAAATGTTTTTGTCTATAGCAAAAATTAATATAATTAAAAAGCAAATCTATATTGTCCAGTGACACCTATAAAAATTAGGGATTTTTCCTTTCGCATCCGTATATTATTAATTTAAATTAAGGTGTACTGATCCAAATTCATCATATGAGATACAAAAAAAAAAGTATCCACCACTTGTGTGAAGTAGCTTTTGAATCGGTTTTTATAATAATTTTCATTCAATTTTGTGTCCTCTAAAATCACCTCTTTTTAAAAATTGAATGTCTTCTATTTTTTTATATATATATATAAAGACATTGCGTAATTTCTCCTCTTTTACCAATAAAAAATTCTGGTTACCTTATACGTAAAAAATAGAGTAAGTTAACCGTGTATTGTGGCGAGTAACTTTTTTTTCCAGCGAGTGTAATCTAAGTTGAAATTTCGGGCCCCGTAAAAGTTATTGACAATGATTTTTCATCGATTATGCGTTTTATTAGTAGATTCAAAGAAAATAATTGTTTTTATATCACTCTCTGTCCAATTTTCATGAAATTTTGTATAACAATCATTTACTGTTTATGAAAAATTACAGTAAGTGTCAAACTTTTTTTTTTTGTGTCACCCTGTTACCGATTTTAGTGATATTTAAGCAATTATTTTCCTCTTTATTCAGTCATCCCCCCCCCCTAACCCGTTAGATATAAATAACAATTAGTGTAAATTTTCTTAATAGTGATATTTGTAATAATTTTTAATGAAATGGAAAGTATAGTGATATAAAACAGTCATCTTCTTTTCCTCTGTCCCCCAGTCCTCCTCCCCAGACATATGTAATTCTCTGTAATTTTTCATTAACAGAAGTGATAGTTACACAAAATTTCCACAAAAACTCGATCATAGGGTAGTTAAAAAATCATTTTATTTCCATGTACTTCCATTACACTTCTAATCAACCATACGTAACATAATAATTACAAAACTTTGAATAAACACCATAAATGCAATAAACTCGCAGCAATTGTTTCGGATCGAAAGAACACACGACCCTTCGTCAGGCGAACAAAGTAGGCACAAGTGATGCAGTCAAAGCGGCAACGCACATCTGCAGCACTCGTGCGTACTTTGTTCGTATATTACACTGATGATGTTCGAATAAGTTTTCGAATTGAACTTATTGAGAATTTTCGGAGATTTTTGGACACAGTGTGTTCTTTACCATTCAGATTAAGCCATACTGTTTGTGAGTGAAGAATTTTTCAAGACACTTTTTCCGTAAAATTCATTAGTTTTTCGTTATTGAAATTTTCAACAAGATTATACAGTACCATCAAGATGAGGTGGGTGCCTTTTCCCTTGTTTACAGACAAGCATCACATCATAGATTTCGGCAGTTATTGTAGTCCTTAATATATCTGAACGTATTAGTGTAACCCAGTAAAATTTAACTTGAAGCATACCATATATCACAGAAAACATTTTTTTTTAGCATATGAATAATAAATATCGATTTAACTAAGGTTTGTGCAGTACAAAGTTATTTAAACAAGATTTATAAAAAATACACAATGCATTGGCACCCTTTTGGATATCCTTTCACACAGATCAAATGTTCTATTTATACCGTTTTATACAGGAAGAATTCCATAGTGAATTTGAAAACATTCTGAAAATATTTATGGACTTTAGAAACAGGCAGACAACAAACAGACAGACGGACAGTTAAATGGATAGAGAGACACACATATAGACTAATTTAAATTATAATCATTCTTAAACATGATTAGAAAGTTTTAAAAACGCTTTATACAAACAAAAATGCCATTGCTGAAATTTCCAATTGTAGCTTTTAATATATCTGAATATTTTTGTGTGGCCCTGTAAATATTAATGCCAATCATAAAAAATCATCAATGCTAAAGAAAATCATTTTTTTTTTTTTTTTTTTTTTTTTTTTTTGTGAATAAGAATGATAAATATAAACTTATAGAAGTAACCTCTCATAGAACGTAGTGCTTTGGAATTCTCTCGAGTGCCCCTGTACACAAACCATTTGTGGTATTTACTCCATTTTCAATAAGTAGCATTTCCTAGTAAACTTGAAGCGCATATACCAGATACAAAAAATTCCATAAATGTTTACGGGAGTTAGAGCGGGACCGTGCCTCAGATGGACCGATAGACAGAATTAAGAATTAAAAATTAATGTGCAAGTTGCCCATTGGGGAGCACTGCAAATTTTTAAAAGAAATGTCATGTTAAACCCATGTGCAATTATTCACTTAGTTTCGTGACATGGCAAGTGAATCTGAACGATATCAGCTCTCGCCGTACGGACTAGTATTAATATTTGTTTCAAATCAGTGATAACAGCCGTCTTTTCGAGTTACTCGTAAACATTCTCACCAATATGCCACTGTTTTGGAAACCGCTATGGGCGATATGAAATTCTTTCGTTATATTCGTCACATTATGCCCAGTGCTCCAGGTTGTATGTCCTCCATTGAAACTTATTTCTATTTACGTTTCATTTAAAGTTTATTTGAACAAAGCGGACGTCTGCCACCATCTTTTATTTTATGTCATCATTTATTTTGTATTCGCAGTTTGAATTACGCTAATGTCCGTAACAAGATAAATGCTTATCACGTGATCTGTGATGTTCTGTTATTAAAATTTGCTCAAATTTTCTACCAAAACGAAGTTTGTTTCTTATATTCAGAAGCTGCATTTGGGGGGGGGGGGGCAAATTTCCCAGCTCTATGTTTCTAAATGTTGTCTGTCCTTAACTTTTGCACACTAGTATTTTTCTGTTCACGTAATGAAGACACTATTGTAAAATATTTTAATATGTCATCTAAAAATTTATGTGAGTGAAAAATTACTTTAAAAAAAACCTAAATTATTGATCTGGATAAATATGTATTTTTAGATATGAATGAACATTTGTTTCAGGTTTGAGGTGAAAGGCAAGCAGTGAGTCACTTCAATATGCGGCCTCTCTCACCACAAGACATTTATGATTTATTTTGCTGCTTTCCGTTCGGAAGAGCGCAGACACCTGCTGGCTGAAACAAAACAATAAATAGTAAGTATTTATTGCTTATATCAGTGATGCCAGATTGGGGATTTTGTCCCTATTTTGAGGATTTTTTAGGCTTCAGGGGACAATTTTGGGTACCAAATGTTTGTGGGGACTTTTTTGGGGTATTCTAAAATTTTTGGGGACAAAACTGGGGAGTTCTTCAACTTTCTGTCAATGTTGGCAACGTAATGATTTATCCCAACGACCAGGGATTTTCAATAGCTTTATTGTTATTTGGGGATTTTTTTCAAAAATTGCCTTTATTTGGGGAAAAATCTGAGCTTAAATCCACTTAAATCTGCTTGATTTTTTTTTTTTTTTTTTTTTTTGAAAAAAAAATTATTTTCCCTTTTTAGTAGAAATCAAGTTGGGGATTTTTTCGAAAAAATCCCCTGATTTGGGGAAATTTGAAGACCTGTTTGAGGAAATAATTTTCGACCATCTGGCATCACTGGCTTATGTATGTATATGATATCTAGGACAATTCAACGAGAAGAGATGACTAAGAGGAGTTTGGCTTCTAAAATATTTACAACATGGAAAAGGGGAATTAAATCTAAAGTGCAGATTTTTTTTTTTTTTTTAATCACGTTACGGGTTATTCTTCATTGTTTCAGAATAACAAATGTTAAATTATGCTAAAATATCAAGAAGCAAGAATAGAAAATATAGTTCCAAGAATATTTTTAACTCTTTTTATTATTCTGCATATATTATTCTTATTCTTATTCTTATTCTTATTTTCTGTGTAAAGGCGTAAGCGAGACTGTAGACATTTTTACTTCGTTCATCATTTCATATTTCCCTGTAATATAACGGAATATTTTTATTATTTATTTTGGCATTAGAGCTTTCAAAATTTTTAAATACACCATTCTTTATAGTATTAGATGTAAATTGTGGTTGATTCAGTGTCAGAAACATTTGAAAAGCCTATCCAGATGTAGATGAGAGGAGGGTATTATGGAATACCATTTACATTTCTTAAAATAACTTTACTTGTTTTTAATAAAAATCCCCAAAATCATGATGAGTACATAGTGTAATTATTTGTAATGAATTGTCAATGAAAAAAAATCCATAAAAAGTTTACTTTAAAAAAAGTTACAAATGGAGGTTAATATGAAATAGTCGGGTAATATGGAATAGGTGGTTTAAGCTGTTTAAATCATAGGAAAACTAATTAGACTTCATAAAATCATCTTCGGAGAATTTTCTGTGACAGAAGATACATTCGGCATCTTTATTTTCTGTTTCTTTAGTTGAATACATGAAGTCAATTTCAGATGATACTATAAAATACCTAGTATTCCATAATACCCGACACGCCATCTTTAAAAATGAACTTTTAAATTGATAGACAAAATATTTTCAGCTAAAAAACGACCAATGTATAACAAATTACAATTCTTTGAGCCTACATTATGCAAAACATCACTGCTCAAATCACATGTGTACTAGTAAGTTTAAATGTTTGAAAACTTACCTGCAAAAATTTTTAAAAATCACAAAACATACTTTGTTCTATAGAGAATGGTACGACAGCAACAAGCGGTCGCTTCTTACTGTATTGCTTCATGGGAATCCTTCTTAAGTAATTCATAGTATTTCGACGAGATAGTAGCACCAATCAGAGCCGAAACCTCGGTATTCCATATTTCCCGACTATTCCATAATCCTCTCCTCTCCTCTATGAAATATTTCGTGATAGATATGTTGCTAAGAACAAAACTAATGAGGAAATATTAGAATGACATTTCTTTTAGGTTAATTTACAAATGCTATCATATACAATCCAAGATAAAAATAAATTATCGTTTTCAATTAAATGAATATGACATTTACCATCAACTAATATTTAATAAATTCGCTAAGACGATAATATCAGTTTTAAAATAAATCCAAACTTTGAAAGAATAAAAATTTTAATTCTTGTCGATATGAAAATTATACAGCTTGTAATTAGTCTAAATGTAATTTTTTTTTTTTTTTTTTTTTTTTTTTAAGATATCGAGATTAGATGCAGAGAGGACCCAATTATTTTCATGTACAAGTCGATTTAAAAGTTTCTTTCCAAATAGAACGATAACTAAATAATAACCAATACTAGATAGAAAAAAACATTTTATATTAAATGTTATTAACGCAATATTCAGTTATGTACTTTCTTTTAACTCTTTAAAAAATATTTTTTATTTAAATATTATTACTGCAAGTAAATGATTAAAAGAAAAAAAAAAAGATGAATTTACCAAAAAATAAAACATTCTATTCGTTACATACCACGTATGCATCATTATGATTTTCTATATTCAAATACTTTAATAGCACTGGCGTTTAAAAACCGACATGGAAAGATTCCAGTTTTACAAAAGATAAATGAATATATGTAAAAGTAATTGAGAATTTGAAATTGAATTTAAATTTTAAGCTATTCCAGTTTAAGCAATTTATGCTTTATATATACTCTGTTTTAAATTATCACCGTCGTACAAAAAAACCAGCATGTGTAGGTTAAAATTTCACAGAATTTAAACGGATTATATGTAAAAATAATTGTTTCTTATGAATATAATTAATATTTTCATTGATTTCAGTTCTAACACTTCTTACCAAAATGAGATGAAATTTTATATCCGAACCTATATTTATTTCATATTATTATTATAGATAAATATATTGCGTCGAAATTTAGTATTGCTTAAAAATTTCGTAAGTTTAACTTAAAGTATTTAACCGGAAGGAGTAATTTGTGTCATTTTTATAAGATGCAATTCAATAATAGTTGTCATTTTCAAGTGGCTACTAAAAAGAATGAATTTATTAAGTTGGGATTAGGAATGAAAATTACTTTTGCTTTTACAGAATTTTATAGTTAAAAAAAAAAAAATCCTGGATATGTTCCATTGGTCCAGCGCAAAAAGTCATAGCATACCTGCCAACCATCTCATTAATAAGCTTAAAATTGTTAACGCCTCTTAAAAAATCGCCCCTTTTCCACACCACTTTATTTTTAGAGTAATTGCCTCGAAATGTTGTTCCGATTAAATAAGAATAAAATTACTCTAAAAAAGTGACTCGTGAGAAAAAAAGGCGGGTGCTAAAAATTTTATGCTCCATAAAGAGATAGTTGGCAGGTATGCATAGAATAATCTGGTTTAAATCAATATTACTTCCTTATGATTTTTTACAAGATTTGAAAATATCTACCTATAATTTTAAATAAATTTTATGCCATTACTAATGATTTGTTTTAGCTACTTATTTTGTTTAGATCTTAGCTTTTTTTAAGCTTTCAAGAAGCTAGGAAAAACTGAAATACGTATATATTTATCATAGCCTTTAATGAATTTAATGTAAATAGAATATTTCAACTACGAAAACAATTAACAGTTATCGGATGAATGACCAGAACTTGTCGTAAAGTAATAAAAAATTAAATATAACAAATTTTGGGTTTTTGTTTTAAACAATGACAATTATCATAATATTAAAATACCGTTTCATTTATTTCATTGCAGTTCTTAAAAGTGCTTAAATAATTTTTTCGAAGAAAATTTATTATTATTATTATTATTATTTTTTTTTTTTTTCTTTCATGTAAAAACAATTTAAATATTAAAATAAATCTTAATAAAATTTCAGAATAACGTTTGTTTTATAATTATAGAAATACTTTTTTAGATTGCCTTAAATAAATATTTAAAGTTTATTTTTCTTTATTATTTATAAATTGATCAAAATCTTCATCATTGGGGCTTTAAAATTCAAGGATCAAATTATAAAGATTTTCTTTTTTTCTTTTTTTCTTTTCGTTCTTTTTTACTTTTTCTTTCTTTCTTTCTTTCTTTTTTTTTTTTTTTAAACGAATGTGCAATTAATGATTCTCTATTCTTATTCTTTTCATAAGAAAGCAATTTTATTGAATAATATCATTAATTCTTAAATTATTAAACTCCGTTGCATATGATAACTTATTAAAACTAGAAGCTAAAAAATTAGAAAAAGCGCAAAATTAAAATTCTCCATTTCTTTAATAAATAGATAAATAAATAAAATAAAATAAAAATGTTGAAAGAAACATATTTTTAATATATTATCTTGTATTATATAAGAGTTAAAATGAATTTTTAAAAGTTTAAAAATATTTATAAAAGTCAAATTTTCTAAAAAGGTACAATACATTGCAAAGTACATATTAAAAAATTTTGATTCTATAAAAATAGAATCTAAATTTTTACATAAGACTTTGCATCGTCTACTGTCATTGGCAGCCCAAAACAACTTTATTTTTCGATGAAATTTGTAATCAGAATTTCTCATATTTTTTTTTTAATTCGATTTTTGTATTTAGAAAATTCACAATCATTAAATTAGTATTGTTCTTCGAAAAATTACTTTTTTAATGTTTAATATTTCATTTTAAAGCTTCATGCGAATAATGAACTAAATGTACTATTCGCACTATATATCTTCAAAAAAAAAAAAAAAAAAAAAGGAAAAAAAAAAATTCGGGAAGCCAAGAATTAATTTAACGGTTGTGAATTTTCTGAATGTAAAAGCAGAACTTCAAAAATATGTTAGGTAAGGTGTACTTCCGGTTAGGTAAGGAGTAATTCCGTTACAAAATTTTTCTGCAACACGATGTTTAGCTGTCCATAAAGATATAAATGAGGCTTTTCTTTAGGATCGATTTTTTTTCCCTTTTGCATCAAAATAATAGTTTAGTTTACAAAACCAGACTATTCGTAAAAGAAAGAGGACGTTAAAAAAATTCCAAAGTTAAGTAACAGATCCTAAATTGTAAATGAATAAAAAAATTTCTTTATTTTTCCTACAGTATTCAATGATTATTCAAATTTAGCTACAGTAATATATTTTAAGATTTCTGTATATAGTGAAAGGAGATGTGTGCGTGTTCAAACGGCTGATCGCAAAACTACAGAATTTTGAATGGAAGTCTGTTTTGACCTCTATTGATGCAAACTGTATACTTTTCCGCAATGCCAGACTCTCAGAAATTCAAATATGAAGTCAAAATTGGGTGTCATTGAAGAAACAAAAGTTGGCGCTCATTTCGATATGTAGATGACCCCTAATTCAAAATTTCACATCATTTTTAAAAAGTGCAATTCATTTCCTGTTGAAAACGGTCTATTAGATTTTTGTGCGTCAATTAATAACGGAATTACACCGAGTGTTGCGTTTTCCCCCCCCGACTGTACATAAATCTGTATAATACCCGTCCGTATTAAAGTATATTTAGATTAAGTATTAAGTTACACTTTAGTACAGTTAGTGTTTTAGTGTTAGAATTTTACGATTTACTAGCTACTAAATGTAAAAATATTTTAGTTTTCAAAACCTTAACAAATCAAAATGCTTTTCTTTATTGTTACTATTATTATTATTATTATACCTAATGGTGCCATTAAAAAAAAAAAAAAAAATATATATATATATCTAGTATTTGTGGCCCTACAAGACTTTCTTCTATATTTTCCTATACAGATTCACTAAGTGCAAATAATTTATTAAAACTATTATTTATTAAAATTATCTAACATGATGCATGCAAATGATTTTCATCATGGAGAAAACTAGCACTAAATATCCAAAGAAAGACAGCTTTATTGTCTGTAAATAACATCTTAAGAAATGCGTTTTTATAATGGTTATCTCACATATCAAGTTTGGAATAGTTATATGCCATAGAAGTTGAGATCTAGCCTTCCCGTTATCGAAAATTTTGCAATATAGCAGCGCCAACTATTGGCCGATAAGCATCCAAACTGAATCCGCATAATGCCTCATAATGGTCTTCTCACATATCAAGTTTTGCTTGATTATACGCAATAGAACCTGAGATATAGCCTCCCCTTAAATTGTGAAAATCGCTGTATAGCAGCCACCTGTAGAGCGGTTGACACCAAAAGTTGATAGGCACTAATTTAGGTTAAGGTGCATCTACATATAAATTTATATACAATTCTGAGCAGTAGTTCCGGAGATACAATCGCCACAAAATTTTGTCACACACACACAGACAGATATCTTTTTTTAAATGGTAAAATCGTGTTCTAGACCTGTCAAAACGTGTAAACCGTCGAAAACCGGAAGTTTTAAAAATTTTTTACAAATCCAATACTTTCTTCTATTGAATACAGAAGAAAGTAAAAAAAAAAAAAAAAAAAAAAAAAAATCTGAATTTTAACTAGACAAAAAGTTTGTTCTCAACTACATTAAATACACCTTTTCTAGAATAATATTCTTGTTAATTATGTTTTACATGTTTTTGCTACCCTTTTTTTTAATTATTATTATTATTATTATTAAAAAAATAAGTTGCATTTTGGGATCAGCAAACACACCTAGCTCCCCATTAATTAAAATAACTCATCAGTTTTTAATCAGAAGATCTAATGTATTTATAGAGATATATAGCATTTTAGATGTCTGTTATGCAGATCCTTTCATTTTCATTAACATATGAAATGGAAAAAGTATCTTTTCTCTTCCTTTTTATCTCTTTACTTTTCATCCTTTTTCCTTTTTCATTTGTTTACTTTTCTTCGTTTCTCATTTTCTTTCTATTTCTTTATTTTTTCCTATCATTTTCTTTTAATACGCCTCTTCTTTTTCTTCTCTTCTTTTTCTTTCTTTTTTGGAAGATTGATATGAGTGGTAGGTGTTCCTTCCGTTTAAGCTCCAATAATCAAAAATTGGATAAAATGCTGTATAAGCTTCGTTATAGTGAAATGTGCTGTCACAGGGTGTTAGTGTGTGGCTTTAAAAAATAACACTGTTCGTTTAATTACTTGAGAATTTAGGTTTATAATTATGTGTATTGTTGTAATAGAAGTTTTTCTATAATTTTCATTTTTCTTTAAATTCAAATTTTATTTTGATCTTATAATTTTACCATTAATGCTCGACTTCGAGTAATTTGAATTTTGACAAAAGTAAAAAAAAATTACCTTTGTTACACATGGACATGTTCTGCTTTTACATTTTGTACGGACCTAATTTATTATTTTTATTTTTTAACATTTTCAACGTGTTTCTGAAAATATTAGTTTCATACTCTGAAACAAGAAAAGCAGAAGCACAGAAAAGAATAAATGAACACTTTTCACATTTGCTGACAGCATATTTATTCGAGTCTTTTTTTCCAATGCATTTTTTCTCAGATGGTGACATGGTCGAGTTGTTGCTAAGCAAGTGATGGAAAATGAATCACCCCCATGTGGAAGAAAATGCAGATCAGGTGAGATGATCTTAATTTCAAGTTTAGAAGAACCACTAAAAGCATGCTTTGACCTATAGTTCCAAATAAATGCTAAACTTAGATGACGAAAATATGTTGCAACGATCTGTATTAATAAGATTATGTAATTGTTTTCGAAGAATAAAATGAACTATAAAATGAGAAAAACAAATTAAATAGTAACTATTTTGTTTAATTTGTTGAGATGTTATTTATACATAACGTTTTCAGTAGAAATCAACAGTAGTTGTAAATTGCTCCAGATCTCCCGTGAAGCAAAAATTAATCAATACTTCTCAGAAACTGTTTTACTAGAAAGCTCTTCTACGTAGTTCAAAATATTTTGCATCACGTTTAAACTATTGCAGTTATAAATTCTCGCAAGCGAATGTATGCAGAGAATAATTCCACATAAATAATATTCGTCAAAAGGGAAACTCAGTTTAGGCAAAATTAATGCATTAAAAGAAGTACTCAGATATTAAAAGCATAGTTGTTTAAACATGATCAATTGCAGAAAATATGCAACCTTGTGTAGTTATTTTCGAAATATGTAGTTTTACTCATTTTTAAACAAATTGTAAAATATATTAAACAGAAATATATATAATAAAAAAAGTGCATAAGAAAAATCCAATTATAAGAGATACCCTCGTATATGTTCCAGTTTAGGTGGAAAGTGTGAAAATGTCTTTTCAATTGATACGCTAAATATGAATACAGTTTATTTATATGATAATTATTTTCTTGTAATTTTAAGTGTCATTATATTCATTTAGCTACATCACTTTTATATTAATGCATGAATCCTTATTTAACCGTTCGTATCCCATGCTTATAGAGATGGATATATGCATTTTCCCTAAAAATTAGCGCTGATTATGTAACACTTGCAAACGTTGAGTAGATTTCTAGAACAAGTTTGCTGGAGTGTGTACTATATGCGATCAATCATATCGATAAATCACTCATAGACATATCGTAATTATATCCGTTCACATTTCAGTTTATTTTTTACAAGCAAAATTTGCATTGAGGAAGATCATTTGAGGAAGATTTTAATTAGGTATAATTAAGTTATCTTTATATATATTATTCATTTTTAATTTAGTATTAAGGTATTAAGGTATGGGATCTCATTCACTCATTGTTAGATATTTGTTGCGTTCTCATAAGATATTCATGTTAAAAGCATTGTTAATTGTGTAAACCAAATGAAAAATTTTTGATTTTCATAAATGATTAATTAATTTTTTTTTGAGATTTAAGAAAAAGGTAAATTTTTTTTTGAGAAAATGTTTATTTTTTCACATTACGATTTCTTACAATGAAGCCTAAATTTACGTAGTCTTCTCTTCTCGTTATTAAAAAATCATATTTTTTAAGCATTTAATTTCCCCCTTTTCTACAGGTGATCTAGTAGGCAGGTTGTCTACCCCCGAGCAGGAGCTGCTGCCTGAGCCAACGAGAATGTCTTGTGGTGGGGTAAGTACCAACAGTTTTTAAAATTCTAGTTTACACTAATATGCTGTATTTTTGGAAACCAGTCTCTAAGAAATTTCACCACTAGACTATGATCTGTGACTTGAAAAAAGTGTTCCAATCACTGACTGTAAAAAAATAAAGTCAAACCCGTTAATGTTATGACTTTTTTTTTTTTTTTTTTTTTTTAATCAAAGAAGGGAAGTGACCCTTTAATATACAGTCAACACTCTGATTTTTAGGGCAATTTGTTACAAATACGTTTCGAAGAAGGGTGCTTGCCTTATATCTTAAAGATTAACTCTTTAGATTTTTTGAAATTTCTTAGAGTATGGAGTAGAATTATCATGTATGCATATTAAAATGTTGTGTGGGTAATGTATGAAAAGTAAACAGCCTCTACAAATTCCATCTGAGTACTTCTAGAAAATTTGATGTCAGTCGTATGGAGATAAAAAATTTCGTGTTTTAAGAATGTCATAGTAGTAAATTTCTATAATAAAATGCACACACATTTCATGTTTCGAACAATTATTTTCAAATTTCTCACAATAAAAATATCTATTAACATAAATAAATAAATAAATCTAAGTACTGTTTTATCGACATTATTATACGGGTTACTTTTAAGTTATGAAGTATTTTAAAACGAGTTGATATCAGAATATTTCCAAAACTAAAATGTATTGTTTGTAATAAATTATTGTAATGATAGAATTTTCAACAGAAAGAAAAGCAGAATTTCTAGTAAAACTTTTCTAGACATGAAACAGAAGAAAATCGCTTTTTATATTGAAAAATATACAAAATTATAACTAAATCATATCCACCATTTGTAAATAATAATTTTTAAAGAATAACTGAAAAGCCTGCCTTTAGGAAAAAGTGTATAGAACTTGTTTATGAATAGAATGCAGGAAAACCCTTTTTAACTATTAAATATTGTTTATAAATTTTTCGGATGTCAGTTTCCTAATTAATATAGTAAAATAATGAGAAATATTTTCTTCAAGATTAAAAATTTGATATGTTAAAAATAATACTCATTTTTATTTAAGTCTTATTGCTATCTCGGTTCAATTAATTTAAGAATTTTATTAAGAAAGTATCAAACAAATGGAATTATAATTTTACCTCTTTTTTTTTCTGCACGCTGGTTTCTAGGAAAATGATATTTTCCTAGAAATAATTAAATACCAACAGAATAGGTAAAATGGCGTATCTTACTTTTAATTTTTAATTCTTGGATGATTAGACATGAATTTTTACTTCTATTTGGATCTTATATGAAATGTAAATGGAATTGAATAATAGTTTATTGATTAATACAATTTGCAATTTAAGTAACTAACACATTTTAATAATACTTTATCAGGAGCTTTTGTTGCATTATATTAAAAATTCTCCAAAATATTACAATGAGATGCTTTACTGCGTTATGATTAGTTCCTCAGAGAGTTTTTGTATTTGTCATACTCGCTTTTTTTTTTTTTTTTTTTTTAATTTAATTTAATTATTTTTTTAATCGATAAAGCGACGGATTTACTAAATATTTTGCTTTATTTTATTACTAAGCTAAATTTATTTCCAAAGAAACTTATTAAAGTTTGTGAATACGAGGACTGGTCACAAACTGTAGAAATTTCTGTAAAGGCATTGAGACACAGAACATTTCTTTTAACAAT
The DNA here is from genome assembly GCA_963930645.1 of Salticus scenicus. Classification (NCBI taxonomy): domain Eukaryota; kingdom Metazoa; phylum Arthropoda; class Arachnida; order Araneae; family Salticidae; genus Salticus; species Salticus scenicus. The sequence goes on from OZ005651.1 coordinate 172,370,636, forward strand.
TTGAATATCGATTATAAATTTTTTAATTAATTTATTCTGATTTTAAATAATATCGTTCGATTACTAAATTTCGGAAAATATTTTTGTCAAAGAGCAGAAACTGAGCAGTATAGGGGATTTAAAACTCAGACAAGAGCTACCAAAGAAAATTTACCAAATAAGACATCCATTAAATCTCCCTTTTTTCTCAGAAATTATTAGAAAGGCTAAATTTTAATCTCAATTTTGTGTGAAATTTTAAATTTTGTAAGATAAAAAGCTGAAAAAAAAAAAAAAAAAAAAAAAAAATTAAAAATGTTATTAGAAGTCTTATACTTTTCTCATGACTGAAATGTATTTTTTTTTTTTTTTTTTTATAATGAATGCTAAAATATTTTAACTCAAAATCTGTTAATTTAAATTTTTGATAAATTTTAAATTCGATGTCCCTGATTGTGCACAAAGTCATGTGAACTGTTAATTATTATTAATATTATTATTATTATTTATTATTATTAATCTTTGTTGCTCTTAGCCAACAGATTGTGTAAAGAGTGTAGGTCGTAATTTTTCATTTTTAAATTTAGGGAAATATTTCGTTTAGGAATGCGAGTCCATTTTTCAAGACCCTTTTTCTAAACATAATTTATTCTATCCGCGGATTAATTCCCTTACATCTATTTCTAATAAGCCGATGAATGTAGGCACAAGAAGGTTTATACACTGTTAAAAATTTCAGTTCAAACTTGAACCACTACATGGAGTAAAGTTGAAAGAAATACCATAATATATATATATATATATATATATATGGTTCAAACTCGTTTTTAAGTTTTCTACTTCTTGCGATTGAATTTAAGTTGCACCAAAACTTGGATCTGCCATACATTCACTCACAAGGAAAGTATGAATCAGTAAAATTTCTATTGAAACCAAACGAAGCTTAAATTAAAGAGGATGGTGGAAAACAAAAGGTAAAGTGCAAATTTTGTGCAACAACTCACTCGTGGGCCAAGACAAGACCCTAGAAAATTTAGCCTCTTTTATCAAAATCAACGAAACAGAATTAGCGGACAAGAAAGCGTGGAACAGTGCCACGCTCGGACGACTTTTTAATATTTTTATTTAAAACATAATACGAATATTTGGTTCAACATAAAATTACCAAATCATGGTAAAAAGTTAAACCATCGAGTGGTTGCAACTACTTCAGTACAAAGTTTTGTTTCAAGTTAACACCAAATTTTTAACAGTGTACAGTAATTCTAATTTATTTATTTATTTATCTATAATGTGAACTACAAAACTAATCTATTTAGATCATATCAGTAATATAACTAAATATTTATAATTCACTTAATATATGAAAATTGCTGCAATTGATTAAAATGAAATTGTTTTTGCCATTCATCTTTGTTTAAAAATATTTATCAATCTTAGACTAAAAATGTATTTTCTAAATTATGTCTTAAATTTTTCCTCTAAAATTTTCGAACCTTAGAAGAAAGTTCTGAGCAATGTACAATGAAAACAATTCTCCAGAATATAGAAAAAAAAATCCACTCTTCCACTCAAAAATCTTTAAATTGAATGATTCATAAAGCACAAACTTAACGATAAGTTTTAGCGAAATTACTTTATGAATTGTAATTATTTTTCTGTTTCTTTAATTAATTTTCTGTTTTATTGTTAATGCACACAATTGATTAACAAATAAAAATGCGTTACGATGATGTTTATAGCCCATTTATACTTACAATCTATGACCTCAATGAGTAATCGTTATGGCTACTAATAATGAAAATTTCGTTATTAATTTAAATGAGTTTAGCGAACAAAAATTTGTGATTTCGTCTGAAATAATGACAATTGCTATATTTTATGACTAATATTTAAAAAATACATAATATTATGCATTGACAATTAAAAATAAGTACCAATTTGTCTTCTATAAAATACATTCCTTACTATAATACACTTATTTTAATTTTAATCAAGTTTAAAAATGTTTGATTGCTGCAAAATTCTAGCTTCTGTAAGAATATCTCTATAATTTGTTTAATGTTTTATGCAATAATATATTACTTTCACTTAGAGTTTAAGTGCTATTATTAATTAAGAATTTTATTTTATAATTTAAAAAAAGAAATTACAGATGCAAATTAAAACTGTGTATTTAAAGCGAATTAAAAATATAGTGCAGGCGTTTAGCATAAGGCAGCCATTAAAGAATTAGCATCGAAATTAACCTTGTCGTGCAAAAAATGATTAGCTATGTTATTCATGAAGGAATTTAAATGACTCTTATTAACTACACGTTTTCAAATGCAACATATTCAAATATTACAAAAGTTCTTAAAAATACATTAGAATTTTTCGTTTTCTTTTTACCTATCATTTGTTGCTGAATGCATTTATTGAGTATTATAATAGAAACTCATTTTTACTTTTAAATTCTATTATAACATAAGAATTTTGAACATTTCATAATGTTAAGGAAAGCACACTTTTTTTTATTATTATTAAAGAATACAATAAATTATTCAAAATATTTTTTTAAGAAAAAATAACACAAGTAGAAATATATTAATTACTTCTCATACCACGTTTGTCAGAATATATACTTCAGTTAGTGGAATGCAATAACACATAAATCATAATGTGTACCTCAGTTGGTTGAATACAACTTGTATCACCTAGTTATCGAAATCCGACCATGAAAAATTAAAATTTACTCACTTATGTTGCCAAGCGACAAATTATAAAACAACGTTAGAATTAAACAAATAGGAATTCTCCTATACAGCAATTTGTTTGAGGTTTAAAAAAATAAATGGGAAAATAATAAAATACAAAAAATGAGCTAAATCCCGAGCCGTTATATTTCCTTAAAAAAAAAAAAAAAAAAAAAAAAAAAGGGCGAATCTAGATTTAACAACTTTTTCTTTACAAATTTTAAATACAAAAGGGCACGTGTACAAATTGTAAAAGCGTATATGTATATATATATATATAAGAAATTTGCCTTCTTGGCATTATATGAGAATAACTTTTTTTCCCCTTATAAAGCCCATCAATCATACTTTTCGAAAAATACTACTTTTAAGTTCTTCTTTGACTTAAAAAAAAAAAAAAAAAAAAAAAAAAATCGCTAAAAACGTAAGATTAATTTCACGTTTGTGTACTAATACATAAATGAGGAATGAAAGATTTGTTCTATAGGAATGTGTGAAATATTAGAAAAGTCTAATATGTTATTTCAATGAAAATTTTAATATAAATTATTATATTATTGTAGAGCTGAAATTCAAATAATTTTTCACTGTATTCTTAATTGTCGTTCTAGCATTAACTTGAAAGAAATAGAAGTGCAAAAGAACAGCCTGAATAAAAACTTTATGGCCAATGGTAAATATTGATGTGAAATTAAAGTATATTTGCTAGAAATTGAAATATTGCTATAACCTTTATTGATAAGCTTAAATTAAAAAGACAAATTTATCTCTAAATATTTAGCAGCAAGGAAATTTTAATTTGTTTTAACGTGTTTTACAAAGAAATGTTTTATGTGTTTAACAAAGAAAAACGTAAAATTCCAAATATTTTCAGATCAAGAAAAATCTTTAAGACCAAATCAAAAAATAGCGTAATACAGAAAAAATACAGCTTTTTAGCATTATATTTTAGCATTTAATGACACATGTATTATTATTATTACTATTATTATTTTAGATCTTCAAATATCTTTTTATGAATAAATTTTTGATAAAAGTCCATGTTAAATTTTATATCAATGATCTTCAGTGTTGAATTTTACTTCTTCAGATGAAGATAAATATCTCCAATAATGAAAAGCTTACTTTGAAACATCATTTACTATAGTTCTTGATAGAGCTATAATTAGAATATCTGCCTAACGAGTTTCCTATAAAGTTTTAATATCGTTGGTCTTGAAGCGAACTTTCTGTGCCAATGATGATTGTCTTGTTGAGAAAATTATGTTTCCCCTTCTAAGTGTTCCCCTTCTAAGGCACAATATTCTTGCAATGAATATATATTTTTTTTCGTTTTTAATTTTTTTTTTCCACAAAAAACATCCATGCTTGAGTTCTCGTTGTTGAAATAAAGATAGATTCATAGTCGTACAGACTCTCCACGTAATTGTCTCTTGAATTTTCCTTTTTTCCTCAAAACATCAGAAAATAATTTTACCTGTCATAACCATCCAAATTTCGTTATTTTACATTATAAAAACTTATTTGTAGTTATTGGTATTTGAAATCACAACTTTCAATACAATTTTAGACTTCCTTATTAAATGAAGACCTTTTTTTCTTTTTACTAGTATAGGATCTATCAAATTTCTTTTTATAAAAGGCAAACATATGTAAAACCATTCTGAATACCATTCTTTTTCGTTTTTAAATTCTTTTCACAAAAAAACGTCCATGCTTGAGTTCTCGTTGTTGAAATAAAGATAGATTCATAGTCGTACAGAGTCTCCACGTAATTGTCTCTTGAATTTTTCTTTTTTCCTCAAATCATCAAAAAATAATTTTACATGTCATAATCATCCAAATTTCCTTATTTTACATTATAAAAACTTATTTGTAGTTATTAGTGTTTAAAATCACAACTTTCAATACAATTTTAAACTTCCTTATTGAATGAAGACATTTTTTCTTTTTACTAGTATAGGATCTATCATATTTCTTTTTATAAAAGGCAAACTCACATAAAATTCTTCTGAATACCTTGCGAAATCGAACACTTTGGACTATAGAATAATTAACCTTCTTATCAGTGCGACAGTACATATATCTATAAAAATCGTAGCACAAAAAATTTCATTTTAAATCAATAATGATAATTATATTAAATGGCCAACTAGATCTTAAAATCTCAGTCCAATCAAAAAAATTATACACCAAAGAAGCTTTGTTATTTACACATTTTATTTCATATTAAGAGATGAAGTCTGTTAAGGAAAATGAATGGACATAGTAGATACAAAATTTTGTGAAATATTTCTCACTTTCACTTAATAAAAACTGTTCATTTTTCACTCAATAAAAACAAAACTATTTAAAGTAATTAAAAGCGATAGTTTATAAATGTAGGGTACTAACTATTTCAAATTTGTTTTATTATGTCATTTTCAGTATTCTAGTGTACTTAAAATTTTATTCCTCTGAAAATATTTCGCTTTGTATGTCGTAAATCATTTTTGTTTTAAAATATTCAGAGATGAAGCTATTGTCTTTTATAATAAGTACAAAACTTTCAATAAACACAATAAAATGCAATAAACTCGCAACAATTGTTTCGGGACGAAACACACGACCCTTCGTCAGACGAACAAGGTAAGCAATATCAAAGTGCTGCAAACGACTGACGAGTGCTGCAATCAAAGTGCATTGCCACTTTGATTGCAGCACTTGTGCTTACTTTGTTCGCCTGACGAAAGGTCGTGTTTTTTCGACCCGAGACAACTGTTGCGAGTTTATTGCATTTTATGGTGTTTATTCAAAGTTTTGTACTTATTACTTTAAACAGTTCTGTGGTGCTTGCTTATTATTGTATTTTATATTAACATTTTAGCTTAATGATTAGTATCGAAATAACATATTTAACTATGATTTATTCATCTTTTAATTAATTCATTGATTTTAATTTTCTCAGTGTTTGTTTACTAGTCTTAGTTTGTTTTTCCCTAAGATTATGCATTATAATTTAAACAAACATTTGTGAAACAAAGATAAGGTTACTCAACAATTAAACGTGCTTTTTAAAATATTACTTATGAAAATTTAAATACTCATGTAACTTATAGAGGTATGTAAGTATTTTGAAGCGCTCTAAATGAAATTCATTAAAATGAAATTCATCACGCTCTAAAATTTAAAGCAGATGTGACTATTTTTGTACCAATTACGTTGCAAATTCTTTTATATGGAATGTTTTATGGTTAGCTCATTCAAATGAATCTAGAAACATTTCCATTCAAAAATAGTAATGAATAAAAATTGAAGAATTCTTCACCGACTAGATTCATTACAGTAATCCCTTAACATTCGCGAGGTTTACGTTCCAGGAAAATCTCGCGAATGTCAAATCCGCGAATGTTAAGTCTATCTTCTTATAGTAAAAAGGGGGTTAGGTTCCATAAAATCTGAATTAAAACAGCAAAGTATATAATACAAAAAAGATATTTATTTTTATCGTGTGCAAAAAATAATTTATCTACACTTACTACACATAAATATATACATACATTATTTTATGAGTTATGTGAACAGAAATAGTTAGTAATTTTTGATTGTTTGACAGAACTTATCTGTTTCTTATAAAGTTCAATATACGGCAGAGTTGCATCCTCGATTTCACGTTTAAACTTGAGAGCTCTCTCAATTGAAGGGTCATTCTCTACTTTATCAATTATTTGCTGCTTCAGTTTTATTATCTCGCCAACAGTTTCGGAGTAAAACTTTTTATCTAGAATGAAAATTTTAAAACTTTTAGAAACAAACAGTAAAAGTAGAAGGGGGGGGGGGGGTAAGTGTTCATACATATTGACTATAAAAATAAAGGAGGGAAACAAACTTACCTTCGTTTTTCTGGTTTTGTTTCTCATCTTCACTATCAGTTTCAACATTTTTATTTTCTATGATCTCTATTAATTCTTCTTCCGTTAGCCCAATATCATGTGATTTTATTAATTCGCTTAAATCGTCTTCTTTCATGTCACTGAAGCCTTCATCTCCGATCTGATGTGCTAGATCAAGAATTGCTGTAATTTCTTCGGAAAGCGGTGAATTTTTTTTCTCTTTTCGAACAACTTCAGGCCAAAGATTTCTCCTCGATGCATTTATACAATCATCTGATAACTCCAAATATGAAGCATTGATTTCTTGAATGCAATCTGCTATGGAGAAATTTTTCCAACCTTGTATAACTGTTGCTTCTGCTTTTAGTTCTATTGTTTCTAAAATTCTTTTTATGCATCTTCTAGTGTAATAAACTTTTAATGCTGCTATAACGCCTTGATCTAAGGGCTGTATAAGCGATGTTGTATTTGGTGGTAGAAAAACAACTTGAACATTTGGATGGACTTCCGATATGCAAACTGGGTGTCCAGGAGCATTATCAATAATCAAAAGCACTTTAAAATCAAGATTTTTACTTGAAAGATATTTTTTTACTCCAGGAATAAAACATAAATTAAACCATTCCAAAAATAAAGCACTAGTTACCCATGCTTTACTATTTGCTCTCCAGAACACAGGCAACTCATTCTTATTTTTATTTTTGAGACAGCGAGGATTCAGAGATCTGTAAATAAACATCGGCTTTACTTTAAAATCTCCGGAAGCATTGGCACATAATAAAAAAGAAATGCGATCCTTTGCTACTTTAAAACCAGGAGCAGAGCATTCTTTTTTAGACAAAAAAGTTCTATTCGGCCTTTTTTTCCAAAACAATCCAGTTTCGTCTACGTTAAAAATTTGTTCTGGAACATAGCCTCCAGCTTCAATAATTTCACTGAATTCTCTCTGAAACTTTTTCGCACTATCATGATCAGCAGAAGCCATTTCACCAGTAAGTTTAACATTGTGCAAACTAAATCTGTGTTTGAAATTTTCGAACCATCCTTTACTTGCTTGGAAATTAAATGATGATTCAGGATCTTTAATAACATCAAATATTCTTTTCGCTTTCGCTCGAATTAAGCCTGAACTTAAAGGAACTTGCTTCTGATTCATATCCTCTATCCATATATTTAGGGCGCTTTCAATTTCTTCTAATGATTTATTTCGAACCTGACATACAGTTTTTGCAGAGGCTGGAGCACTTGCAGTAACACTGCCTCTAATGGCAGCTTCATTCTTTTTAATTGATCTAACTGTAGATTCATTTATATTAAATGAACGACCAATAGAAGATGCACTCTCCCCTGTTTTTAGTCTATCCAAAATTTTAATTTTCTCGGAAAGTTGCAAAACCTTTTTAGCTCTTTTTGCTGGAGGAGGCATAGCAAAATATTTCAGAAAGAATTTTTTCTAATTAGATAAGCAAAATCGTATGAAAATAAATCCTGATTTGCCCAATGGTCAATTGCTTTTGACAAACTATTCATACGAACTGACCGCACGGCATAACGTTAAAAGATCGTCGAGCACTGATACTAATAGAGTGGACATTGCAATCCTTATAGTGAAGCAAACATAAACTCAGATAAACCGGTTTTTTCCATGTGACCGTGGAATCCACAGTGCGCTAATCTTCTAAACAAGCCAAACTGTGGATTCCATGAACAATGGATGTGGAAGGGTGACTGATAACTGAAGGAATTTGAGATTATTACTAGTGCTCTTGAAATATTCACTCCCTTTTTACAACTGACACTTAAAATTGATGGATAAGTATTTCACAGACCAAAGAAAATCCTTCAAATTTTACACACTTCAAAACCAAAAGAGAGAGAGAGAGAGAGAGAGAGAAAACAATTCGCGAATAATCGAGGCACTTATTCGCGAATGTTAAATCTTGCCGCATTTCTATGTTCGCGAATAATCAAAACTCGCGAATGTTAAGGGATTACTATTAATGAAACATAAAATTCTTTTCACGTATAATGCCGATAAATGAATTTGACTCTGTTTTATCCTGTGAAAAGGCCCTATGAAAAGGCCTAATGTAAAACTGGAATACTTCTTAACTAATAAAAATATTATAAAGAGGTTTAAAAATCTATAAAGTGCTTGAATCTAATTTTATTTGTCATTGGAAAATGTAATTCCATAAAATATTTTATTATATTTCCATAAAATATTTTATTATATTTTATTATTTTATTGTATTTCAGTTTTTTGCTATATCTGCTTAGCTATTCTACAAAATATTTCAATGTACTTTCCTGTTACTATAGTTTATAGCTTTCTGTTTCCCGGTTGCTGAATTTTATAGATAATCAATACTAAAAATATGGCAAAAAATTTAAGACCAAAAGTCAATTTTGTATATGGAATGATCCACAAGAGAAATATATCACATAAAAGTTTAAATTTGTAATTTTTTTTTTTTTTAATTACTCGAGATTTATAATAAAGAAAAAATATATATTAAAAAAAGTGATTTACAAATTTGAATGAAACATGCAATCGAGCATTCCCCCCCCCCCCCTCCCCCAGAAAAAAAAAAAAAAAAAAAAAAAAAACTGGGATGCAATTTTAAAATTATTAGATATTTTGCTGAAAGGGAATACAACTGCAGACACTTATAAAGTAGTAAATCTCATTCATCAAAATTATCGAAAGGTGATAATAGCTAAGATTTCTCGAAAGCAAAGACTGTTAATTTTTTTTTCAAGCCTAATCTTATTTCTTTACGATATATATCGAAATACGATTACGAATTATTCTTTACGATTACGAATTACATTTGGCATTTCTAAAGCAGTATCATGTATGAACGAAATTCGAGTAATAAATAACTTTTTCGTTAAATACATATATATACATATAAATTATTTCCTAATGTAATTGAAAGTTTTGTTCGTGTAATTCATTAACCAAAGTGGTAGAAGTCTCATATTTATATTTCAAGAGCAAAATAAGCTTTAAATGATAGTTCAAATAAATATCACCTACTTATTAGGGGATACAGAACAAGTGATAAATAATAAGAAAGCGGTAACACGAACTTGAATATTTGTTATTGTTTAAAATAAATAAATTTTTGTTATTAATATGTAATTATTATAATCCACACGAGAAATAAAAGTATTATCTGATATTAAAACTGTAAAAATGCAGAGGTTAGTTAAACGTCTAGTAAATATTAGCATTTAAAAAATGCAGAATTAGACAAATGTAATGTGTGTTTTTTTCCCTTTCTGAATTATTTTATTCCGCATCATTAAAAAATGATGTTATAAAAATTCCCTTTCCAGAAAAAAACAAACACACATAAAAAAAAAGGTACGATGGTTACTAAAGATTACAACTAGTGTTATACTGACCAGTGATTCTGGTCGATTTCTTACATTTAAACAGAAATAATTTTTATATACAGAAAAAAAAAATTAAAAATGTCAAAGAACTGTTTGGGAGGTCTACTTCAATCAAGGTCCTCGGGCCCGTTTTCTAAACGTCCCACCACAAATAAGTCCCCATATATACGTTTTTCAATTGGAAAGATATGTAAGGCAATATATAAGAAAAGGGATAAATAAATCATTTGAATACTTTAATGATTTATACCAATGTTGTATTTATTAAAATATTTTGAAAAATAAATCATTTCTTTAATTTTTCAAGATGTTCCTCACGATAAAAGATGACGGTTTTTAAAACATAACTCAATAACTTTTTGCACGAAAAAGTTACAAATTTTTAAAAGGACATTAAAAGTAATTTTTTTGTTAAAATATCGAGCTTGTCAAACGTTAGCTGGTGTGTCACTCACACGACTTTCTTTTACCCTGAATTTCAATGCTATAAAAATAGATTGCAGAGTGAGTCGTAAAACAATAAAGTTTAATCTATTTAAAAAATAACTAAAATATGCCCAGGAAAAGTTTTATTTGACATATTATTCTGTATGAAAAGGGCAGTAGCCCCCCCCCCCACCTCACATTTAACACATTCGTAATCTAATTGCAGTATGTTATTTCTACCAACTTATTTGGAAGTGGTGATAAATTTCATGGAAAATTCTATTTATTAGTAAAAACAAATAAATAAATAAATAAAGCGTACAGAACTTTTTCTAGGTTTAAAAATATTCTTGGAATTTTGGAATTTGGAATTCTTTTCTTAATCAAACGCATAAGAATATTACATAGATTCTGTATTAACATTTTCTACAGTTGCAGATCATGCTATGTTTTTAATGATACAACTCATTCTCAAATGTTTTGTTTACTCAATTTGCTTTTGGTTGCCTACATATCCGTAGTCAAATTTTCATTGAAAAGTATATAAACGAATTTGCTCTGTACATCTTTAAAGTTAAGAAACATTGCATAGAGTACGTAATTTAAAACACGAAACGTAAACCAAACATGAAATATAAACCATTCGCTTATAAATCTTGCTTGATTTTTAAGCAGTTGTGTTACATAATAGGCAGAAGAACAAAAGAAAAACGTAAAGTTATAATTACAGATAATTTGATAAAAAAAACATTAAACTTTGGTCTAATATTAATAACCCAATTTTTACAGCTATATAAATCCTTAACTACATACTGAGTGATTTTAATTTTTTTTATTCTGAAGTTAAAATCAACCATAGAACCAAAATATCGTGTCAAATTTAATTGTTTTTAAATATGTTACTATTCTATAAAGAATATTCCAATAAGCCTATGATTATTTTACTCATGAATTGTTGTAAAAGACAAAAATCCTACATCAAAATAAATTTTTGCACTTGTTTTGGCAATCTGGTAATTTAAAAATATTATGCGATATCGATTTTTTTTAATACTTTTTTCGGCTTTATTTATGCATGTATTTTAAAGGGTAAATGCATAAATATGTATTTTTCAATATCGGTGGTGTAATTACTCTAATAACTTCTTTAAATAATGTATAATTTCAAGTAACAAAAAGGCTTATTATTCTTTTTACTATTAAACCCACTTATAATTATCATTGCTCTTCATCGAATAATTTAAAAAGGTAAATTTACAAGAAAGAATTACATATTTTTTCTCTAATACATTTCTAAAGTACGATTAAATTTCAAAAACTTCCACTACAATAAGCTGATTTTCGACATAAGTACTTTTCTTCACTCTCAATAGCGAGCATATATCATAATTATCAGTGATTATAAATATTCAAACTACAACTATAGTTTTTCCTCCATTTATTTTTTGAATTTATATTTATCTATTTTTTATGTTCTTTATTTCTTTCTTTGTAATCAAACATTTTCTTATTTATGCTTAATCTAGGACTTATATATATTTCTAACAATACATTTTGAATAGTTCTGTAGAAATTGTTGCTATTTTCATAGTTTATCATAGGTAAAGAATCATATATTTTATTTTAGGGTCTGACGTGTATGCTTGTATTTGCAATATTTGCAGCCGTCCTAGGAATGTTCCAGTTTGGCTATAACACAGGTGTCACCAATGCCCCTCAGAAAGTATGTTATTTTAAGATTTATTTACTATAAAAAAAATTTCATCGTCAGAAAGTATAGTACCACACTGCAGTCACTTTTCTTATAATTAATATGCCTATAAAATAGAATTATCATCTCATGACTACAAACACTTTAATAATTTATTTTTTATTCATTAATTTATGCAACCCTCACATAAAAAGGTCAGTCATACACATCAAATTAACGTCTTATTTTAAATTAAATTTCGATACTAATTTTAATCTAATATATATATATATATATATATATATATATATATATATGGGAGCTTCAAACTATTAACAACAAGCTTATATGGTACGTTTTGTCAAACAGTTACATGAAGTATGTATCAGAGATGTGGCATATATTCGTACTTTTTAATAAAAAACTTCATTAATCTGTATAAAAACATTAGTGCACATATTGTTCGCAAATGAAATATTCGGATGCAACACTACCTAGCAATTTGAATATAACAGGATTAATTATACATCTTCAAAAGTTGTATGTAGAACAAAAGAGATTCGGAAAAGTGACTTTTCAGATAAAGGTTAATCTGCTGGAAGCTGGAAAAAAAAAAAAAGAAAAGAAAAGAAAAGAAAAAAAGGAAGAGAAAGAAGAAAGGACACCTTCAAAATTCTTGACAAGACTCATTTTTTGAATCAAATCAAAAAAATTATTTGCTTATTTGAATTTGCCATCCCTCTAGAATTTTATTGTAAGAACACTTTTCTGTGACAATAGAATGTTTATTTGATATAGTAAAATTGTTTTATGTAAAAGTTTAACTATCAATATATCACCCTTCCCCTCTCTTTGTATATATATATATATATATATGTGTGTGTGTGTGTGTGTGTGTGTGTGTGTGTGTGTGTGTGTGTGTGTGTGTGTGTGTGTGTGCGTGCGTGCGTGTGTGTGTGTATGTAAATTAAATAATAGTGTATATACTCGTAGACAATAAAACCAGAAAAATAAACCCCAAAAGCATTGAGGCTCTCGTTAGGGAGATCCCCTTAAATGCAATGTGGGAAAAGAACAGCAAGACGTTTCAAGCGATATTAGCAAAAGCTAAAAGTATCTTGGTCCCCTTACGTCCCGCCAAAAGAAAAAGGTCCATAACTACTGTAGCACAAAATTACGAATGAAGAATTTATGAAATAAAAAGGAAAATTAAACAAAATTACACGACAATATATGATGTAAAAACTTATATAAGATTGTAAAAAATACTTACCAAAAACAAAAATATATACACCAATACATCCAAAATGAAAAATATTTACTTAATATTTAACAGTTACGGATAGCAGACAAATTATAAGAAGGATAACCGTTCAACAAGGCGGTTTCGGATAAATTGCGCAATGCAACTTCGATACTACCGTACTTGTTGCAAATACTTTTAATTCTATGTTTTTTCATTTTAGATGTATTAGTGTATATTTTTTGTTTTTGGTAAGTGTTTTTTACAATTTTTTATGTATTTTTATATTCATATTTGTATATATTGTTGTGTAATTTTGTTTATTTTTCTTTTTTATTTCTTCATTCATAATTTCGTGCTACAGTAGTTGTAGCTTTTTTCCTTTTGGCCGGACGTAGAGGATCAAGATATTTTTAGCTTTTGCTAGTATTTCTTGAAACGTCTTGCTGTTGTTTTTCCACCTTGCGTTTGAGGGGGTCTCCCTGACGATAGCCTCAATGCTTTTGGGGTTAATTATTTTTCTGGTTTTATTGTTAATTTTTCTGTTTATATGCAATGCTATTTATTTTTTACGTAGGTTTACATATCTTATAATTGCTGCATTTTACTGCGCGTGTAATATGTAAATTCTGTTTAAATTTTGCTTATTAATTTTTGATTTTTTCAACCTTTTGATATTTTCTCCCTCTTCTAGTATACATGTATATATATATATATATATATATATATATTTATATATGATACAAAAACTGAAAACCGAAACGAGGGAAAATCTATATTAATCAAACAGAAATAACAAGAATAGGGAGCAGAGTCTACCACGGTTTATATGTATATATGTGTGTGCGTGTGTGCGTGGTTTTTTTTTTTTTTTTTTTAATGAGACTAAATATTTTTCAAAGTTGTTTATATCGGTTGATTCAAAAGTCACAGAAAAAAATAAAATTATTCAAAAAGTATTGACCCTAGCACGATGTGGTTTTCACCGAAATCCACAGAATGGTCTGTGGATTTTTTTTTCTTCCTTTCTTTTCTTTTCTTTTCCTCTTTTTATTTATTTTTATTTATTTATTTTTTTTTTTTTTTTAAGTAACAAAAGGCTTATTGTCAAGTCAGTTTAATTTTTCTCTACCAGGTGGCTTTTAAATTGTAAAATTACTTTTTTACTGTGGCACAAAATATTCACTGACAACACTGGGACTATAAATGTTCAAAGTTATGGCCGTCATGAGAATGGCTGTCAGACGCTGCGCGTTGGGAATTCTCATAAGAAAGCTTAACTAACAATGGTTTTCCTCTTAACTATATCATGATTTTCCTTCCAGAACGATTAACAGCATCAGCAGCAATAAGCAATTCATGTTTAATTTAAATATTCGCTAACATCTGAAATTATATGCAACGCGCCAAAGTCAGATTAGTCAGTATTCGTAATATGGCGTTATTTGAGAAAGCAGATCTAATTAAAATGTGAGAGAATACTGCGAATGCAGCACCATCTGTTGGTGAAAAATGTAATTAAAATTTTTCTTATGTAAAAATAAATCCCATGCTTTTCTGCACATTTCAGTGAAAACCGCATAGTGACTTTTGAATCACTCGATAGATTCGTATCTCCACATGGATGTATTTTTAAATATAGCCTAAAAGAAAAATACCTTATATTTCAAGTGATTATTACCTGTATTCGAAAATACAATATGCATTTCAAAATTGTCTTTGTTAAAATATGCGGTGTTCAATTAAATGTTTGCAATTTCAATTCCATTTAAGTAGAGTAAGCTTATGGCTACTGCTAAAGAAACATAGACACACCTTCATATTTTAAAATGCAAAGTCCTTTTATTTGAATTGGGACCGGGTCTTATCTGCGAAACTTAGGATTTGACTGATTTGGTTTGGTTTGTCGTTCTGTAGTTTTTTTTTTTTTTTTTTTTTTTTAAATAACATTAGGGACTGCTTCTTAAAATAGAATCCAAACTTCTATGAACATACATTCCTGAACTAAAAGTCGAACCCGAACCTGTTAGCTGTGAATGAAAGCTAGAACTAGCAATTCAACTACCAGATAGTTGCAGATTTTTGGACCTTGCTTAGAAATAACCTCGTCCTTCAGACCTTTTTAAGTATTTTTCAGATTTGATTGCATTTATACAAATTTTTCTAAACGTTCTTCAACTGTTTTGTAGCGTTACTTTCTACTTATTCCATTCCAGTCTTTTTATGTAAATTGTTCTCTTTTTCGAAAAATTGCAGCTATCAGATAGTTGAATGATTAGCTCTCGGATTTTTAGTTGCAAAGCGCCTTGTTCGAATTCCCTTTCAAACATGCAAGTTTACAGTGGTTTCGAATCCGTTTTAAGCCTTAGTTCTCGGTGTAATGAACTTTAATGTACAAAAATTGTTCACAGAGCGATATCCCAAACATAAACCCTATTTTCGGAATACTACATTATTTTAAACATAATTATGCATTTTATGAATGCAACGAGTTTTATTTTATTTTTTAGAAAATATTTTTATTTATTTATTTATTTTAATATACTATTCAATTTCAAAGAGTTGTTTGTTCAAACAGCATTATTTGCGATTACTGTTAGACTGAAGTAAGGACACATTCATTGTTGAATTATTTTTTTCATTCTTTAATTTTTAGTATAAAAAATATATATCATATTTTCAAACCGAGAAAATACTAAATTTTCTAAATTGAGTAAATAATAAACACTTGATGAAATCTCTTCAGGATAAAATACCAGCTTATTAACTTTAACTTATTATTTATTCAAATACAAATTACTTTAGAATGGAAACCCCTTAATTTTCGATAAACAGGAAAAACTATAACTTTCTTTTGGTTACTATACACTGAGCACTGAGCAAGCACTTTATTATAACCACCTGACACTTTAATGCAAAGGAGTTATTACGTTACAGTGTTACCGCTATAGTGCTAAAGCAGTATTAAAAAAGAGCGAAAAATCAAGCGGTTCGCATAGATTATTAACGTTTTACAACTGTACGTACTCATTTCATCGTTTAACCTTCAATGTACGTTGCTCACGTGACCCCATAACGGACAAACTGAAAGACAGTTTATTTAATTGAATTCATATTCACAGAATTGACAGATAGTTTAATTGAATTCATAATCACTCTAAAATACTGTTGGAAAGTGTTAAAAACACTTAATACAAACAGAAATGCAATTGTCAATTGTAACCCTTAATGTATCTGAATATTTTAGCGTTGCCCTGTAACTCTTAACGCTAAACATACCATATTCTGCAGGAAAAATAATTTTATCATATGAATATAAATGCTAATTTCATTATGATTTGTGCAGCATAAAGCTATTTAAATATGATATATAAAAATGTCTGTCATAAATCGCTGTGGATTGGCATTCTTCCGGGTGTCCCTGTACACAAATCAGCAGTGGCATTTACTCAATTTTCAATAGAGAACATCCCATAATGAACTTGAATAACATGTATCAGTTTCAAGGAACTCCATGAATATTTACGGCAGTTAGAGCACGGACAAATGGGCAGACAGACAGACAAACCAAAGTTATAAACACTTTACAACTTTGTTGGAAATTGTTGAAAAGAAAAAAGTTCCTGAGACAGTATTACAGGCAAATTACTTGTGAATATATGGGGAGAAAATGGATTTGATGAGCTTTGCAGGTGGGGGTGATAGTAAGGACGCATGGAGCAAGTATTAGCGAAACTGCCGCATTTGTGAAATGTTTAAGAGATCAAGACGTGGAATGTCAGGGCAAAAGTTTGGGTTTAAATGGGTGAATTGTGGTCGTCAGCGTGTTATAAATGATCATTTGGAACGGAATAAGATCTACATTGTAACAGAAAACCCAACAATAACAGTGCAGAAAATTGAAGCAGATCTTAACAGAGAACCATTTCAAATTAACCCTGAGAGTTCTGTACGCTGTACCATGATTTGTAGGGACCATGGAAGCCGAAAGTCAGTATGAACAGTGCGAGATGGTTATATTAATTTGGCCACTCAGTGTATATTTTGTAAGTGAAACTTTTATATGATGAGTAAAAAAAATAAATAGCAACATCAACTTTTTTTCTCAAAGGATATTTATATGAAAAATTAAGTTACAAAATTTTTTTGAAAAACTCTACAGATAGTTAAAATATTTAATAGTGAATTTGTTAATTTAATAGAGTGAGATACTCAAATTTTTTGCTCAGCAAAAACTGATGAAAATTAATCCAATGTCTTATTTATATAATTTACCTTTTTGCTGCGTCAATGTTTTTATAAAATATCACAATTCAGAACACAAAAAGCACTTTATTTATTCATCACCGTTTAGAGAAAATTACAAGTCTAAAAATAAAGTAAACATACAAATCTTTTCACGCAAGATTCCCATGTAAAAATTTTTAAATATTCAAAACTTTATAAAATGCTCATTAAAAAGAACTTTTATTTAAACAAAAAGGAAAATGAAAACATTCTTTAAGTAATTGAATTTTAAAATGTCTGTTGCGTGAACTGTGAAAGCTGTTGCATCACTGATCAGAGTGACATATATATCGAGACATACAATATGAACAACATTAAAGTAAAAAAAAAAAAAAAGAAAAAGAAAAAGAAAATGGTACGTGATCAGCGTATAAGTATGAAAACCGACCCTAAATTTCTCTTATATAACCTCAAAGTAAATAAATCCTGTTAGAAGAATTCATTTGGTTTATAATACTGAATTATTTAAATATTAATTCAACGCTAAAAATCTAAGCTAAGAAATATCGTTCAGTCTTTAAAAATGTCAAGAACTTGCAAAAGTAATTTCTTTTGTCTGTTATAACTTAAAGAAGGAAATGAATAAATTAACACTTGTTTCAAATAATTCTTTTCCCATTTCAAGGAAAAGTTTGGATTAAGTTTAGGAGAATAAGATATTAGTACTGAGTATTAAGGAAATGCATTTTCATTAAAACAGATAGGCTTATAGCAGTTTAATTCGAATAATTAATGATTATATCAAACACTTAATTGCATTTACGATAACTAAATTATTATAAATAAGTAATTACAAATAAATAATTTTAAAAAATCATTAATGAAGAATGTATGTTCAAAGTAATTCAATATGTCACATCAAAAAAAAAAAAAAAGTTTGAAAAAAAAAAATTCCTAAAATAGAAATGTTTGTCAAAGTTTTTATTTATTTATTTATTTATTTATCAAAATCATCCATGAATTTGGTAAAAAAATGCCAAATTAATTTCTCGCAAATACCTAAACCATAAACTATTATATACTTGTATGAAGACTGTATACGTTTTCTTCAAAAGTAATGATCAGCTGTTTTAATATATAACTCCAACTGTACAAATGATAGAAATTATACAAAGAATATTAAATTAGATATTTTAAGAGCATAAAATTATCTAGTTGTTCTCGAATACAGGGATTATGTCTCATATTCTTATACCTGGAGTTAAAAAAAAAATAATAACAAAATAATAATGTATAGAGCTTTGAAATTTCAAATAAGTCCCTGTAGAACTATACCAGAAGTCATTTGATCACCAATAATTAATTTGAAGAAAATTTAATTCCTACAAATCTTAATCTATTGTTTTCTTTAAATAAATTTGATAAAAAAAAAAATAAATAAATAAATAAATAAAATAAAATTGCTACATAAATTTCGGGAAATGTCGCTGCATAACATATTAACAAAAGCTAATTTTAATTAAAAATATTAATGGCACTACTACGAAATATTTTCCATGGAAAACTTTTGAGCTGTATCTCATATTCTGTTGAATATAAGGGACCCAAATTTCTGATATTTTCAATGATAAACTCAACTTTGACCTGAAATTAATAAAATGATGTAAAAGAAAGTTTTGTGATGGTCATAGCATGCTAGTTGATGTTTGTTTTAATATTAACCCTTTGCCGGTCCAATTTAATTTCACTCCTCTGGTCAGAGTTGTCAAATTTAGGGACATTTTATTCAATATCCACCTTAAATTTTAGCTCTAACGGTCGCCGAATCACTTCGAAAATTATTCGTCCATTATCAAATATCACTCCTCAAAATTATTAGAGGTAGTAGAATAAAAGAGCCACTAAATTTAACAGCTCTGTTTAGAGCACTTCAGTGCGTTAGGACCGGCAAAAGGTTAATGACGAATTATATAGTCTATTCTTAATGAGATAATGCCTAATGCGTTGGTATGTAATATTTTTAGAAAACAATAAAATCATTTGTAAGACAGAAATAACTGGCATTTAGATAAAACGGGATTAAAAAGATTAAGTGAACAGTGGTAAAATGACTTTAAGGGGACTTGGCACCACTGAAGGTTTCATATAAAAGCTTATATTTCCATTTAACATTTATAAACTGAACTATATTAGGATTGTTCAATAAAATACATATTTGGGCAACAATTGTTATGTTTTTGATAATATATGTTTTACAGGTTTAAAATCTTTAATTTGTGTTTCTTCAATTTGCATTTTTTCATGAATTTATGATCTTCAAAATGCTAAAACTTCTAAAGATATTTAAGAAAAGACATAGTACTGTTTTTGTATGTTCAATAGAACCTACTTAAAAGAATTAGGGATAAATTTTGCAACATCTTAAAAAAAAAAAAAAAAAAAAAAAAAAAAAAACTTTTTTTTTTTTTTTTTTTTTTTTTTTTTTTTAAACACTTTTCAATTTTTTTTTTCCTCAAAAATTAATCCATAAATTTCAAGATCCATCCCTAATGCTTTTAAGTACGTTCTATTGAGAATTATATATATATATATATACACATATGGGAAAACACAAATTAAGGATTTCAAATCTCTAAAAAATATATCAAAAACCATAAGAGTTGCTGCCTGAATATATATTTTATTGAACAAGCTTAATACAGTTCAATTTATAAACAGTAAATGGAAATATAAGCTTTTATATGAAACCTTCAGTGGTGCCAATTCAAAGTGTCAAGTCTCCTTAAATAAAAAAAGAATGTTTGCTGCGATTTTATAAGGTTTCTCAAAAAAAAAATTTTTTTTGTTCAAAAAAAGATAAATAAATTAAAATAAAAAGTTAGTCCAATTTTTTAAATTATTTCTAATACAATGTACAGGATGTAAATTATCAGGGCATAAATTTTGAACTTTGCACTCTATCCCACTTCCTTGCCCACTACTGCCGTTTAATAATTGCCCGTTAACCCTATCAACAGTTATATATCAGATTTGTTGTAAATTTTTTCAACACGAATATCTCATTTATTTTACATGTTTGTTTATATTACGATGTTAGATCAGAGATTAAAAGTAATGAGTTGACCCAAAATACTGTTTCTTATAGAGCAGACCTGCACAACCCAAAAGAGTTAAAGGGCCGCAATGAAATAACTATACAGGGTGTTTCATATTGAATGGTACAAAAAGAATACGTACCTATGAATGTTATAACTACTTTATTTTATGGACATTTTGTCTTTAACAAAATTCCGTAGGAAACAATCACAAGGGGTTAGATTGGGGAATCTCGGAGACCAATAAAGCAATGACATATCGTTTGAATCAGCACGGACAACTTAACGATGAGGTTGACTGTCGTTCAGGTACTCACGCTTTTATGCCAGTGTGGTGGAGCATCGTCTAACGATTTTTTTAAAAGAGTTTTTCTATGCAACTGGTGTCGTTATTTTGATTAATAGTACCTCTAGTGGCGATTTCATAACCGGGAGATTTTACACTGCTGTCAGATAAAACTTATATAATATCAGTTTCAGAATTAATTTCTTTCAGCTCACGCAATCAGTTACAGAATTTGTACTATTCTATTATTTTTGCCATATTCAGTAGGAAACACTCTGTATATTTGAAGGGAGGAGATACGAACATTTGATACTGAATACATTAATATTCAATTTTGATTCATGAATTAAGATCAGAATAATAAAAAAATTATGACAATACATAAATAATTATAAGAAGAAGAATAAATAGAATGATCGAATAATATTTTATTAGCAATGATCAGAGAGATATTTGTTTCTTTAGCTATCATAACAGTCTAAGGATTTTCACTCCGAAGAGTAAGAACACAGTTATTAATTTTTGCAGTGTTAATCGAAGATGTCAAATTTTCGAGAATTCCATCGCGAGTCGGCGGTTGGCCACCCCCTGTTATAGAGTATATATATACACTAAGCGACAAAAAAAAAAGCCGCACTGGAGAAAAAATGACTTATACCTATTTTATTTTTAATAACTTTAAAATTAATGTTTGAAACAAATAAAACTGTCTTGTTTGCATAATACCAAAGGTATGAAATGATACCTATGTATATTTTCGATTTAATAATTTGCTTTATTGCTCTTTACGAAGTACTTTTTACAAACCTGCATAAAACTTTCTTTTTGAACATAATGCAATAACCATACACTTTGCATTCTATTATGATTTATTATATGAAATAAACAAGTTATATTTTAATATATGAAATAAAACTATTTATTTGTTAGATCTAAGCAATTTTTTGTTAAAAGTATGTATTCTGCATTGGGTTAATTCCACCTTTATATGGAATTACTGCATTAATGCGCAATGGCATAGTTTTATACAGTGTTTTAATATAAATATCAGAAATTTCAATGTGCCAAATATCACAAACAAATTTTTCTAGTTCTGGCAGAGTTATAGGCTGCAAATTTCGAATCCTCTCCCCTCTCCTCTCTCCCCCGTCTTTTTATAGACGAAACATTTTCGAGCGGATCGCGATTTTGACTATTTCCATGTCTGGTAAAGAAGAAATTCTACTATATCCTTTGTGGTATTTAACTTAAAATGAAAAAAGGTATGATTACTTACAAAATTATAGGTTCTCATGGGAATGTATAAGAAATTTGACAATTTGAAGGGAATAAACTTACCACAGACGCCGTGTAGCAAGGTGCCTTATAATCTTCAAATGCTGTTTACGGAAATGTCCAAGATACCGCCAAAATAGTCGGTCAGGCACCACTTTTATGCAAATTGTGTTTTATTTCGAGTTAATTGATCCTTTGAGCATAAAAAATTTCCCGAGTGTTTGAAAAGTTATGCACCTCCGTACCATAATGTACGGAGAATGTCTCACTGTTTTAAAAGTGCGATTTTCATTAAGTCGGTCATATTTTCGTTGTCAGATCGGCTTGTTTTCTTTAGCTCGAAATAAGTTAAACTTGACTCATCAGAGAGAACCAGTTCAGCCCAATAATTAACTAATCATTTTTTTATTTTTTTAGCCATCTGAGGTCTTGCTTTTCTACTTCTCTGCACTAAGAATGGAATTTTTCCAAATTTTCTGTCATTTAAACCTGCTTAGTTTAATAGTTGTTGTACTGTAGTTAAAGAAATTATGCTACTAAACACTTTTTCTGAAGCTCTTTTATGTTCTAAATGTAATACAAACCGATTTTATAAGCAATGGCTTTTTAACTTACGGTCATCTCGCTTGGATGAGCAGTGTGGCCACCTAAACCAAATTTCCAGTTTAAACGGACAAAAACTTTTATATATTGCTGAAAACCCTTTTACCAATATTTCGTTAACATTTAATTATTTTGCCATCTCACGTATTAAAATATTTTTTGATTTTCATTGAAAAATTAATACTTTTTGTGGCATCGTGAACTGCCTTATTCTTACCATTCTTGAAAAAAATTCTCAAATTGCAATTTTCCTGACAATTGCATTTTGTTTTGAACACTGGATTCAAAGCTAAAGTGTATGTGGAGGACAACATAGTAAAATCTGTTCGAAAATTTGCTTTTTAAACGATAAAATTGGCGGTTGTAGAAGGCGAAAAGGAAAAATCCAAGTGCGGTTTTTTTTTTTTTTTGTCGCTTAGTGTATGTGTGTGCGTGTGTATGTGCTAATTTTTTTTTTAAATAATTATTGTATCATTAGTTAATGATATTTAAAATCATTTAATTAAAAATCTATATGTATTTTATAATTAAGCAACTAGATTGTATCGTTTAAGAAAAAATACGGGATGGAAACTTTTGAAATAATCGTTTTTGATAAAATAAATAAATAAATAAATAATAATAATAAATTATAATAACAAACGTATAATAAATAAATAAACGAATGAATAAATATATTTAAATTTAATGGTTATCATGATACTGAAAAAATCATACATTGAATTTTTTAGCATTAAGCAGCATATGATATTTTTTTTAAAAATAATATTCACAATATGGCACAACATATTAAACTAATGCCTGTGTCATAAATAATCGATGTTTCTTCATAAAATAATGATTCTTTAATTTCTGAGAAATTTTTTTTCAGTAATTATTCATTCTCAGTTATTGAAGATTTGTATTTCACTGTCATATGGAAGTGGAATTCATCTGCATAATAAAACTAGTATGTTGTGGCCATCACAAAACTTTCTTCTGTAGCATTCTACACGAGAACGCCACTTACTGTTTAACATGCTCAAATGTTTAATCATAGCGTTTCACCTTAAAGATTTTACAGATGGAGTTTGGTGCAATTTCAGTCAAGACATGGTGAGATGTAGCCATGTGAAAAATCACAATAGTAGTTCCACCTGTCGGCCGATATAACCTAAATTAATCCATCATTCGTTTTAATAATGGTTATCTCACATATCAAGTTTCATGCAGTTATAGGTCATAGAAGTTGATATTTATCATTACTATTCACTGGGTAAATTGCAGCACAACAGAGCTGCCTATTGGCCGATATAGATACAAATTAAATCAGCACAGTGTATCATAATGGCTCTATCATATACTAAGTTTTCTGCACTTATATAAGACAGAATCTGAGATATAGCCCTGAGATATAGCCTTCTTGTGTTCGGGGAAAATTGCAATATAGCACCGCCACCTATCGGCCGATATGCATTGAAATTGAACCAGAATAGTGTTTCTTAATGGCCTTTTCACATATCATGTTATGTTTGATTATACGTAATAGAACCTGAGATATAGCCTTCCCTTAAATGGGAAAATTCGCAGTATAGCAGCGCCGCCTATCGAAAGATTGGCACCAAAAGTTGGTAGGTTCTAATGTATGTTAAGGTGCATCTACGTATAAATTTTTATGCATTGCTGTACAGTAGTTCCTGAGATGGAATAAATCGCAGTATAGGAGCGCCTCCTTCTGAGAGATGGCAACAAAAGTTGACAGGCATTAATTTATGTGAAGGTGTATTTACATACAAATTTATATGCATTTCTGTGCATTAGTACTTAAGATACAGTCGCCTTTTTTTTTTTTTTTTTTTTTTTTTTTTTTTTGTCACACACACATAGACAGACGAAGAGATAGACATTTTCTAAAAAATGGTCAAACCGGATTCTGGATCTTTCAAAACGTATATATTCATTGAAAAACCAGTAGTGGAAAATTTTTACGAATCCCGTACTTTCTTTTATTGAATTTAGAAGAAATTAAAAAGATGTGGAATTGAATTATTTAATTTTTACAATATTGATAACTTTTTGTAGGAAAATATAATCCATGCATACGTATTTAGAAAGAAAAAAAAAAAAAACTTCCATGCTTTAAAATCACATTATACTGCTATACTGGCATCAATCAAAGCTGAAAATTTAGAGTTTTTTTTTTTTTTTTTTTTTCACCATACCGTATTAATCGCACAGAGAAAAATAAATTGGTCACAGTGACCTGGCAAAATGCTCAACTGACAATACAGAATTGACTAACCGAAATAGCTGACTAGCCAAAAAGTGTACTTGCTGAACTAGTCTCCAAAACTGAAAAGTGTACTTGCTGAACTAGTCTTCAAAACTAAAAAGTGTACTTGCTGAACTAGTCACCAAAACTGAAAAGTGTACTTGCTGAACTAGTCTCCAAAACTAAAAAGTGTACTTGCTGAACTAGTCACCAAAACACTACTCTAGACTAGGAAGGTTAATATTATCAGACAAAGAAGGCTAGTCGACAATCATAATTATCTGACCAGGAAGGTTAGTCAACAACCACAGTTTCAAAGACAAGGCATGTTAGTCAGAATCTACACTTGATTAAGAAAGATAGTCAACAGATCTCAGGTATCTGACTAAGAAAGCTAGTCAATTTTCAAAGAATATTTGAAGAGGCAGGATAGTCAAGATTATTTGCCTGACTAACCTGTCTGGTAATATCTGAAGAGGAAAACGAGTCTCTATTTGATTAAGCTGCCTCATAATATTTGTGGAGGTAGATTAGTTAGGAAAAAAAAAAAAAAAAACAATGACTAGCCTGTCTCATAATATTTGAGATAGATTCATACTTGCCAACATATCAGTTTTAAAAATCAGTAGGTTTTATCGGAAAAAAAAAAAAAAAAAAAAAAAAAAAAAACAGTAGAGATTTTGTAAATTGACATTTTTAACGATAGAGACTGAATTTATATAAATATATAGTAGACAAAAAGAAAAATATATGAATATTTACAAAATATTTTCCATAAATAAAAATTTTCTTTAAATAAAAATCACTCATCTTTCAAACGAAAACAAATAAGATATTGAGATTACGTGTATTAAAGAATTAATTTCAAATCCTAAAAATTAGGGGAAAAAAAAAATATTGCCAATGATATTTACTTAAACACAAATTTTTACATTTATAGCAGATTTTGCTTCATTAAGAAAATAACAATTAAATTGTTATTCATAGAATTGTTAAACTAAATTTTCACTGCATTTAGAAATTAAAATGTTCTCCAGATTTTTATAAGATAATGAGGATCAAAATTCAGTTTTTAATTATCTTATCTGACTGAAAATACACTCACAATGGCTATGTAAATATACTATTTAATTACAAAGCATTATTTACAAATCTGGTGTGAATAATATTATAGTTTTAAAAAATTAAAGAACACGCTTTTATAGAAATGTGAACTAAAAAGCACAAAATATCTATCTTAGAATTAAAATTCAGGGTAAGAGAAAATCGTGTGAGTGACACACCGTAATATTTACATACATTTAAATCTTTAATTAAAATAACTTAGAATTAAACAAAAAACATTTTTAAAAAATCTCCCCTGATTGGGATCGAACGCTGGACCTTTAGGTTCGTAGCACTGCGCCTTACCTCAACGCCACATAGTTCACGTAGATAACGTATCTTTTTTACAATATAAATTTTTTGTTTGCTCCCAGAGAAGTTACAAACAAACATACATACATACAGGTGAAGCTAATAAAAGCGTGTTAAAAACTACACGACTTCCATTACCCACTATTTCACGAATTATATGCATTTTTACTTTCATTACCCGACTACCGTACGTAATGGAAGTATTGTATTCGGTCCAAAAATTCAATGTCGAGTTTTCGCTTGATTTACACATTTTAAGGTCTCCTGAGTCCAAATCAGTAGTTTTTGGCAACAGTGTGTATGTCTGTGTATGTATGAATGTACGAACGAAATCTTCTGATTATGATATCTCCTAAACTAATAGAGATAAAACTACGAAACTTCAGCATTGAGGCAGGTCTGGTGTACAGATGAATTTCTGGTGTACAGGCGCCCTGTATAAATAGCTTAATTTTAGGTCTCGCAAGTGCGTACTTTTAAAAACGGCTGTAAGGATTATTTTCAAACTCGCTATAGTAACTCACTTTTAAATATGCTTTTGTATGTAATTATTGTTTTCCGTTCAATAATTGAGTACGCCAAGTTTTGGTAAAAGTTGGTATCTCAAAAACGGCTCTAACGATTTTCTTGAAAATTGTTACATAAATCCATTTTAGATATCCTTTCTCATGTATTAAGTGGTTGTTACAGGAAAAATAAGTCATCCTGATTAGGTAGGTCAGTTTTAGATCTCGAAAATTGGTGTTTGAAAAAATAACTCATCCCCCCCCTTATTTTTTAACTCGCTATATAAATTCTGTTTTACATGTTTACATATGTGTATATATATATATATATATATATATATATATATATATATATATATATACATACATGCATGCACACACACATACACACACACATATATATATTAGCTTTCTCTTATAGGAAATTTGTTTGGTGTCTACTTTGTTAGGTCAATTTTACGTGTTCGCTGACCACATTATTTCTAAAAAATGCATATAATACGTGTAATAGTGGGCAATGGAAGCCGTGTGGTTGTTTCACACCAGACTTTTTTTTTTCTTTTTTTTGAGAAAAGTGAGTTAAAATGGCGAGTTTGAAAAAAATCCGTACAGATGTTTTTAAAGGAACGCGCTTGCCAGACCTGAAATTGAGTTATTTATACAGGATGCCTATCAATTTTCCTGAACTAACCAACTATATCATTCGAAAGGACTTCTAATAGAATGTTTATATAGCAAATTTGAAGAAAATCGTTCAAGCCGGTTTTCAGATACGGACTTACGGTCCCACTTCTGGTTTCTGATGTCCCACTTCCGGTTTTTCAATTTTTATCAACATTTGGAAAATGCATCTGTACACCAGGCCTGTCTTAATTCTGAAGTTTTGTAGTTCTATCTTTATTAGTTTCGGAGATATGATAGCCAGGAGATTCCACACACACACACACTTACCAATTGCCAAAACCACTTTTTTTGGACTCAGGGGACCTTAAAACGTGTAAATCAGGTGAAATCGCGATATCGAATTTTTGGACCGAATACAATACTTCCAGAGCTGCCAACCTAATCCGGCAAATTGTTAGTACCGTCCCTTTTTCTACACCACTTAATTTTTAAATCAATTTTCTTCAAAAGTATTTACGATGAATTAAGAAGAAAAAAACTCTAAGAAATGACTGGTGTAGAAAAAGGGGCGGTACTAACAATTTGCCGGATTAGGTTGTCAGCTCTGTACTTCCATTACTTACGGTAGTAGGGTGATGGAAGTAAAAAATCCAAAAATTTAAGTTTGTTTTGAGTTAATTAAAATCAATATTGTAATTTTTACACATACATTTAATAAGCCTCATTTCATTATTATATGTATTCTCTGTATATTTTCCTCTATATATTTTCCAATAAAATTGCTCAATTTTACAATTTTTCTTGTAAGTTCCTAAAAACTGCAGACCAGTAGAAATAGCTAAACAAAAAAAAAAAAAAAAAAAAAAAAAAAAACGGTAGTCTACTGGTAAAAACAGTGGAGTTGGCAAGTAAGCATATTAATCAAAATTTTAATTGGTTAAAATCCTTCATATTTTATGAAGAATAAGAGATTCGTGCTTGTTTGCAGGGGTTTTTGTAAAAGCATTGTTATTAGTCTTAACCTCTTTACTTTTGTAATTGTTTAATCTTTTCTCCTCTTTAAGGTGTTCAACCTTGAAAATACATTTAAAGAACTTTTTTGGAAAATATTACTTGTCTATCAATTAAAAAAAAAAAAAAAAAAAAAAAAAAAAAAAACTCATAGCTGCCAACTTCTTCAAATTATTCCGGAATGTTGTTAACATTCGTCCTTTTCTTCATACTATATTCTTTCTAGAATAATCTTCTTTAGCATGTAATTACAATTAAATATGAAGAAAATTACTCCTCAAAGAATATGATTTGAAAAAAGGGCATTACTAACAACATTCCGGAATCAATTAAAAAAGTTAGCAGCTATGAATACTGGAAATTTAAAAAACCACTGAAACAAAGAATTCGCTAGTTTAAACATTCTTCCCGACATTTATTTATTATAGATTAACGCAAGCATTTATCCAACACCTTCTTATCAAGACCTTCCAAATGGATTGTGGCGCCACATGATTTAGTCCATTTTTTATGCACATCCTCATATATGGATTTAGAATTTTTTTTAGAATTTTTTTTTCTCCTCGGTGCGCTGTGTTTTATACGCTGTGGTTACAAAAATAAATATAAACCTTTTTTTTTAAAGTTCCTTATTTAATATTACCCATTTCATTCCCAATTTTTTCCCTCCATAAAACAATAAATCTTATATTTAGTCATAAATTTATTTCAAAGGTAATATATATATATATATATATATATTTTTTTTTAAATAGGAGTAATAGCAGAGTACGAATTAACATAGCTAACAAAGCAACTGAGAGGTGTTTATTTATGTTTAATATAACCACTGATGCCATTAATAATCACAACTTTTCAATAAATAAAAATATGAAAATTTTGGGAAACATACATGTTGTAATTAGTTAAAATACAAATTATAAACATTAAAAAATAAAATAAAAAATGTTTCAAACACTTAATTTACTTAACCCTTTACATACCAAATCACCTTATTTTTGTAAAAATAGTTTGAAACTTTTTCATTATATTTCTTTGCTGCAAGAGAAACATCTCATATTAAATTTAGCTTAAACTTTTGCTTAACAATAGAGAAAGTATAGAAACTATAGGGACTTTGAAGTTCCAATGAAAGCCTGTAGTAAATTTAGGCTATATTGAGGAATTTTTTTGGTAGGACTTTAAAGTCCCCGTGGGATACAAAGGGTTAAGCCACCTGAATATATGCATATATTTTTTAAATAATGGATTTTTTCACCAGATTAAAATTATAAACAGGTACGACGATACAATGTATTGATATAGACAATATTAACGATATATAAGGTATAGAAGTTACAATGTACTAAATTATAAATAACATCAAACTCCAAATTTCCGGTTATTTAAAGTTTTAAAATAAATATTAATGATACACCTTTTTTTTTTTTTTTTTTTAAGGTGAGGGTGGACATAAAATTTGCATTAAAAACACCTTTTACCGTATATAATAAGAATTTTTTTTTTCCTTCAATCATCTCTGTAAATTTTATGCACAGATAACTTTTAATATATAGCAATAATTTACAAGTATTTGATCGACCAAAATAACTCTCACTTACCTGATAACATACTTTCAACATTCTTTAGACCAACATTTTAAATAAGATTTTAAATCTCAAGATTTTAAATAGATTTATTTGCTTATTTAAATAAGAAACTAAGTAATTAAAATAAGACATAAAAGAGAAAAATCAAGAAAAAAATAATTTTATTGAAAATTATAAATATGTTTCATATACATAAAGAAGATTTTTCTATCATTTGCATAAAAATTAATCATAATAATAATATAAAAGCACAAATATCATTAGGTAATAAAATGTAAATTTTTTGCCTTGGCTTTTGCAATACTTCTCAAATTTTTTTAGTGATTATTTGGTAAATTTTTTCCAACTTAATTATTTACAAATCTAAATAGCTCTTAAACAAAAACGAAATATTTCCACAGGACTTTGTCTTCATGTACTTGGCTTTGATAGATATGATGGCAAATCACTGAAAATCGTAGGAATAGCACCATCTTTAACAATTGGTTTATTTCTTGGGACTTGATAGAACTTTTCTTCTTTTTCATTAAAATATGTTATTGTTTGTATAATTTCACCAGGTTTAAAATGGAGCTCGCAAACCTTAAAATGAAAAAAAAAAAAAAAAAAAAAAAAAGTCATTAGGATGTCGCTAAGAAGTACGTTATATGAGGTGTAAATTTCACCTCATTGCATAGGTTGCATTTAGTTAGGAAGTTGCATAAATTAAAACCTTTCTTAATCTATGCATAAATTATTATATACTCGTTTATAAATATATATGTGAAAACAGGGCACTTTGGAATCACCTAGGAGAGGCCTTCATCCTGTGGCAGATCCTGAACTTGACTTTTGGGGGGGGGGGGGGCTAAGATTTTTCAAAGTGTTATTCTAGACCAATAAAAAATTTACAATTGCAATATTCAATTGTGAATGTCAGTGTTTTTTTTTTTTTTTTTTTTTTTTTTTTTTTTTTTTGGGGGGGGGGGGGGGGCTAAATCCGCCACTGCCTTCATCCTGCAGTGGATTGATAAAGGCTGAAATTGATAATGATGATACATATATATATATATTGTCATATTTCACTTACTTTATAATTCGTATGATTACTTACTACTTGATTACGCACGCACAAGCTTTTTTTTTTTTTACTTTCTTCTATATGTAATATAGAGAAAGTATTGGATTCGCGAAAATTTTCGAAGTCCATTTTTTGATGGATTTACATGTTTTGGGATATGGAGAACACGAATTAATAGTTTTTAAAAAATGTCTGTCTGTCTGTCTGTCTGTCTGTCTGTCTGTCTGTATCATTTTTGTGGACGCTGTATCTCACGAACCAATGAATGAAACTTAACCAAACTTGGTATTTAGTTGCACCCTGACATAAACTGGTGCTGATTAGATTTTGGGATCAATCGCTCAATAGGTGGCGTTGTGATCGCATTTTATGCAAATTTTTAACATGGCAGCATAGGACAAAATTCCGTATAAATGGGCATAAAGAGAGTTATTTTACACTTGTGATTGTAAAATTAATAGGATTTATTGATAATAGTAGTAGTTAGCTAGGAAAAAAATTTTGTGCATGGGGGGGCATCGGTTCCCCCCCTGGGGGGGAAAATCCCCCCCCGGGGAAGTAAATTTTCAAGATGGGTATCTTTCGAAAGGTCTCGTTGATAATAGTAATAGTTAACTTGGAAAAAATTTTTGTGCATGTGGGGGCATCGGTTGCCCCCCCACCGGGGGGGGAAGTTCCCACCCGGGGGGGCAAAATTTCAAGATGGGTATCTTTCGAAAGATCTCGTCAATACCTTTAAAACGAATGGTTGAACGATAAATCTGTGATAATTTAAACCAAAGTTATCGATTTTTTTAACTTTTAACAAAAAAAAACTTAGAAAAATATCGCAATTTTTTTTTTTTTTTTTTTTTAACGAAATTTAACCAAACTTGGTATTTAGTTGGTCCCTGACATAAACTGGTGCTGATTATGTTTGGGGATCAATAGCTCAACAGGTGGCGCTGTGATAGCATTTTATCTAAATTTTTAACATGGCAGCATAGGACAAAAATTCGTATAAATGTGCATAATTAGAGTTGTTTTAAACTTGTGATTGTAAAATTAATATGAATTATTGATAATAGTAGTATGTAACTAGGAAAAAAATTTTTTGCATGGGGGGGCATCGCTTCCCCCCCCTAGGGGGGAAATACCCCCCCAGGGGGGGTAAATTTTCACATTGGGTATCTTTCGAAAGATCAGGTTGATAATAGTAGTAGTTAACTAGGAAAAAATTTTTGTGCATGTGGGGGCATCGGTTGCCCCCCCCACCGGGGGGGGAAGTTCCCACCCGGGGGGGCAAAATTTCAAGATGGGTGTCTTTCGAAAGATCTCGTCAATACCTTTAAAACGAATGGTTGAACGATAAATCTGTGATAATTTAAACCAAAGTTATCGATTTTTTTTACTTTTAACAAAAAAAAACTTAGAAAAATATCGCATTTTTTTTTTTTTTTTTTTTTTTAACGAAATTTAACCAAACTTGGTATTTAGTTGGTCCTCGACATAAACTGGTGCTGACTATGTTTGGGGATCAATAGCTCAACAGGTGGCGCTGTGATAGCATTTTATCTAAATTTTTAACATGGCAGCATAGGACAAAAATTCGTATAAATGTGCGTAATTAGAGTTGTTTTAAACTTGTGATTGTAAAATTAATATGAATTATTGATAATAGTAGTATGTAGCTATGAAAAAAATTTTATGGATGGGGGGGCATCGCTTCCCCCCCTGGGGGGGAATTACCCCCCCCGGGGGGGATAAATTTTCAAGATGGGTATCTTTCGAAAGGTCTCGTCAATACCTTTAAAACGAATGGTTGAACTATAAATCTGTGATAATTTAAAACAAAGTTATCGATTTTTTTCACTTTTAACAAAAAAAAAAAAAAAAAAAAAAAAACTAACTTTTTTTTTTTTTTTTTTTTAATATTGTTACTGATTGAATATGTATAGGTAAATATAGAAGAAAGTCTTGTGGTGGCCACAACATACTAGTTTTTTAATCGATCTGGTTTTATAGATTTTTTTTACTTTCTTCTATATGTAATATAGAGAAAGTATTGGATTCGCGAAAATTTTCGAAGTCCACTTTTTGATGGATTTACATGTTTTGGGATATGGAGAACACGAATTAATAGTTTTTAGAAAATGTCTGTCTGTCTGTCTGTCTGTCTGTCTGTATCATTTTTTTGTGGACGCTGTATCTCACGAACCAATGAATGAAATTTAACCAAACTTGGTATTTACTTGCACCCTGACATAAACTGGTGCTGATTAGATTTTGGGATCAATCGCTCAATAGGTGGCGTTGTGATCGCATTTTATGCAAATTTTTAACATGGCAGCATAGGACAAAATTCCGTATAAATGGGCATAAAGAGAGTTATTTTACACTTGTGATTGTAAAATTAATATGAATTATTGATAATAGTAGTAGTTAGCTAGGAAAAAAATTTTGTGCATGGGGGGCATCGGTTCCCCCCCCGGGGAAGTAAATTTTCAAGATGGGTATCTTTCGAAAGGTCTCGTTGATAATAGTAATAGTTAACTTGGAAAAAATTTTTGTGCATGTGGGGGCATCGGTTGCCCCCCCACCGGGGGGGGAAGTTCCCACCCGGGGGGGCAAAGTTTCAAGATGGGTATCTTTCGAAAGATCTCGTCAATACCTTTAAAACGAATGGTTGAACGATAAATCTGTGATAATTTAAACCAAAGTTATCGATTTTTTTAACTTTTAACAAAAAAAAACTTAGAAAAATATCGCAATTTTTTTTTTTTTTTTTTTTTAACGAAATTTAACCAAACTTGGTATTTAGTTGGTCCCTGACATAAACTGGTGCTGATTATGTTTGGGGATCAATAGCTCAACAGGTGGCGCTGTGATAGCATTTTATCTAAATTTTTAACATGGCAGCATATAGGACAAAAATTCGTATAAATGTGCATAATTAGAGTTGTTTTAAACTTGTGATTGTAAAATTAATATGAATTATTGATAATAGTAGTATGTAACTAGGAAAAAAATTTTCTGCATGGGGGGGCATCGCTTCCCCCCCTGGGGGGAAGTACCCCCCCCCGGGGGGATAAATTTTCAAGATGGGTATCTTTCGAAAGGTCTCGTCAATACCTTTAAAACGAATGGTTGAACTATAAATCTGTGATAATTTAAAACAAAGTTATCGATTTTTTTCACTTTTAACAAAAAAAAAAAAAAAAAAAACTTAGAAAAAAAAAAATCGTACTTTTTCTTTTCTTTTTTTTTTTTTTTTTTTTTTAAATATTGTTACTGATTGAATATGTATAGGTAAATATAGAAGAAAGTCTTGTGGTGGCCACAACATACTAGTTTTTTAAATGAATATATTGCTGTTAGTACACTGTTGTTAAACATATTTGGAAGCTGACAACCGTATTATAAATGCTATCTATATAATTTATGTATGTTCAAACAAATACGAAACGTCCAATACAGTACAGTCTATGGAAGGAATTTCTTTAAAGTGCCTTTTAACATATTTTCAGGGGTGCAGAATATGTCCGAACGCGCGAACGATGTTCGGGGGAAATTTTGAATATTTATTTTCTTAAAATAAAAATGAAAGCGGAAATAAAAAAAAAATTTGGTGTGGAACAACCACACGACTTCCATTATCCATTATTACACGTGTTATATATGCACTTTTTGGAGTTAATGTGATCAGAAGACATAGAATTGACCTAATGAAATAGACAACTAAAAATTTTCCAGTAAGAGAAAGTTAATACAAGCATAAAGACATATAAAACAGAGTTTACATAGCGAGTTAAAAAAAAGAAGAAAAAAGGTGGGGGGTAGTTTTATTTAAATTATTATTTTACTTTTTGAAACACCAGTTTCCAAGATCTAAAACAGATCTAACTGATCAGGATGACTAATTGTCCTGTAATAACCACGTAAAGCATGAGAAAGGATACCTAAAATGGGTTTATGTAACAATTTTCAAGAAAATTGTTAGAGCCATTTTTGAGATACCGACTTTTACCAAAACTTGGCATGTTCAATTGTTGACCGGAAAACAACAATTACATACAAAAGTATATTTAAAAGAGGGTTAATATTGCAACTTTGAAAAAATACATA
Organism: Salticus scenicus; assembly: GCA_963930645.1. NCBI lineage: Eukaryota > Metazoa > Arthropoda > Arachnida > Araneae > Salticidae > Salticus > Salticus scenicus. The sequence goes on from OZ005651.1 coordinate 172,406,033, forward strand.
CAGTCGTTTTGAAAGGAACGCACTTGCGAGACCTGAAATTGAGCTATTCATACAGGACGCCTATCAATTGTCCTGAACTAACCAACTATATCATTCGAAAGGAAATCTAATAGAGTGTTTATACAGTAACTTTGAAGAAAATCGTTGGAGCCGTTTTTGAGATACGGGTTTACGAACTCACTTCCGGTTTCGGATATCTCACTTACTATTTTTCTAATTTTCACCAAAACTTAAAAAATTCATACGTTCATCAGACCTGTCTCAATTCTGAAGTTTCGTGATTCTATTTTTATTAGTTTAGGAGATATCATAGTCAGAGGACATCGCCAAAAAACACATTTTTGGACTCCGGGGACCTTAAAGCATGTAAATCAGGTGAAATCTTGATATCGATTTTTTGGACCGAATACAATACTTCCATTACCTACGGCAGTCGGGTAATGGAGTAAAAATATACTGAAAAAACAAAATTTCCAATATTAATCAACAAATTGGCAGCTGTTTTCTTCTGTTACAAGTGTATATATATATTTTTTTTTTTTATTTTTTTTTTTTTTGAAATACCTATTACTTACATCCCCTGCCCCCCCCCCCACCCCTAAAGTTAATTATTTGAAGTTCGGTGATATATATTTAGTGATTCTTTCAAGCTAGAGAAAATACCAAATCTCCAACTTTTTTTTTTTTTTTTTTTTTTAATTGACCAAAATGCTACAAGAATAATAATCCAGTTCACATAAATAAACAAACACTTTAATGACCGCGGATGGGAAAAATTACGTATTTGTTTACTTTAGCCGATAAGAAAGGGGGGGGGAGAAAAGAAGATAGAAATAGAAAAAACTTTTTTTTCATAGTTTTGAGTCTGATTCAGTTTCGATTGTGCAATCATCAATTGCCCCGCCCCCCCCCCCTTCCTCGCAACCAAATTCCGCGCGTACACACACAAAATAAAAAAATAATTATAATAATAAATAAAAAAACAGAAGAAAGAAAAAGCACTTGAGCAGTTAGCTGTGAGTGATAAAACATAAATTTTTGAATGAGTTGGTTCTTTTTGTGTCTTAAATTTTAGTTTTCAGATAAGAATTTTAACATTTAGTTAAAACTTCTGTTGTTCTTTTATGGATGTTTATAGAAGCCCAATCATTTCATATTAATTGTTATTAGTCTAGACTTATGCTTAATCTTTTTTATATTATTTTTTCAATTTAAAATTATTTTGCATTACAGATACTTTTCTTTAGTTTTTTTTTTTTTTTTTTTTTTTTTTTTTTGTATTCAATAGAAGAAAGCATTGGATTCGTAAACATTTTCGATTTTCGGTTTTTGATGGATTTACGCGTTTTGAGAGGTCCAGAACATGTTTTGACAATAGAAAATGTATGTGACAAAAAGTTTTGTGGCGACTGTATCTCAGGAACTACTGCACAGAATTGCATATAAATTAGTATACGGATGCACCTTGACATAAATTAGTGTCTATCAACTTTTGGTGCCAATCGCTCAACAGATGACGCTGCTCTACAGCAATTTCAGAAAAGGCTATATCTTAGAAAGTAATGCACGAAATTGCATATTAATTTATACGCAGATGCGCCTTGTCACAAGTTAGTGTCTACCAACTTCTGGTGCCAATTGCACGACAGGTGGCACTGTTATACATCGATTTCTGCAATTTCAGGGAAGGCTCTATCTCAGGAACTACTGCACAGAATTGCATATAAAATTATATGTAGATGCACCTTAACATAAATTATTAGTTTATGTCAACTTTTAGTGCTAATCGCTCAACAGGTGAAGCTGCTATACAGCTATTTTTTCAATTTAAGGGTTATATCTCAGGTTCTAATGCGTATAATCGAACAATATTTAATGTATAAAAAGGCCATTAAGAGACATAATGTTTATTAAATTGGGTGTATATAGGCGATATGTGGCGCTGTTATACTGCAATTTTCCCCGTGATCATCTTTACGGTAAAAATTTACTTCCGCTGAACCTTTAGACTACCTCTCTGATATGAAAATCGTCTGCATTAATAATAGATAAAAATAAAAATAAAAATAATTTCCATTGCATGATTTTATATAGGAAAAGGTAGAAGAAAGTTAGTTTTGTGGTGGCATCAACATGACATTTTTTTTCTCCCCGGGAGAAAAAAGGCAAGCTTGAAACTCTTATACTTCTATTTTTTTTTTTTTTTTTTTTTTGTAATGATACATATCAACAAATGTCTGATAGCTGCTGATTCTGTCATTCAGCTTTTGAGCACTATTTTCTCAGACTATATGACTCGTTTTGTCCAAGGTTAAAATTTGCCCATGTTTTGTGCATTTTGTATCTTTATAGTAATTTGTCTCATTTTTATAGCATATAACTTTTATTTTTTCAGTTTGTTCAGTGAAACAAATAACATGAAATTAAGTACATATTTTTAATAAGATACCTTTGTTTATAACGAATACTTAATAGTATCTAATAATTTAAACTCATATTATTTTTTATTAAATTTATTCTAAAGGAAAAAATATATATATATGATATCAAAATTTTAATAACTAAAAATATCAACCTTTAAAAAACAACCATCAATCATTTGAATGAAACAAGTAACATGAAGTTAAATCTATTTATATTTTAACTAAGACATCTATTATTTATCGCTAATAATTAATATTGTACACAAGAACAATTTAAAAATTGAGAAAAGAATATAGTATGTGATATTAAATTCATATCATTTTTGCTCAAATTTGTTCTGAAAATTTTTTTATCAAACATTTAATAATAAATGAAGACATTTTTTATTACATGCAATTATCAACCATTTCCCAAAAATATTTAAATTATAAAGATATATTTATTTATTTAGAACTGGAAATTACAAAAAAAAAAAAAAAATAGAACAAATAACAGATAAACGAGGAACCTTTTAATTTTTTTAATTTATCTCATTAAAAATTTTAAATATAAAAAAGTATGAATATTATTCTTGTTCTGAGATAAGATAGATAAAATGCAGCAAAAGATAATTCAAAAACATACCTTAGAATTCGGAGTTATTCAAAATCCTTATAAATAGCATTTTTCCATATCTTTTTTGAATTTTTATCTCTTGGAATCCAAATACCTTCTGAACCACCTTTAAGGGAAAATAAAGCGTTACTATTCTGTGTATAAAAAATATAAATATGAGCTTAATGTTAAAAATATATGTAAAAAACTATAGTTCAGACAAATTAAAATACTTATTTTTATAATACAACGATACGCAAAACTAAGATTTATAATAACGTATTTTAAAATTTATACGTTTTAAACAACTTTATAAATTAAAACAAATTCTAAATACCATTGATATTGTTAGAAGATTGCTAAAGCTTAGAATTTTACAATTTTACAATTTACTATTCTAACAAAGCTTTACAATAAATATATATATATATACACAATAAATAAAGTATTTAGCACTTACTTTTGACCGTAAACTCGATTCGCAGATAATTAAAATCTCTCGGTCTATTTCTAAAATGAAAATTATCACAAATATGGAAATGGAACCGAAACAACATTAACGGATCCACGATTTCAGACTTCTAAGTATTTGAATTTCGAATTCTGCGATTGCATTATCCCGCCAGATTTGATAGGTTAAATTATTCGATTTCGGTTGACTAACTCAAGTTGTCAGAAGGAGACAAAAAAAAAAAAAAAATAAATAAATAAATAAACAAAAAAAATAATAAATAAAAAAATAATAATGCTGAGCTTTTGGACTAGCCAAACAAATTTTTCTTAGTCAATTGACAAAACAGGAACAATTTATTTTTATTCTCTCATCTGACTAACCGGTCAAATTTGAGGAAAATGAAAACTGTACCTGGGAAATTAGTCATCTGACAAGTTTTAGAGTCAAAACGGATCATCAGACGAATCACATTAAAGATACATGGTAAAATAAAACGACTTTTGTGTCTCATGACTAAATGGCATTATCAGGTAGTGTTTTGATTGTTTAAAATGTTGCGTAATTTTGTGCAAATTTGTCAATATACTAGGAAAACGTGTACTATGACAAAGATAACACGTTTCTTGACAAGTTTCGATTTTCCATTTTTCTGTGTGCGGTCACCTTAAGTTGTCATCTCGTGTATTTTTGAAAACATGAAGAAGAAATGCGCTCTTTTCGGATCCAAAACGATTCTTCTAATTAGATCTACATTATTTTGTATCATATCATGATGCAGTGTTGCCAGATTGGGGATTTTTTTCATTCGACTATCACCAATAATTCTGAGAAGTGATATTTGATATACATAATAAACGACTAATCTTCGAAATGATCAGGCAACCGTTACAATTAAAATTTAGTGGTGGATATTGAATAAAAAAAAGTCCCCAATCTGGCAACACTGTCATGATGCCATATAGTAAAGATATTAATAATCAATAAATAGAAATATTACAGGGTGGTTACAGACCCGCCTTTTTTTCTGATTCTTCCACCAGAATATTTATATGATAATTTTTACTTGATTAAGATGCAAACATACTATTAAATATTCCAAAAGAAAAATATTGGTGGAAGGATCAGGGGAAAAATGTAATCTGTGACCACCCTGTATTAATCGTTTCATTCTCTTTGTAGAAAAAAATAATAAATGCTTCGTATAGTCTACATGGTATAGACTAATCATGTAAACAGCCTTGTCATATATAGAGGCAATTTCTCTCTGAAAAGCAATTTTTTCATTTAAATAATTCAAATATATTTTTATAAAATTATTTTATGGTATTTCTTTACGATTGTACATAATTTTTCTTTTCATTATTATTCGAAAGGATTTTTTTACATGCATTCATCAAAATATTGAGTTTCATATGGTAGAATATGTTTAACAATATTTCCGTTAGGTTATTTCGATTTTTAATGGTAATTTCTTCACAATTTTATGCGTTGTTCAATTTGGTGACGCAACTGAACACATTATTTAATTATGTCAAAAGAATATTTCACAATTCATCCAAAATCTACAATAATTTTTCTTTCTGTCGATTTCAGATTATTCAGAAGTTCATTGCTGATGTCTATAAAGCCAGAACAGGTTCTGATATATCGGATGATTTTCAAAATCTCTTGTGGTCTTTGATAGTCTCAGTGTTTGCAATAGGTGGTATGATTGGAGGAATGATTGGAGGTTCTATAGCAAATAAATTTGGAAGGTAACATTTTTATTCACTTCTTTCTTTCTTTCTTTTTTTTCTTTTTTTTTTTTTTTTTTTTCACGATGTATAATGCCGGTATAAGTTTATTTTTCATTGAAAAAAAAAATTAAAATTGAATGTTAAAATAATATATATACAATTTATGATATTGTAGAATTATTGTATGAATTTCGTGCTAGTGATTACATCCCTTTTTGTAGTGCTTCTTTCTACTCCTCTTCAAAGTTCTTTTTATGTCTATATTTAAATTTCCAAATAAAATATTCAAATACTGTTTTAAATTAACAGAGTAAATTTATTTAAGATAATTTCTAATAATTGAAATTTAGTAATTTAAAGAATGATTGATAAAAGTGATATTTTATTATTGCTTTCCATGAGATAATTTTTAGAAATACAGTTTCCAACATCAAGATTTTTTTTCTTAAAAAATGTTATTGGTAAAATTGAATTAGGATAAAAAATAAAAGTATAAGCACAAATTTCCGATAACCAGATAAAAAGTCTTATTACAGCAAAGTTTTTCACGAAGAAATAGAACGAAGTTAGATTCTTATATACCTTGTATGAAAGCTTAGGAGAAGGTGACATTATGCTTTTTTAATCTTCCAGGTCCGGGAATACCAAAGTATACTGTTTCAAAGACTATATAAGTGATTATTTAGTAATTATTGTTGTTCCAAAATATTTTCATTGAGTTTTCTTGTTAATGTCTATGCAATAAGTTCGGGTCTATTAAACCCTCATAAATTCACTCCCAAATTACTTGTTCAATAAATAGCTAATTAAATTGAACGCGGGTGCGTAAATCTGGCTAATATTATGCTAGCCATCGCACAAGATTTCCATTTCTGTTAAAGTAGTTGATGATTAAGGTGTCTAACACGGATTCTTGGACAAAATTTGTTAAGAATGTTTTTATATGCTTAATTTTCAGCTCCTGTAAATAACATTATTTTTTAGATATATCACAGATATAATTATTAGTTTATTGAATTGACTTCTACGGGGCAGCATAATAACATAGTACATTTCTATTTCGGCATCACAGAAACAGCGTAGAACTTATTGATTTATTGTAAAAGAAATGAGTAACTTTAAATGTCGCTGATTATGCAGTTATTCAGTTGTACTGAATGGCCAAACATATCTGCACAATTTCCTTATTAATATTGTGATCTGACAGCGTTTTTAAAATAAAGAAACAACTAATTTACTTTCTACAACATCTAATATATTGTCTTTGCCGTTTAAATAACACCTTTCATTTAACTTAGAAAATATATACCGGGTGTCCCCATACGTCTGTAGAGATTTTAAAAATTCATAAAAATTGAAGGAATTGGTAAATTTGAACGCGGTTTGCGAAAATGGTATTCTGGTGAAGGGAGATTTTTTTGGCAAAGAAAAAAAAATTAGTTAATTTTTTTTGTCGATAGAGGGCGCTGCACGGATGTGAAACGAGAAATATGGAAATCAAAGTCCTATAAATTGCACGGTTTTACGATTAACACAGGTTATTTCTTATTTTGCCTCTTACTTACGCATGTATGATGTTTTAATTGCGATACTGATTTAGTGGATAAAGCGTTATTGGTGAAGATATCTTCCCTCAGGTAAGAAACGCCGACTGAAGCTACAATTAGCGGTGTTATAACTCGTTTGCAAACTGTAATTTGTGATGATGGCAGACTCATAGAATAAGATTTATATACATGTAAACATTTGCATGCAAATAAATATAGTTTTTCATAGAAATACGTGATTTGCTAGCGTACAGCGTCCTCTATCGACGAATTCTTTACAATATATATATATATATATATATATTCCCCTTCATGTGAATAGCGTTTTCACAAACCGCGTTTAATTCTACCAATTCGTTCAATTTTTATGAATTTTTAAAATGTCTACAGACTTATGGGACACCCGGTATTTTATCCGAATTCTTCAGACTTCGTTGTTTCTGACCGATGTTTCATTCGATAAGTGTTGTATCAATGTAATTTTGGACAACAGTGTATTTTATTTTTATAATAAAAAAATAAAATAAAAAGGGTCAATCAAGCAGAAGTATAAAAACAATATGAATAATGTCACAAAATTGTAGGTAATTACGGTGTATTCAATTATACTGGAGATTTTTTTTCTCACTATTTGGAACATATGCATCGTAAAATATATTTTAATCAACTTAAAAATGCAATTATTATTTAAGTGAAAAGACTTTTTCTTATTTTTCTTGTTTTTGACTTCACTGGTATTATTAAATAATTATTTTACGTATATTACTGTTGCGTGTGAACAAAAAGTAATCTGGTAATATTTGAAGTTTACAGCAGAGAAAACTTTTCATTAACTTGCAGGTGCGACTATCGTTCTTACAAGAAAAGGAATCGAGTTAACAATATTAAATAGGGGAAATGTGATCACGATAATTTGAACATAAACCTACCAATTATTTCCTTGTTATTCTGAGTTTCTACAAATTCCAGGTCACGACATGTAGATTTTAATATGTATGTTTATCTTATAAATATTTCTGAATAGAATCAAAAATTAATTTTCTCTTTTTTTTTTTTTTTTCTCGTTTCAGAAAGGGAGGATTGCTTGTGAATAATGGAATCCTTGGAATTCTTGGAGCCGCATTGATGGGGTCCAGCAGAATTTCCCAAAGTATAGAAATTTTGGTTGTAGGCAGATTAATTATAGGAATGAACTGCGGTAATATACAATTTTTATCTTTTTTTTTTTTTTAATTAATATAATATATATGATATATATATATATATATATATATATATATATATATCCACAACAGTAAAACAATTTAAAAAGCAAAAATCTAATATCTAATAAAACACTTTGTAAAAAATATTTAATACAGTCCAACTAATACTTATACAACTGATTCTGAAATAATACATAGAAATGAACTTTTTTATATAACTACTACCAAAAAACTAATTTTCTTTTGTTACCAATATCAACCTGTAGAAAATTACATATTCTTTATATTTGAAAGAATATAACTTTGAAAATGTAAGATTCTCGAGCTTATGAAGTGACGATTTTCCAACGATTTCATGATATACATAGTTGATATTGAGATAGAAAAAGTATGTTTTTTTAAATAAATTAATCAAAAAAAAAAAAAAAAAAAAATGCTACAATTTAAAATTAGTTATTTTTCTGAAACATAGTGTAAGAGCTGCTCTAATTTAAGCTCCATTTATTTAATATTAAATATGAAAATATCGCATTTAAATAAGAAAATGAAATTTAACAGGAATTTTAAAACCTATTTCCCCCTTTTTTTTGGCAAAAAAGAAAATAAAATCTTCTCATTTTCCCTCAGAAAATAATATATATATTAATTACATTAGTTTTCGAGATATTGGGTTTTGAAAATTTCATTTACATAGAATTTCCCAATACACGTAAGTTTCTAGTTTATGTATCTATTTAATTTACATAATTTATAAACTACAAAATAACGGTCCTGTAAAATGAGAAAACTCTTCCAGATAAAAAAAAAATAAATAAATAAATAAAATAGAATGTAGTATCGTTGTTTTCCCTGATTATGCAGAGTTATTTTTCCCCTCTTATATTCAGAAAAAATATCATAAAAATCTGAATTTAGAATCAAGTATTATGCTCAGATATCAATAGGATTTAAAAATTAGTAATACGGCACTTTTCAGAATTAAGAAGCAGCAAGGAAGTCTATTTATTTCAGATGCGTTTTGATAATCTATAAAAACTATTAAATTTCGAGATTTGGAACTGGTAGCTTTCAAACTGCCTTCTGGAGGTACGGAAATGCTCTGTAATAATAGTAAAGTATGCAATAAAATGAAATAAATGAAAATTTTTATTATCCTATTGCTTGTAACAGCAATATTGTCACTTAAGGAGCCATGAGGTCACTTAAGAAGTCCAATTTTGGTAACTCTCTTGTTTCAGTTTCTTTCTTGACAATGTATGGGCCATCAATTGCCATTGTTTTCCTTTGCCAACCAACATGAATATTTCTTATGCAACACAAATTCTAAATAATAGAATAACAGAACTTTCTAAACAAAACTTGACAATGCGTCGTGTAAAATGAACTCATGCAAATTAAAAGAATGGTGCCTATTATTCAGGAATTGGCAAAACAATCTTCAATAACTATACAGATATTATTTTAACAATTTAAGGGTTATTAATACATTTTAAAATTACGTTGATTTTTTATATGGGTCAAAAAATTAGAATAATCAATTCATTCAATATGAATTTGAAAAGCAGAGAAAATAGTTGCATATCATACTTATTAATTAAATGCCTTATTAAAATCCTTAAAATTCCGAGCTTTTCTATATATTTCGATATATTTAATTTATCTTAAACGATAACGTAAATATAAAAGACTGCATTACCCACATTGAAACCGCGCTCGAATATATTCCACCGCAAAAGCGCTCTAGCATCCGCAACACCGCCATAAATTCCTTAAATAATACGAACAAAACCTCTGATTACTCAGATATTAACTGCCTCCAAAATTTAAAAAACAATAAAAATATTACCTGTTTAATGTCTGACAAAACCAACCTTCTTACCATTATGGACCGTACTCAATACAATCAAATGATGCAAGATTCCATTAAAAAACTTAATGCCGTTAAACTCTCACACTCCCCCCTTAATAAACTTATCGATAAAACCAAATCCATCATAAAATCCGGATCCTGGCCTAATAATACCCCTCCTAATTATAATAACCATGCTCCAATTATCCCCCGCCTTTTCGGAAAGTACAAGGATCATAAAAACCCTCCATCTCTACGTCCTATTGTCAATAAATCAGAAGGTCCTACTTACTGTCTTGAACTTTTTATGAAAGATATCTATAAATCTCTCCTTCCTCCCTCTAACTTTTCTATAAACTTCACGGAATCATTCATTCAAAAACTTCGTGATACTGAAATTCCTTATCATGATACCCTTAACAGTTTTGACGTTAAAGATTTATTCCCCTCCATCAATATTTCAGAAATTAACACCATAATTCAATCTCTTACAATCAATCAATACGGCGATAGCAAAATCAGCGAAACTCTAATACGTACCAACAACCTTTTACTCAATAATTCATTTTTCTTTTTTGATGGGTGTTACTACCAGCAAACCCAGGGCGTCCCCATGGGCTCTCCCATTTCGGGGATCTTCGCCGAGTTAAAAATAAGAATCTTTGAAAATACCGCCAGTAACATAATCAACAACTGTAAACTTTGGATACGTTACGTCGATGATATTTTTTCTTCTACCCCTCATAATATTAATCCTGAAAACATACTTGCTGACCTTAATGAAATTGACCCTCATATTAAATTAACACATGAAACCGAAACCAACCATACTTTAAATTTTCTCGACGTCACCATTATTAAAAATAAAGACCACTCCATTGACACCACCGTTTTTAGGAAACCTACCAGCAATAACGAAATTATTAATAATAAATGTCGCACACCCCTCCCTTACAAATATGCCGCTATTCGTTCTTATGTCAACCGCGCTATCCTCATTTGCTTAAATAAAAAATATTTAAATTTCGAATTAAAAGTAATAAAAAATATCGCTAAAAAAGCCAATTATAGCCCCAACATCGTAAACACTTTTTACAAAAAACGTATAAAAATCTCTTAATCGAATTCCTAATGCTCAAAAAATAAAACAATCTTTCACTCCCGCGATCCCATATTGCAAAGGAGCCTCCCTAAAAATTAAAAACGAAGCCAAAAAACACAACTTTAATATTCCAATCAAACCGAACAAAAATATATATCAACGCATACGTAATGAAAAAGATCCCATCCATTTTAAACACACCGCAGGTTTTTATAAAATTAATTTCCAATTCCACAATAAAAATAACGCTACATATGTTGGTATGACCAAATGAAAAATTAAAGACCAAATTTCTGAACATCTCACTGACTTAAAATATAATAAACAGTCTACAGCCTTTTCAAGAATTAACAATACTAACCCAATTAATATTAACTCAATTAACTATCAAAAAATAGCTCCCTATAATTCTCATTATTATGCCCTCAAAAGAGAGGCTCTTGAAATACTAACTTCTAACAACGCCGTTAATGATATCGAGCACAGTATTATTCCACCCGAATGACAACCGTTATACCATCAAACCAAGCGAAGTGAAGAGAGAAGCGAAGAATAAACAAAGAATAAACAAACCGCCCAGCATTAGTCTTCAAGTCATTCACGAGCTCTGATGATGGCCCCGACTGGTGTGCCGAAACATATAGAAAAGCTCGGAATTCTAAGGATTTTAATAAGGTATGAACTATAATCCTTTTTAAAAAAAATTTTAATGTTTAGTTGCATATCTGTTAACTAATAGGTTGCGGCAAGTATAAAGCCTGGCGCTTGGATAATTTTACGCTAGTCTCTTGCTGAAAATAGGTTGTCAATGTAATATTTCTGAAACAAAGAAATCATATATTGTACAGTCGGTAACAAAAGTCTCCGAACACTAGCAAAAATTCCTATATAAAAAAAGTACACTTAATACAGTTTTGTTAAATAAATCCTTGTCGAATCCTGTTCTTAGTCAGTCTAAAAACAGGATTCGACAAGGATTTATTTAACAAAACTGTATTAAGTGTACTTTTTTGTGTAAGAATTTTTGCTAGTGTTCGGAGGCTTTTGTTACCGAATGTATCATTGTTTAAAACTGGAAAAAACAACAATTATTATCGGTTCAAATGAATGTTTTACAATCTACGGTTTCGAAGATTTTAAAGGAATATACACTTATATTTGTGAAAATTGCAACACCATGAATGAATTGTCAGAAATTAAGGAAATTTATTCCACATATTACTGATAGTGGTACAAATAAGCGATGAAATGTACAAGACAAAAAAAAAAAAGAACGTCTGAAATCAGTACTTTGTGTGTCCACCACGCTGAGCGATGAGAGCCTGTACATGTCGTGGCATTAAATCGTACAGGTTCTGAATGTAATCCTGGGGAATGGCATTCCACATGTCTTCGACTTGACGCCATAGTTCAATCTTACTGTGCGCCCCACCAGTTGTACGAGCGAGTCGCCGACCAATGAAATCCTAGACATGCTCGATTGGCGACATATCTCGGGAATAAGCAAGCTATGAAAGAAGCGAAACTTGTTGTGCACTGAAGAAGTCTTGTGCAGTCTGAGAAACATGTGCACAGGCATTATCCTGCTGAAATACAACACCCGGAATGCGTCGAAGAATGGGAAGGACCTCTGGCTCCAAAATTTCCCTTATGTAGCGATCATTATTGAGGTTTCCCGCAATGTGCACTAAATGGGCTCGACAATTATACCCAATAGCTCCCCACACCATGGTGCTAGCCGCTTGCGCAGTATTACACTGGATAACACACTGTGGGAGCAGACGTTCCCCCTGTAACGTCTGATGCGTACTCTTCAATCATTGCATTCCAGATTGTAGCGAGATTCATCGAATAAAACAGTTTGTTGCCACTGAGCACACCAGGTGCTGTGTTGTTGAGCCCATTGAAGTCGGAGGCGTCTGTAATTCAACGAGAGGGGAATCCTGCGTAGAGGAATCCTTGCACGCAGTTCATGCTGAAGCAAACGACGATGAACCGTGGAGCTAGACTACAAAACACCTGTAGCCGTACTCTAACATTTTGATAACACCCTAGAGGACATTGTACAGTCTGTCACAGCCATATTTCTTCCAAACACGCATCACTGTTGTGGCATTACACTGCGTACGGGCTGCGATTTCTCGATACGAAAATCGACCTTCTCGCATACCAAAGATGCGTCCTCGTACGAACTCCGTTAGTTGTTGGTAGGGCATCCTTCGCTTTTAACGAGGCATATTGACCACCAATAAAACGTTTACCGCAGACAGAGGACGATAAATAGATTTCCACGTGCTTTTACAGTTCTTTATATACCTAGAAAAATCGCCTGATAAGAAGTCGGTTCTCGTTTCCACGCATGCACAATCGCTTTGTAATTCTAATCATTTGCATACCTTACCTCACTTTCCTTTTCCTGTAAGTTTGGTGCAATTTGCATAAACCCTTCATGGTGTTGCAATTTTCACAAACATGAGTGTAAAAGAACAGGCCAACTAAAAAGTAACTGAAGTAAATGTGGTAGAAAGCTTGTAACAACTGCCAGATGAACACAAATTAATGCGAATCGTCCAAAATAACCACTTTAAAACTGTTTCTTACATCAATAAGTGTTGGAAAGAATCTGGAGTTGCCGTGTCGAAGTCAATTACACTTAGACGATTGCATAAATTGGAGTTTCAATCGCGGGTCCCCAAAGTAAAACCAAAGATGAACACGAAGCAGAGATGTGCACGACTCACTCTCTTGGTGTAAAAAGAAGCTCATCTGGAGGCAACAAATTGGGAAGGTATTTAATTCAGTGATGAATCTTTATTTCATATATCTGTTGACGAAGGAAGCGTTCGAGTTTGACGTTTAAAACATGAAGCATTTGAGAAATCTTGTGTAAGAGGCTTTGTCGAATTTTCGACATCCGTTATGAAACAGGGACGATGAGTGCTGTTGAAACAGGACAATTATGTATCTAAAGACAACGTGTAAATTCCGCAGTGTATCAAGATATACTGGAATACTACATGATACCCTCATCTGAGGATTTATGCAAAGACATATTTATCTTTCAGCAAAATTCCACTTCGTGTCACACTTCGAAATCGACTCGTAAATGACTAACAGAAAGAGGGAATTCGGTATTAAACTGGCAGAGTAACTCTCCCGATCTCAATCGATCGAGAATTTCTAGCATCATCTAAGGAGAAGGGTTCAGGATCTAGTTCCCACAAAACAAAATTGAGCTCATTGCTGCATTGAAGAGTGCATGCGGAACAGTATCAGTAGCGATGAATGTAAACAGCTGGTGGAATCCATGTCTGAAAGAATCAGAGCTGTGATTCTAGCAAAAGGTGACGTGGTAAAGTATTGATATTGTTTTGTATATATATATATATATATATAATTCTAATTTTTTTACTCTAAATCGTCATAACGAAAACTTTTTGATCATTCAGTTTAAGATTAATTTAAACTAAATGTATATAAAATGCTATAAACAGTCGGTAACAAAAGTATCCGAACACTAGAAAAAATACCTATGTCAAAAGAAGTAGAGTTAATACTGTTTTGTTAAATAAATCCTTGTCGAATCCTGTTCTTAGTCAGTCTAAGAACATGATTCGACAAGGATTTATTTAACGAAACAGTATTAACTCTACTTTCTTATATGGGAATTTTTGCTAGTGTTCGTATACTTTTGTTTCCGACTGTATATTTGAAAAACTAAAAAAATTACATGTTCATTTAAATGTCTATTTTGTATTTATTTTTTCTTAGATTAAACGTTTTCCCGAAAAGTAAAAAGTATTCTATTTTTCTGAATTTGTGTTGTAGACGTAGGTCTTAAGGAAAACTTTTCAAGGTCATGAAGCGTCGTTTTAGCATTGTAAAGCTAATATATAACTTTGAAGTACAACAAAGTCTGAGTTAAATCAGCTTAAATCACATAATTTGTGCACTGACAACCAATATATATTTGCACTCTTTCCAATTTAGACCTTTACTCAAATATCTAAGGAAATAATTGGAACTGTAGAGGGTAAAGAATGTGTCATACTTCATATATTTCATCAAAGATTTTGCCACGAACGCAGAAAAGAACCATAAATAAATTAAAAGAAAAAATGATAAGGGATATTTTTCTACAAAACTGAATGCTTGAAATACGTGGTAGTTGTAGCATATTATTATGGTACTTCTTTTCATGATCTTTACTTATTTATATGAAAACAGTACATACATTTAAGAAGATGTAAATATTTCTTTTAAAACAATAATTTTGTTTTTCAATTTTTTTAATTATCACGTGGAAGATTTTCAAAAACTGCAATGAATTTTTTAGAATACTTGACGTATTACATTACAGACATCATACTGCAGTCAGAATATAAAAATAATAAATATGCTATGAAATACGATAAATTTTGCTAAAATTTTTTACTGCGCATTCACAAGCGTTAACAATTTTTTTTTCCTAATTTATTACTTAAATGTATTGAGTTATATTATCATATAAACACAAGCAAATATACTAAAAATTCAGAAAAATGTCGTCGACACAATCAGCTAGCTGAAGCATGCTGAAAAAAAGAAGCAAATTAATATGAGGGGCTTACACACATTTTATCAACATACCAGGGATGGAACACGGGCGCAGAATTCCTACCACTCTCAATGTAAGAAAATTTTCTACTTCTTAAATCAACGATATTATAGGTAGAGAAATTTCTTAAACGGATTCCGGTATGAATTCTGCGCCCGTGTTCCATCCCTGACATACACTATAATAAAAATTCAGACGAAACTCCTGATTGTTTTACTTAATTTTGAGAGATAATGAAATTTAATTCATTCAATCAATGTATTTTTCTAAATTTTAACGATATATTTGCTTGTGTTTTTATAAGAATAACCCTATACATTTGGCGGTTAAATTATAAAAAGGGAATTTTCTTAACGCTTGTGTATGCGCATGTAAAAATTTCTTAGTAAAAATACTTGTATTTCATCGGAAATCTAAATTTTTATTTTGTGACTACAGTATGTTGTATTTAATGCAGCATGTGTAGTTTTCTAAAAAAGACACTGCATTGGTTTGAAAATTTTGCATTTTATAACCCCCCCCCCCCCCCCCCCAAAAAAAAAAAAAAAAAAAAAAAAGTGCAAAAACTTTCCATGTTTTCAATGAGAACTTTATATATCCGCAGTTGTACAGTCGGTAACAAAAGTGTCCAAACACTAGCAAAAATTCCTACATAAGAAAAGTACACTTCATACGGTTTTGTTAAAAAAATCCTTGTCGAATCCTGTTCTTAGTCAGTGTAAGAACATGATTCGATAAGGATTTAATTAACAAAACCGTATGAAGTGTACATTTTTTACATATGAATTTTTGCTAGTGTTCGGACACTTTTGTTACCGACTGTACATCCTAGTCTCATAGAAATAAATATAGATACTAGAAAATCATCATAATCATATTCTATAAACGCATTTTAAGCATTATTTTTTACTGCGTGATCCCAAACATATATACAGTAGGCAGCAAAATTATTGAAGCACACATTCACACTTTTCATATATACAACGTATACATACAGTCGGTAACAAAAGTCTCCGAACACTAGCAAAAATTCCTATGTAAAAAATGTACACTTCGTACGGTTTTGTTAAATAAATCCTTATCGAATCCTCTTCTTAGTCTGTGTAAGAACAGGATTCGATAAGGATTTATTTAACAAAACCGTATGAAATGTTCTTTTTTTACATAGGAATTTTCGCTAGTGTTCGGACACTTTTGTTACCGACTGTATATATTAGCTTTATTGCTAATTTTTATCATCAACTTACTTTTCTATAAACTGTATATGACTAAGATTATTATTCGACAAAAATTAACTTAATGAGACAGTATTAGGTGCGCATCTTTTAAGCAGGAATTATTGTTAGTGCTCCAATAATTTTGCTGCTAGCTGTATATACCGTAAAATACCGCTAAAGCGTCCCATTAATCTTCAAGAAAAATCGGGATATATTCGAAGAGGAGGGCAGATAAATAGTAAAAACTGGAAAACTATTGAATTTACATGTATTTTTTTTTGTTAAAATTAAGTGGCATAAACTATTATTTAAAAAAATAATAATAATTTGCAGTGATTAAATAAATAAATAAAAATTAACTGCAGTAAACTTTTAGCTTACTGGCATTCAACTAACCGTAAATGTCCGGGAAACTTTTTTTTTTTCCTGTTGCAATAAACTGATTTAAAAATTTTGCCGCTATTTTTGGAAGCTTACTTTTACATTTTCAAATAATCACAGTGTCCGATTTATTATAAAATAAATCAATGTTCATATTTATTAATGCAAATCTTTTAAAAGAAATAAATAACGTAAAACACTGTCTCTTATTCGTATAGAGTCTACCGTTGAGCGTAAGAGGGCGCTTATTCAATATTTTTAAAACAAACGAAATTCCTGTGAAAAGAAGAGGGGGCGTTTATTCGAAGGAGGGGGGCGGTTGAGATATTTTTCGGCATATATATATATACTCCCTTACTAGTGCTCTTTTTGCCTTTGACACAAGACCTTCAATGAAATAAAATAGGTATAGCATGATCATACACTCCTGAAGTTCCAAGAACGTTCATGAAGTATTTCTTTGAGTATTCGGCAAAATTTCTAAATTCGAAATCTCCAGATATTTATTGGTAGTAAGTGTAATAAATCGAAAAACAAAAAATGTCTTAAATTGAGACAGACTTTGGGTTTTTTTCTTCATAAATTTTACCAAAAGTGTAAAATACCTGAAAAATATGAAAAGTTCAAATAATCTTATTCTTTACAAAAAACAGCCTTGACATATAAAAAGTGAAAATTTTATAAACATATGTAAAATACTTCTTGTAATTTATTTTTGTGCGTGTAATAGTCACATATTTCTATCACCAGAAATTGTTACTTTTGTAGAAGTAAAATGGACGTCATTTACTCAACTTTACTATAGATTATATATTATTTATTCAAAAATATTTCTGTGATAATCATATACTACATTTTTGAACATTTAATGTTTGAAATAATAAAAATTGCCCTTTCTCCCCCCCCCCCCCCTCGCTATTTGAATATGAAAAAATACAAGCGAGTGAAAAAAAAAAATGTATTTTCTAATTTTAAAAATCTAAATCAGTTAATTGTCACATAATATTTTTCAAATAACGAAAAATACTTTTTTTTAAAACTATGTAAGACTATTTTTCTATTAACACATTCTCATTTTTTTTTTAAGTAATAAGTTTTTGAAAAATCTTTGCTTCATCCTTTTTTGATTGTAGAGAAATTAGATGAAAAAAAGAATGCTTCGTTTATAATTACTTAATGCTGTTTCTAAAAATTCACGATGTACATAAAAGTAATCTAAAAAAGATTAGGGATTTTTAAATAAATATTTTTATGTCTCAGATGGAGCCTAGGCTAGAGTAGATAAGAAAATATTTATTTAAAATTTAATGAAAATTTAATGACAGTGAAAAAAGAAAATGAAAATTAGAATGTGAATAATTTCCTGTTGCAAATAGAATTTTTAAAACAATCACATTAATTTCTCAAGTAAAGATTTACTTGCATTGCATTATAACAAACTTTTCTTAGCTTTTTAGAAATTACAAAAGATTAAATTATGGGGGGAGGAGGAAAATTGTTGTCACCTTTTTATCCTATGGATTATGCATATTTCCCAGTTGAGACTACTTTTAATACCATTAATATTTGGCATATTTAATTTAATAGCATGTTTCTTCTAAAATTCTCATGCTTAATTTCATAACTGATATTTGAAACAATGAATGTACAAAAAGAGAAAAAAAGAACTCAAAAGATTTCTCTCTCTGATAGCATTTCTTAATAAAAATTGCATATCAACATGGTTAGATCATAGTTTCAAGAAGTAAATGAGCTCGACAATTAGACATAAATTTTAAAGTAAAATAACAATTCTTTAACAAAAATGGGTAATAATGATGAAAATTTAAGTTTTAATGTAAAATTTATATATGTAAACAGAACAAAACACTATATAGACTTTCGTAAAATTTCGTCATATCATTTGAAAGCCTTTTTGTTAACAAGTTTTAGAAAACGAGTGAATTGAACAAGTGAAAACTACCCTCTTTTTCATCGAGTTAGACGCTCGGAGTTTTTCGTGGTTTTCTCCGAAAATCACGCAAATACGGTCTAGGACCCTTAGAAAGACCCCCTGAAGGGCATTCCATCTATATATCTTGGATCTTAGTGTAGTCAATTGGCCTTAAGCCATACAATTACAACCAACCAAAAATGGCGTCTCGCATGTTTTATGCTTTATTGGGGATTTTTTTTTATATGCACAGGGCTCGCAAGTTTTCATAAAATTTTACATGCATTTCATTATACTGTCACACTATTTTAAAAAATAAACTTTTCTTAAAGGTTTTAATGTTATAATATTATTTAAAAAATGATTGTTCTAAAAATAGCGGTGACAGTATAATAATTTGAGCATAAAATTTTAGAAACGCTGCGAGCCCTGCATGAGATATGTATGTTTGATACAAAGTTCGGTTGTATTTTTTTTTTTTTTTTTTCTGAGAGAAAGACAAATAGTACAGGATTGAATTGTCTCGTAAAGAACTGGAAAGACACCTTGGGCCAATGCAACGTGCAATTAGAACAATTGACTACATAACCACTCGATCTCGGAAGGCCCCTATGATGCTGTCTCTTGTTTCTAGCATATTTTGTTCTCAACTCTTTCCAATTCGTTAAAGATAGCGTGTCGCAAACTACTTATCAAAAATGCAACGTGTAGAGAAATTCATCTTGCCGAACTCCACGGAAAAGAACTTTTTCACGAATATTCCGAAAATAAAATAATATTCTTTTTCTAAAAATTATCTGCACTGCTATTAAATGGTAGATATAACACCATCAATTCTGCAGATTAAAATTGTGAAATATTTAGAGATTTTTTTTTTTTTTTTTAATTTTTATTCTACTGTGAAATGTTTCACTTAAAATGATAATTCTAATTCTTAAATTATTCCGTGAGTTGAGAAAGTTTGGAGAACTCTACTTTAGAGAATTTTAGAATTCTGTCGTGCAAATCTGACAGTCACATGATCACTACAAGAATTCCTTTTTTTGGAAAGTACCCAATTTTATTCATTAAAATAAAAATATCTCACTTTTTTTTTTTTTCAAACAGTTGTAGCTAAGGAGCTATAGACTCTCGCAAAATCTAAAGAATTTTTTCTTGTTTTAAAAGTTTATTTGAAATTTGCAATAAAAGCTTAAATTGTAAATAAAAAAATGTAAATAGACAAATAAATAAATAAATAAATAAATAAAAGGTTATAATTTTAATTTAAAAAAAAAAAGAAAAGAAAAAAGAAAAAAGTCAAAATTATTTTCTTAATTTGTTCACATTAAATTCGAATTCCAGTTAAGGAAAATGAATATTGAAATCAATCCAACTAATTGGTCTTTGCTGTGTTTCTTATTTAAATAAAATTCATTCATTTTAAATCGTAAATCTTCTTTCAGCTAAACATATTGTAAAATGAACAATATTTAAAGCTTCATAGTATGAAATATCTAATATTACCTCGTTTGCGATTGTAGCATAGCTGCCAACTTGTTTTTTTTTTTTTTTTTTTTTTTTTCTATCGGAAATTTTAAATAAATTTTATAGTAGTTTTTAGTGATTAAACATGATGAAATATTTTGCAAAGAAATAGTGGTGTTAAAAAACCGTGCACGGTGGCACCTCTTTCGTAGTAACAGACACATTTTCAATCCTATCGGGATTTTTCGCAAGAATGGTATTTTGTATTGTTAGTTTAATAGTTTAACGAACTTATAATTTAGTTACTGGCACTTGTTTTTTCAGGATCTGCACATTATGTGCAAATAATTGAACTTGAATTGTTGAAATTTACAATACCAAATCTATAGTTGCCAACTTAGCACCTTTTGGCTACCAGAAAAATTTAATAGAAATATTTATTTTATTTAATCAGTGAACTGTAATGGTTTCCCTGAAAAAGAAAAAGAAAACATTTTATTAAAATTTTTCAGTAGCCAGAAGGTGATAAGTTGGCAACTATAACCAAATCAGCCATTTAATTTCCAACATACATAAATCTTGTTCATTATAATAAAAATTATTTGAACTGTCTGGATGATTAATGGATATACAGTGCGGCGCAAAAGTTTATACACGAACTAAATGTTTTAATAAAATAAAAAATATACACTGGAATGCTTCGAAAATTATACTGTATCTAAACAATTGGATTACAAATTCATGTTTCGAATTTGGGAACAATTAATTGAAAGGAAAATAATAAATAATTAAAAAATCAAAATTATGATGTAAAAGTTTAAGCACGAGTAAAGTTTTATGCAAATACCTTTTTAAATGTGATTGGTGGTGGATCGGTAGGACTTATCTCCTAAACTATAAAGTATAGCTATCGCTGTACGAGTTATGAAAAGGCCGAAATCGCTGCAGTTCTCGCCTGAAGAAGTTGTGAATGTGTGGAAGCTGAAAGTAGAAGCTAAATAATTTTTAGAAAATGTCACTTGTGTTCAAATGTGGTATTAATAGTGTTTTGCAACGTGAAGAACAATTCAAAAGTGCATATCAGCTCAGGAAAGCTAAGAAAAACCACATTTCGTGAGGATAGAAGAATTAAAAAATGGCTCTAACGAACATTTTGTTTCTTAATGAGATCAAAAATCTCTCTTGACATTCTTCGCAGATGAATAACCGAATCAGGATTGACCAAAAAACAAAAATTAGTTAGTAAGTCTGTTCTGAAACAGTGTCACAAACAATCAAGATTTCAATGGGCAAAACAGCACATGTATTATCTTGATGAATGGGCTAGTGTTACTTTCTCTGAAAAAAAAAAAAAAATGAAATTCGGATGGTCCAGATGGGTTTTCATTCTATTGGCGTGACTTCAGGAAAGATCCGAAGGGCATATTCAGGCGGCAACAAGGGGGGGGGGAGGTCGCTTATGGTATGGAGTACTTTGGCCACAATAGACAAACTTCTCTTTGCTTCCTAAATCACTGACGAAATTCAAATAAGTATCAAAAAACTCTGAGGGAGCATTTGTTGCCGTTTGGTGAAGTCCTAGGTGGTCCCAACGGGATCTTTCAGTAGGACAACGTTCGATACACACTTCCCGTTGCACAATAGAATAGCTTAGATCTCAAAATATCAGTGATGAACTGGCCGCATTTGACCCAGATCTCAATCTAATAGAGAACATCAAGGGAATCCTTTCACGTACTTCTGCACGAATGGGAAGCAGTATTACTCAGTGCAAGAGCTCAAATGAGCGATCGAGAAAGCCTGGTGAAGACTCGCTCCCGAAACCTTCTATACTCTCATGTTATCAATGAAAAATCACGCATTTGATCTCATCACGTGCAGTGAAAACACCATAGACTACTAAAGGACTTTTGTGCTTTGTGAAATGTAATTATTTCGATTTGTGCATAAACTTTTGCGACATAAAAATTTTGATTTTTTTAATAATTTAATATCTCGCTTTCAATTAATTGTTTCCGAATTCGAAATATGAACTTGTGATGCAATTGTTTGAATACAGTAAAATTTTCGAAGCATTCCGATGTATATTTTTCGTTTTATTAAAAAATTTAGCTTGTGCATAAACTTTTGCGCTGCACTGTAAAAACCCAGCATAAAATGTTTCAGAAACGTAACAATTATAAAACGCCAATCACAACTGCAGAAACGTTTCATGACGGATAGTTTGCTTCCAGTTTAGTTACAAAAACGTAGAAATACCTGCGATCACTAAAAAAAAAAAAAAAAGAAAAAGGAACATAATAAAAACCGAATTAGAAACATAATAAAAACGTAATATAAATGTAACAAAAATGTAATAGAAACGTAAACGAAAAGGTAACAAAATGTTTCAGTCACATTACAGATGGAACATTGAAGAGGATAAATTCTTCAGAAAGCTATTAGGAAGCATTCCCGAAGTCTATAACGGTAATAAAAGATTGTAGAATTTTCGCAACATAAATGAAACATTTTTGTCTATCTGGGGAATAAATAAATGCTTTATTACTTTCCATCTTTCATTTGACATCATCCTCGGACTTCATTGCCAACATTTGTTCTTAACTTGATTTTCTGGACTTGTTACAGTTCATAATTTGAATTATATTACGTTTTCTATTATTCGTTAATCTTGTTTCGTCATTAATTTTTTTTTATCAATCAAATTTTATAGTCTGTATACGACTATTATACAGATAATTTAACATACTTAGGTGCACAAGACGATAACAAGATAATCGCATTTGAGAGTTAATGTATATCGTCAATCAACACCCATTACTGCTCATTGCTGCTCATTACTGCTCATTACTGCTCATTATCACCGATTGTTGAAAAACTAGTTTGTCCTAATTCAGAACATTGTTTTTATGATGATAATTTGGGAAGAAAAACTAAAGGAAAGGAATAGTTTTCTTATAAGCGAGAAATTGAAAAAGATAGCCATTCTCGCTCTGCTCTCGAATTTGGTAGACGGGAAAAGCTGACGCGCTCGTTGGACTAGTCGTTCAGAGTTTTTTACGGTTTTCCCCGAAACTCGTGTGAGTACGCGTTTGGACCGCTTAGAAAGATCCCCCACGGAGGACACACTAGCCGCACCTGTGACCCAACACCAAGATTGCCAGGGAATACTTAAATTTTATTTTTGTAAGTGCTATTACACCACTGTTTACACCAACATTTTTATAACAAAACAGTTGTTTTATGATTAAAAAAAAAAAAAAAAAAAAAAGGTAATAATTAAACTAATAAGACTGATGCTTTACAAAATTAGTGGTGTTAATAAAATTGTAGACTCCTTCTGGCAACTCTATCCAACGCTAACACCTTCAGCACTTTTATCACGATGTAAGCAAGTTTTCACAGGGTGTATTAAAGGGTGGAATTAGTAGATGGCAAGGCAGTAGCCTCTTCTGCTGCATCTATTAAAAACGAACACGGTCATACAAAACCGCATCAAACATGCAATGCGAACAGAAATACTGTTCTTGTATAAGAAAAATCTTTTAGCAGTTGCAATACAGTGGTGTCCTGCGCACTGACCGTAGCTCAAAATTCTTAATAAATATTTTCTGTCAAAATTCTTATGGTAATAGCATTCTGGGATACCAATGCTAATGGAATTTACAGAAAGTGTTTTCACTCCCGAATTAACTTCATACCAATACATAATAAAATGAATAAAAATCTGTTATGGACATTTATAGATTTAAGTGTTTATATTAATTATTTTTTATATAAAAATCACAAGGGGATATTTTTCAAAATTGCTTGCATTAATTTAAATTTATGTACTGAAGATATTTCTTTTGTACGTAATACTATAATTATTAAATTTATCAATTAAATTTTTTAAGCCAATATTAAGGCGACCAATAAACATTACTATAATTAAGGATCTTATCCACGGTGCTTTCCTAGATTTTTCCTTGTGTCTAGAAATGAACAACATGGTTCTAACATGCATCCAAGATCAATACACGAATCTCTTGATTTATTTGGGATTTCATTATTCAAATTCTTGCCTAAATCGTAATCCTCTCATATTTAATTCAGTAAAATGAAAAGGGAAGGTGAGCATTATGTACAAATATCATGGATCACTTGTGGATCACTCATGGATCACATATCATGGATCTAACGGATTGAAATTGGACCCTGAAAAATGTTTCAAATAAAAGCTTTTAAAAAATTCAATGTACATTTTTACCGAAACAAAATGTTTCATTTATTGAATTCTTGAAATATTAATTAGAGTTTCATTGCGTTGAAATTAAGTACGAAAATATTGAGTAATAAATGTATGTTTTATAATATGGTAACATAGCTATAGTTATTTTCATGTATTTGTTGATGTCATAATTATTATTATAAATTTAATAATTAGTATAATAGTATTATAGTTTATTCATTTATTGTATATAACACTTTTTCGAATGACACATTCTTAATTTTTGTCTTATTTATTGCATGTTTCTAATGAGTCAGTAATAATGATTCTATTATTAAAAATCCTGTTTTTTTGGTAATAAAATATTATTTAACATATTACAAGGCTAATTTTACGCTAATACAGACAAAAATCGACGGCTATATCTTTTAATATTACATTAAGAAACAAAACAAATACGAAAACGAATTTATAAAGAAACATTAATTTAATTACTATAAATATATTGAGTTTGAAATTTGGAGTTGAAGGTTGAATATTTTAATTGAGAGTGAAAATTGTCCTGGATCAGAAATTAAACCTGTGACCTACGGTTTCACGGGCCGATGCTCTACCACTGAGCTATCTCGGACAAGTCCCGACCGATTTTATCCAAATATTCTGCTCTTTTTTTTTTTTTTTTTTTTTTTTACAGATTTGAACAGGGAGAAATGCAACTCATGGTGTCAGCAGTTGTCTGGGATAGCTCAGTGATAAAATATCGGCAGGATAAGCCCAAGATATTTTTTGCTTAAATAAAATTATTTCAGTTTCAACTCCAAATTTATTAATTAATCAAATTGAAGTGAAAGGTCTAATTCTTAAACTATTGCGTTTGTTTTATGGTACTACTATTATCTACTTGTATCTGATTTATTTTGTTTTTATAATGTTTAAAAGAAAAAAAAGGGTATTTAAAATAAATTTAAATTATCCTGTAAATTTGTAGAATAAATGTCGTTTAAATTCAGGTCAAAATGTAGATAAAACAATATTTTAAAAATTTGAGCAACAGGGAAGAGTGAACCCAGAGGTCCACTTTCACACACACACACACACACACACACACACTTTAAGCAACATACTAAAAAAAAAAAATCTAGCAAACAATCTATAAATATCTTTTTCCATGTTCTAATTTTTATAACAATATTTTTGATGTAGGGGAGAGTGTGGTACAATGGACCAATTTTGGAAATTTTAGGTGTTTACTCACAAAGTAATAATTTCTCGCTATTGAAAATATGTGTACATATTACCTATATATTGGGTCTTATGTGGCATTCAATCAAAAGCAATAATTATGTTTACTTTTTTTAATATAAATTTTTTAATAACAACTGACAAAATGGACCATTGTACCCGGACTGCGGAGTACAATGGTCCATGACATGAGGTACTATGGACCACAGGTCAAATTTAAAAAGCATACTAATGTAGTATGTTTTTTAAAAATATAAAATGTAGAATGTATTATATTTGTTTTTTTATGTCTTCGATTCATAGAAATAATGTAAATTAATGAACATTAAAGTTAGAAAATGATACGCTAAACAATTTTGTGCCACTGAAAATCTGCTGTTTTCTTGTGAAGTTGTGGGTCTGGAAAACTCATCATTACAATATTTTGAAAATTTACAAGAGATATAGCAACACTCTCAGGAATAAATGTAGAGATCTTAATTAAGTTTTCGTTGCATAAATCTCACAAAAACCGATTCTTTATCTTTTATTTCTGTGGTTATAGCTGTATGATATTTGTAATGATAGTAAGCTGTATGATAGTTTGTTATAGCTGTATGATATTTGTAAAAATATATGAATAGAAAAGTAACTGAATGGTTATTAAAAATAAATAAGAAGAAACCTCAAAGTAAATTGCTTTCTTATTCATCTTTGAAGACATAATAGATCTAATTAAGGTTAACTCTGAAATTTTTATATATAATTTATAGCTAACACTTCAAAAATGCTGATTTCGTAAATCAATTTATTATGACAGAGAACTGGGGTAAATGGACCATGGTCCATTGTACCCCGTCTGGACCTCTGACAGCAAATGATAAAAAAAAAAAAAATCTTCTTAAAAAATATTTTAATGAGATTAAATATAATAATAGATGATCTTATCTCTTTATTGTGCTGAATAGCCTGTTCCAGCTCATTATTCCTGAAAGGCGAAAAGAAAAAATGTTTAACTAAAAATATTTACTTTTGGCTATCGTAAACTAAATTTCACAAATAAAATGGCTAAATTATTAGTTAGGCATGAAGTTGTTGGCTATGTTTCATCATTGCAGTGCTGCTATCTATGCACCAAAATACGAACCATAAAAATAAATAATTAAATAAATTATAGGGAGCGGTCCATTGTACCCCACTCTCCCCTACTCGAAAAATAAAAAATAAAAATAAAAATAAATAAATAAAAATTTCCGTGCACTCACAGCACTGACTAATCTGTCCCATCTTGGGGGCTAAGGTGGATAAGGGCCAACCTTTGCTTTTTCCCCTTTTAAATAATTTTCTACATTTTCTTATAAAATAACACTTTCTAAAACTATTCCAGCGTAAAAAACATAATACAAACATTTTTATTAAATAAAATTATTCAATTTTGTAGGAAATAAAATTAAATATATCATGAATTAAATCAAACTAAGAAAATTTATTAAGTGGAAATAAAAAGTTTGAAATCAGCGAATGTTAAAAATTTTTAATAAAATATATAAAGACATTTTACCTTTATTATTATTATAATATGCAAATATTTATGAAATTCACAGACATGTCAACATTTTAATTTATACCAGAGCACTGTTAATACCTACTTATATATATATATATATATACAGGGTGACATAAAATAACGGAGACAATGTTTAACACATCCTGACACGAAATAATTGTAACGTATACAAATAAACGTTGTTCTGTTGAAATACCCATGCATTTTTTTACTAGTATGTGCATATACGACTGTGAGCTCACATATTTCCTTTTCCTTTTAGAATGTCAAACAAACGTATTGCAATTTTGGAGCTGTTTCGTCAAGGAAAGCGGCAGTGTGAAATTGTTCGTTTACTCAATGTGCCGCGACAGACTGTATCCAAGGCCATCAAACGTTTTAAGGAGCTTGGCCATGAAGGCGACCGTCCTGGAAGAGGACGAAAACGTACCGCCAACACGCCCAGGAACCGCAAGGTCATTCAGAATCGAATCAAGCGAAATCCGAGAGTCTCCATGAGAAAAATCGCCCATGAGACCGGAATCAATCGCGAAGCAGTTAGGCGAATAGCCAAAAATGAACTTCATCTCAAGGCGTATAAGTTCCAAAAAGTTCAGCGGCTCACGGAAGACAACAAGCGAGTACGACTACAAAAATGCCGGCAACTCAAGCGTCGGTTTGCAGCTCAACGATGGGAGAGCATCCTCTTCACGGACGAGAAGCTGTTCACATTGCAGCAGGCGCACAACTCCCAAAACGACAGATATTGGTCCTCAGACGCTCCCGGCACATCGGCAATCGTGGAACACCGACAAAAACCTCAATCTGTCATGGTTTGGGGCGGCGTTTGCGCCAGTGGGAAGACCCCTCTCGTTTTCATTGAAGAAGGGGTCAAAATCAAACAAAATGTGTACCAGCGTGACATCCTTGAGGCTGTGGTACTTCCGTGGGCCCAGCAGCACTTCCAGAATGGGTTTTGGACGTTCCAACAAGACTCCGCTCCAGCTCACAGGGCGAAGTTGACCCAGGAGTGGTGCAGAACCCACTTTCCCGATTTCATTGCTTCTACGGAATGGCCCCCTTACTCGCCGGATTTAAACCCCATGGACTATAGCGTGTGGTCTATTTTAGAGACGAGGGCATGTGCGAAACGCCACAGTAATTTGGAGTCGCTGAAACAATCACTACTTCGTGAGTGGGACAGATTGTTGCCCGAGGACTTGCGGGCAATTGCCGAAAACTTCAAGATTCGTTTGCAGCTGTGTATCGACGCTTATGGTGGCCACTTTGAAACCAACTGAATATGTTGTAACCTGAGGTCCATATTATTGTTTGCAATTGTTACATATGTTGATTTCTTTCCTATTAATAAAATATGGATAAAAAACATTGTCTCCGTTATTTTATGTCACCCTGTATATATATATAATCTTTTTTTTTTTTTTTTTTTTTTTTTTTTGTGACTCCACTTTATTTGTAATGAAATTTTCTCCAATATATTATTATGATTAAATAAGAAAATCATCATGCTTCAAGAAAAGTAGTATGAAAGAGTGCGATTACTAACAATGCCTCGGAATAAATTAAAATGTTGTTATGCCTGAATTCATATGTAGGGTTCCCACGGCCTTCATACCTGCCAACTTGTACGTTTTCTTTGCTACCAGAAAATTTTAAATAAGATTTTTTAATAACGGTTTATAGAAGTTTCTGCGATTAAATAAAGTAAAATGTTTAATTGCGAAAAGTGGTATCAAAAACCGGACAAGCTGGCCGCTATAGGACTTGAATTTCTGTACCAGTAATTTTATATACCGAATTTTGTACTTGTATCATAAGCCTGTACATTTAAGAATAAATTTATTTTTAGATAAAAGTGGTGGGAGATTTGTTTAACATTTTCCTTGAGAACATTTTTTATAACTTTGTCAGTAATATAAGATTGTCAATATTTTGACATGAATGACGATATTTTACTGAAGGAAAACAAAATACAAAGAGTATGAACTATATTTCAAATACTAGGAAGAAAAGATTTTAGTGCATATTTTATCCCTTTTTAGCTAGTATTTTCATTCATATTTTGCTATTTTCATTATGAGTTTAATACAAGATTAAGTCGTTATTATATTGTACTTATTTTAAAATGTCATTTATTCAATATAATTTAAATTCTTTAATAACTTATTGTATTTAGATAATTTTACTACTTCATTCCGAAAGCTATTTAACATTGCCAGTAATTCTTAAAATTTCTTTTCTTTTAACAATGTTTGCACGGACTCGCCTTTTTAAAAGAACTCATGCACCACTATTCTCGAACAATGACTTTCTTTTTTTAAATTTCACGTTTATTTATGCCAAAAAATTGCTAGTCGAAATAAGTGGTAAATAATATATAAAGTGTGTGAATCCTATTTCATCATTATTATTTTTGTCATAGAAGTTATTTTCGCTGTTTGATTTTTTTGCAAAATTTTACCGAA
The DNA here is from genome assembly GCA_963930645.1 of Salticus scenicus. NCBI lineage: Eukaryota > Metazoa > Arthropoda > Arachnida > Araneae > Salticidae > Salticus > Salticus scenicus. Next base: position 172,436,002 of record OZ005651.1, read on the forward strand.
CGTTAGTACTTTTTTTACTGATTTGGCTTCAATAATATTCAATTTCAATCTAAATATTAATTATAATCTAAAATTTAATCTGAATGTTTTTGCATCAATGATTACCTCTAATGCCTTATATTAAAATAATGTAAATCTAATAAAGTTTTAGAAGGATTCGGTATTTTTAAGGTAGAGAAGTTTGAATGTATAGAGATGAAAAATGTTTTCTGGTGAAATCAATTTTTCTCATAAATCACATTTAGTTCGATTCTTGATCGTTTTTTTACATCGCGTGAGAAAGACGAATCATTTTCAGTTAAAACGAAATTACTGTTTCAACCTTGTTAAAGTTCAATAATGAATATTCACATAAAATATTATACTATGACGCATGACTTCGAAAATCACTTAATAATAACGTCAAATGAAATTTCACATTTGTCATACGCTTTTCTATTAATACGATACCTATATTTTTCAAATGTTAGTTAGCGTTAGCGAAAATCCGTTGGCGAAAATCCTTTAACTAACTTAATTGCTGCAATTGGCATGCACATTCTTTTCATCAGAGTAGCATTAAAAATTAAGCAATTTCCAAGGTTTTTCAGGAAATCAAAAAAATCGATCCGGAAATGTGTTGTATTTGATGTACTTGAAGATACCCAAATTAAACTTCATATTTCCCTGAAGACTGCAGCTAATGCTAGTTATTTATATACTCATGAAATTTGGGCGTATGCGTGCCCACTTTTTTCGTTGATTATTCTTAAACCGATTGTTAATCGTAAATGTGCACTTCAACTTAGAAATATGTTTAAAATGCCGTAAATATTTACTTTAAATATTGTCTGAGTCAATAAAAAATCCAAAAACAAATAGAAAAAATAAAATTTGAATACTTTTATCGTTATTTATTAAACCATTATGTTACATTAACGTAGTAGTTTAATGACATTTTAATCTTTAGAACATCATTTTCAGTTCACACATCAAACCTGTTTACACAGATTAATTTGGATTTTTTTGTTGGAATATGTAAATATAAGACAAACTATTTCGCATTATGTTTCAGTTAATATTAGAAATATGTGAAGGATGATACTTTAAATGCTCTTATTGTAAGAAAAATGAAAATTTCTTCTCAATTCACCTATTTCGACTTTGGGAATGGGGATTTCAGGGTTCGTACACCCCGCTCTTTTTCTAGGTCACTTTCAGGGAGGAGAAAATTTCGCCTTTATTGCTATACCAATAATTTTATACAATAATCTCAATCCTATTTAATCACAACATATTACTATGAAAATATCATAAAGATTTCTGCGTAAAATTATTGGTGGTTAAAAGGCCAAAATTTCTCATCGCTGAAACTGACCTAGGAAAAGGTCGGGGAGTAGGGTTGTCAAATGGATACTACAATTTTATTTTTTGACACCACTAATCTTCAATAAAAACGATAGCTTTATACAGTAAACTAAATTAGGTGCGATTGAACTAATAGATTGATTTTCTAAAAATTAAGTGGTGATCTATACATATAATAAAATAAGATGTGTGTGTGTCATTGTGCATGTTTGTCTGGAGCATTTTAGGAAATCGGCTGATCACAGAGCTTCACAAATTTGCATGGAGGTTCGTAATGACTTCGCCTGATGCACCTCGAAGCCCGATTTTCAAATTTTTGATTATTTTTCTTTTAATTAGAAGTTTTTGTTTCATTGCAATGGAATTTTGCCACAGTGTTTCCGTGTCACGCTAAAAAATACGAAGCATTTCTTATGTTGGTTAATGGCTCAGTCGGTTAAAGCGTCAATTTGATAATGCGATGGTCGTGGGTTCGATACTCGGTGGCGGATGTGATACTTTTTTTTTCCAGATAATAAATGGATAAGATGTAAGTTGTAAAAGAAAACATTTCATTGTCTACACAGATCCTGATCCTAAGAAATTCTGAATAGATTCTTTAAAAGCTTTCTTTTAGTTACTAAAACGCACAAAATAAAATTTATGCTTAAAAAAAAAAAAAAAAAAAAAAAAAAAAAAACGGATCCATAAAAATTATAAAATAAATATTTATTCTTGAAGAGATATGGCTATAAAAAAAAAATCAATGTTTCATCCATAAGTGAAGTTTAAAGAAAAATATAGATGTTTCACATTTGCAAGAGATGAAATATTTTAACTAATCAAAATATTTTAAAAAGCATTCGAGAACAACACTCGAGATTCTTTTTATATTTGTTAGAGTTTCGATTTTTTTTTTTTTTAATTAATTAAAATATGAAAATAATTTCCTTATAATAGCTTGAAAATTAGCCATTTAAATATTAGTTTTAAATTTAATTGTTGCCAAAAAAGTTTTCCACCTCATTGTTTTCGACAAAAAGAAAGAAATATATTTTCACACGAATAATGAAATTTTGCTACTGAATAATGAAACTAATATATTTAATAGATATTGAGATATAGTCATCTCTGAAATCGTAGTTTCTAAATAATAACAAATCTACCTTTCGCCGATAAATACCCAAAATGAAGTACCCGAAATAGACCTTTCTACTGGCAGTGGTAACCTGGACCCGATGCATTGCGGGCGGAAAAAGCCCTGCCGTAGGCAGCAGATAACCGAAGCAAGGATTAGGGCAATTTTAATGTAGGTATTTTTTTTTTAGTTTTTATTTATAATGTGATATAAAAAATAAACAGCGATTCAATTCTTTTGAAAGATCATTTAAATATAGTGACCAGCGAAGCGGGCGTAGCCTGCTAGTATAAAATAAAATTCTGGTATTTATCTGGTAACCCTGACAGGTAGTACGAACCTTTACATTGATGACAGGACTGTTTTGTTTATAAAATCTTATTATCTATCTTATTTCAAATTTTATTTCAAATCGAAGTACGGTTAACATTTTAAAGTGTGCATTAATATTTCTGCGACACCCTGCAACTACATACTCTTTTCTTTCTTTCTTTCTTATTTTTTCTGCATAAGCTGCTTTATATATATTGAACAGGGGAACAGCCCCGGCTCACCGCTCAAAGAGCAGTGTTGAGCTATGCTCGCTTTATATATATTAAATAAACTCTTTAGTTCATGTAGTGTTAATACTTGAGAAAATAGTTTGTAAACTGAATTTCAGACTTCGGTATCTCTACTTCAAGCCTTATTGCAGCAAGGATTTCTTATTAAAAAAAAAAAAAAAAAACTCAATTTTGTTTAAAAATGGTAATAATAACTAACATTATTTTAATATAAATTGTTGGGTTCTTTATTAATCTTTGTTAGCTGATTGGGTTGATCATCACCATAACAAATTACGTTTCATTAATTTCGTCAGCAGATTTTGTAAAAAAGGGAAAAGAAAAGAAAAAAAAAAAAAAAAAAAGGCTTCTTTATTTTGCAAGTCAAACGTCAATTTTTTTTTTTTTTTTTTTTTTTTTTTAGAAACAATTAATAAATTTTGCATCTTATTTTCAAATGGGCAATTTCATTTTACATACTTCTACACAACATCTTATAAGTAGAAGTTAATAAGTTATGAATTTATTGAAAACAACAACTGTCCTTGGCAAGGCAACATCAAATCGAAAATTAGAATTATCAAGTGATCATGTGGTTGCACCTAAACCAGAATTAAACTATAAAAGTCATTTTTGCTTATGAAAACAGTGGGATTAGTTACGTTGCTAAAATCTGAGCTTTCTAAACTATTATTATTTTTTACATATTATTATTTTTGTTGATATTACTGCCTCAAATACTGCTTTTAATAATATAAGGATATGATTAAAAAAACAGTGATGAATGTGCATAAGCGATTTTTTCAGCTTGCAAAAGGAAAGACATTGTGATCTATGGCAGTTTGTTACACTGAATAAAGCGTCATGAGACAAATGCAAATAGAAAGCTTTTAATTATTTCTAATTTTTTTCAAAACCGTTTTTTTTTTTTTTTCTTTTTTTTTTTTTTTTCTTTTTTTTTTTAATCTGAATATTTTATTGTATAACAAAAATTTTATTAAAAATCGCATAAATTCTTTTTTCTGTTTTTAGGTGTCAATACTGCGCTAGTGCCAATGTATTTATCCGAGATTTCTCCTTTGACTTTACGAGGAGGGCTTGGTAAGTATTTCATTTAGACTTAATCACACCTTGCTAAATTATTTTTCTTTAAGCCTTCTTACGTAATTTTTTTCTACATTTTAATTATATTGAATGCATTGTAATGGCTAAGCTTAAATTCGTTAACTTCGCCTCCAAAAGAAAGGGTAGCAGCGTTCTTATATTTTTATATGCGTTTTATTGAGAGCCTCTATGGATGGAGAGAGATGACAGATAATGAAATTATACTACGGCGCATGCTCGTGGTCATGGTAGACATTTGTTTCGGTAGAAAAATTCGAACACTTCTCAGATGAATATCAACAACAAAAAATTTACAGATTTCGTTGTTTTAGGGTAATAAACCTTTATTTCAGCGATAGTTTTGAGCACAGTGCTTTAAAGATATTAAAACCACTTAAATGTGCACGATAGTGAAAAAGAGTTTTCAAGTCAATCAAAAGCTGAATTGCTGCTGACGGCTTTCTCCTTTCAGGCTCTCTAGTTTTTGTCACTGCTACTCAGAATAGTACTTTTTTTAAATAATATTATATCATTAAACTTTCGAAGAAAAATTTCATGTTAATAGTGGTGGCAAAATAACAAAATAAGCGTAAAAATATAGGAACTTGCCTCATTTAAGAAAATGATTATAAAACCATAGCCTCCTTAACTAGATGCCTGCCGCGTGACTCATAAACTTAGCAACAGTTGAAGCGGTAGACAGCGCCACCTGGTACAGATTGCGTGACATTTTTATTCAACTGTCTCCAATAATTTAAAGAAGTGATATATGATATATATAATCGACATTTCTTCGATTCTATTCGCCTTTTATGTATATCATATCCCACTTTTAAAATTTTTTGGTGGCTGTTAAATAAAAAAGTTGAGCAATCTGTACCAGGTGGCGCTGTCTACCGCTTCAACTGTTGCCAAGCTTCCGAGCCACGTGACAGGCATCTAATTTAAGAGGCTATGATAAAACATTCCATTTAGAAGAATTGTGTTCTAAATCAGAACCTGAACTCCCGAACAGTTTTAGGTATGAGATTTCCGCCTTGTTTATTTGCCATTATTTTTATACAATAATTCTATCCTATTAGGCACGTTACTATAAAAATGCCATAAACATTCCTTTATGAAATAGTGGTAGCAAAAAAGATGGAAATTTCTCATCCTTGAAAGTGTTCTAAAAAAAGGGAGGGGAGTACGGCCAGAACCAAATTATTTTGTTGTTTTACCAAACAGTTCTGTTGATACAATCAATATTTATTTTGTCCCAAAATTACACCGACAAACTTTAAGAGGAGATAGGGCACTTCATGAGGATTCCGAATTGCATAGGAACTCATGTCCGCAAATGTCATCTTAACCCTTTAAAAACCATTTTGGGCTATTTTTGAACAGGTGTGGGCGGTCCAAACGTAGATCTACAAACCATAGTTGCCAGCATTTTAATTTATTCCAGAGCATTTTTGACCCGTCTTTATTTTGCACCACTTTATTTATAGAATGATTCTCTCCTATTTATAACTATGATGAAATAAGAAAAAAAAATTACTCTTTAAAAAATAGTGGTATAAAAATAAAGGCGGAGCTAAAAATGCTCCGGAATAAATTAAAATGTTGGGAACTCTGAACAAGCTCTAAGTCGATGTAGATAACAGCTGAAAGAATGAGGGATACATAGCAATCCATGACCGCACACATCATATTGTCCCTTTAAGGAGCGGATACATTCTGGTGTTTTAAAACACTTACCGTTATGTATGAGTATTATCAACTGCTCACGTGTGGTTTAATTTTTCGGTTATATCTAACTCCGCCTACATTGTAAATTTTAAGAATTTGTACCATCATTTCACAAAGTCATACCCAATATCCGTATTAATTCAATCAGTGATTTAAATACGTCGATTAGAAACACCATTATTACTATATATGTTTCTTTATTTAATCATTTGCACAGAGAAAAAAATGTTTCTTAAAAATTTTAAATTTAAAAGCCATGCCCACATTTGCTAAAACGTACCCCAGAGTACTCGATTCTCAAAGGGTTAAGATGATATTTGCGGATATGGGCTCCTATGCAATTCTGAATCCTTATGCAGAGCTGCCAACCTAATCCGGCAAATTGTTAGTACCGCCCCTTTTTCTACACCACTTAATTTTTAGAGTAATTATTTTCTTAACTCATCGCAAATATATTTGAAGAGAATTACTCTAAAAATAAAGTGGTGTAGTAAAAGGGGCGTTACTAACAGTTTGCCGGATTAGGTTGGCAGCTCTGCTTATGATGTGCCCTATCTCCTCTTATATTTTGTCCCTGTAATTTTGAGACACCTTGTATATAAGCAGGGTATTCGTATGTTCCTCTCATTTCTACATATTCTTCTAAAAACAATAAATTGCACTAAAATTAGAGAACATAATAACTTTTTATAAATCTTTGTAAAAGTTTACTTATAATGATTGATATAAACAATGTCGTCCACTTTTATTTCCATATTTTGTAATAGTGAGCGGGTGTGCCTCAAAAAATATTTATCTTATCTTTTGAAAAACATTGTATTCATATATGCAATTAATTGTAATGATACATATATACTTGCGTGTATGACTACTGGATAATAGAGTATAATTTCTGAAATTGATAGGCAGAGAGTCTACATTAAAACAAAACAACAAAAAAAAAAAAAAAAAAAAAAAGAGAGAGAGAGAGAGAGAGAGAGAGAGAGAGAGAGAGAGAGAGATTTGATCATTACGATAATAATAAAACATATTTACTTATTCTCGTCTGCCGCATATCCTTTAATTACGTTCGAATCATATTTCATTTCTGAAAAAATGCGTTTTTTTTTTCTTACCATGCATTAAACTATTTTTATATATATTTTCAACAATAAACAAAAAAAAAAAAAAAAAAAAAACAGTTTTCTTATTAAACCTATTAAAACACAGAAATTTTTCTTTTTAAATCTAAACACGTATGAACAGAACATTTTATTACAAACGCACTTTCGGTTTCGGACCTTAATTCATGTACACGTAAGGCCATTTATTACACATGTATCACAGTTGCCAATGTTTTAATTTATTCTGGAGCATTTTTAGCCCTGCCTTTATTCCATGTTACTTATTTTTCAAAATTATTTCTTTCTTATTTTATCGTAGTTATATATTGGAGAAAATTGCTCTAAAAATAAAGTAAATAAAGTGGTACGAAATAAAGACGGGGTTAAAAATGCTCCGGAATGAATTAAAATGTTGGCAACTATGATGTACTTATGCTGGCTAACATATCTTTTAAAAACAATAAAAGAAATTTTCAAAGAAATATGAACACTTTAATACGACTATTTAAGCATTAACAGTATAAATAGAAAGAAAAAATGAATTATAATTATTAATAATTTTTTTCTTTAATTAATTTTGACCACCCCTCATGTGACACTCATCACATGCTGTGTATCTAATCAAAAGCTTTCAAAGCGATATTACGTTTACATCTAAACGATTTCTTTTTTAATAGAAATTATTAGAAAAAAAAAAAAAAAAAGATTGAATATGAAACTAAAATTGGCGATTCATATTTGACACAATTCTTAATTAAAATTCCTAAAATTCTTACATAATGCTTTTTGTAAACATTTTGTTGTCAAAATAATTTGTCTTTAGAATCATAATTTAAGGATGGAACACGGGCGCAGAATTCATACTACTATCAATGTAAGAAAATTTTCTACTTTTTAAATCAACGATATTAGAGATAGAGAAATTTCTTAAACAAATACCGGTATGAGTTCTGCGCCCGTGTTTCATCCCTGTCATTTAAGTTTCTCTTTTTACTTAAATTGCATTTAATTTTAAAATTAATTTTTTCTTTATTAATTTTTTAAAAAAGGCGTGAGCGATTTTTTCTTGTGAATTTAAGCTTTACAAAACAAAAAATATATGAATTTAATTTAATTTTATAATTAAATTATTTTTTAATTATTTTGAGTAAAATTTGAAAGGTATAAATTAATAATGTACTTCTATTTAGAGCTGCCCATAGCTTGATTTAAAAATTCAAATATTCACCAAAATTGGTGCGATTACTGTGTAAGAAGGGGAAGAAAAATCGTACAAGGAAAAAGAAAAAAAAAAAAAAAAACTATTTCAAAATATTGCCTATAAAATTATTTAAATCGCTTTTGTAAAACATTATCAAATTTCTTACTTTATAGGATCTCTATCTCTTTATCTCTATCTGAATTCTTTTCATTAATCATTTTTCTTGCACCATTTTTCTTCCCCTTTCTTATATAGTAAGTGTACCAGTTTTGTATTATTGAGTCAAGCTACAGCCAGCTCTAACAGAAATTATTATTTTATGACCACTTGGCATTTAAAAATATCGTATGTGACTTTGATTTGTTTTATCACGTGCACAAAACAGCGTGTTCTCACTTTTTCACGTTCAAGTTATAAGCTATCATGATATAAGTACTTTTATCGTTCACCTTTCTCTAAAAATATGCATGGTATATAACTGTTATTAGGATCGGAACTCTTAACACATACTAGAAATAAAAGTATCGCTGGATAACAATTATCTGGCTATTATCTTGAAAACCTTATCTTTATTAGACATTTTAAAAGTATTTAGATAAGATCAGTAAAATCAAAATCGATACATTCTGAGTGTATAAGTATTATTACATAGGAATTTTTTTCTTTTTCCTTTCTTTCTTTTATTTATTTATTTAATTATTTATTATCTGAGTTGCAAGTGATGGTGCATTATTGTAAGATTAAATTTATGTCATTGGTTAACTGAAACACTTGCACGTATTCTAACGAAGTAGATAGAGTTAATAATTCTAAAATAAGTATAAATGTGAGTATATTCTTAAAAGTTTTATTTTTATACATTGAATATTTAAAGTTAAAAAGTTAAAATATACATCATCTGTACAAAAGTTAGATAAATATTTTTGAAAAATTTAAGATTAATGGATAAAATGTATAAATTAGTAATGAAAATACGTAGTAAGCAAGTATTTATTTTAAATTAAATATGAAATGCATTTTAATAAGTCTGTTGCATTGATTTAACTGCAAGATAAAATCCTCCATGTTTAAAAAGTGGGCTTCAATTGAAAAGAAAAAAATCACACACACACACACGCATATATATATATATATATATATATATATTGCAGTGTAATGAATGATTATCTGCAAATAAGCTGTTTTCATTCTAATGATGAGAGAAAAAAATCATATCAGATGTTTCTAATTTTTTGTAGCTAGATATTAGAAAAAAGTCCTTAATATTAGGTCTACCGGAAAGTGTTGTCCTTTTGAATTAAAATACTGACATCAGAAATTTATCCTTAAGATGTTCTTGGATAACTTTTAACCCTTTCAGGGGCAAGTAAATTTTTTCATATAAAATCAATAGACACCAGAAATTACCACCAATATTAAAAGACAAGAAATAAATGAATTTATTCTTCTAAGTTATAAAGGGAAAAAAATTATTTAAAAAAAAATTCCGGGGCCAGTTTGTGCAATCTTAAATTAAAATTTACGGTTGCATTATGCAACCACAGCTCCTGAAAGGGTTAAGTTAATAATTGGTAATGTACCAGATAAATATTGTTAAACAAAGTTTTCCTGCGTCATTTTATTAATTCAAGAGTAAAAAAAAAATTCTGGAAAGAATATATATATATATATAAATTAGGTATTTAAAATAAAATAAAAATACATAAATAAATTATTTAAAAATACCTTCCCTCCATTTTGTGTGTTTGTTTCTCTTGCATCCTGTATTTTGGCGGTGTTCCTCTCTGGATGGTTTTGTATGCTGCTTCCTATTGGTTGGTCGTGTTTCTCCTCCCCCTTTGGGTTTTGCCCTGCTTTCAGTCTTGCTTTTGCCTCCAAGGTAGTAACACATGTTTTGCACTGAACAAGGAAGGCCACATCCTTTCGAAACCGGTAGTGCTTTCATTAATTTTATGGTGTGTAAAGAAGTTTTCAAGTTTAAATTATTTCCTGTGGTTTAACAATTTCCAACTTTATTAAGCATTAAAAATTTAATCAAAATTTTCATTATTACTTTATACCACTCAGTATTTAGCATTAATAATTTATCTACTTTTTAGGTGGAAAGCGAAAAAATTTCTGATTACATCTTCTTTGGCCAAAAATATTTCCCCTGAGTTCTTTTTATAATTCTTAATAAAACTATCACAAAACACTCTATTTTGTTCTCCAAACTATGTTTTCAATTTATAATTCTATTTACTTGCATTTTCTGTATCACTATCTCTATTTATTTGTTTGTATGTACGGATATTTATTTATTTATTTATTTATTTTCATTTTACACGAATTCTCAGTATTATAAAAATTATTCAACCGTCTCTTTTCTATCTTGTTCTTTTGAAATTTATGCATTATTCATGTCGAAGGGGAAAAAATCAATAATATTGATCAAAAATCGTAGACACACAAAAGCAAAATAAATCAAGCTTTAAAATTCGGGTTCCTCTATAAATTTTCAGCTTTAGTTTTCCTTTAGATGTAAACTATTTAGAAAATGTTAAAGAAAAACTGAGCGATGTACATGGTTTTTCAGGAAACTCAATATTTTGGTGATAACTTTAATATAAAGCGATTAACTTTATAAAAGCTTTAGAATGAAATGTTTCAATAAGTAAAAACTTTTGTCTGTATAATCATTTTTTAAATAGATAATAAGGTTAATTTTAAATAATTTTAATCGCTATTGATATTTTTAAGTTGTTATCAAACACAATGAAACGCAAAAACAGAACAACGTAAAATTCTGAGGTATTCACAAAATACATGAAAAAGAAAAAACTTTTCATGTATAACAGCAATAGCATATCGTATCCTGGCAAGAAATGGGACACAAGTTTTAAAAAAAAAGTCAATTTTGAGTTTATGTCATTGTAAAATGTACATGTACTGGAATGGTTAAAATAATCCTAAAACCTACAGACGCAATTATGAACAAAATAACTTGCTAAAATAATCAGTAAATAATACTAGACAAACACTCCCTTTAAGATCATAGAACCAGAACGCTATTGTTCAATTTTTCGTTCACAATTCATCCATGCCAATGGAGCTTGTGCCTTCAGAGCCTGATTAAGGAGGAAGCACACATTATTTATACTTACACCGTTATTTTTTAACAAATACTTTCCTCCTATAATAAACAGAAAATGCTCATTAAAAATTATTTTAAAAGAATTCTGGTGTCTATTAACGGTGAGTAAATTGGATTGTTTTACACCGTTCATTTTTTATAAAAAGTATTTCCTCGTCAAAGCGTGGAATTTCTATGACATGAAGTAAAAAATAATTGTAAAAATATTCCGGTGAGAGCGGAGATAATGTGTGCTTCCCCCTTAATCAGGCTCTGTGCGCTTTGCCAGAAACAGCTAAACTAAACATCAGCTTAGACCTGAAAAAAAAAAAAAGAAAAGAAAGAAAGAAATCCACTCGCCGTGTGGCAACTAAACAAAATAAAGTATCCATTTAAAAAAAATAAAACAACTCGCCATTTCCCCCCCCCCCCCCCCCCCGAAATAATTCTGCGTTTTACAATAAGATGCAAAAGTGTTGCTTTTTATTTGCCAGATGGCCTCAAATAATTAAATTTTATCAATTAACTATGAAAACCTGATACATTCAGGGGACTATTCAAGAAAATTACGGGTCCGAAAACGAATCCTTCGGAAAAATTGACGTTATGGGGACGGATCTTTCACGATAATCAGCGAATTTAAAATGGACTCTTCCAACAATATGCATATTTATATCGGGCCCTTGAAAAAATTATCGAACTTAAAACGGATCCTAAAACAAATCGGACGATTTTAAAAAGTTTTCACTAAAATTTGGAAGAGAAAAATGTATATTTGGGGAATCAGCAGAAACATTTAAGAAAAAGCGGTGAATAAGCAAAACGGATCGACCAGCTACTGCCGGCTAAATTAAAATTTTTAGGTCAACATCTGCTGTTACTAACCCGTCACATGATTGATCACACTACTATACAATTATTTAGAAATTAAAAGTATATATATTTATATATATGTTGTTGAGTTTAGCTTTTCCACTGGAATTAATGAATTGCAATTGGTAAAAATACTAATGTGGATGTTTCACTGTCATATTCCCCGAATGCTACATTTTTTTTTTTTTTTTTCGAAAAATTTAAACCGTCTCCTTGGATTATGTAATAAATGTGATAGTGGATCCAAGCAATCTCTATATCTCTTAACATAGGCGTTTCTGCTAGAGTATCATTGGTTGTGATCATTCATCAAACTACACTGAAACTGTGCTATTTTAAAAAGATGCTTTTAAAACAACGTGCAATTTTAAAAGGAGGTTTTCAGTATGTACTCTCATTACATTAGTTATATTTGGAAAGTTAACAATTTTTGAAATTCTATACTTTGTGCCTCAAATAGATATATATAAAGCTGATTATTTGTTTGTCCGGATTTTTAGTTCGCTACAAAGCTATACTGTTCAACCGACAGCTACGAAAAGCGTAATTTTAGTTCAGTACAATAATTGAACCAAAAAATATTAAATAAAAGCCCTGTTTTAACTTTGAAGTGATTAAAAAGAAAGAAAAATTTGATGCCAAAATAAACAAATAAAATAAAAGTTTAATTTTATTTTTTTTCTAGAAACAAAAGATTTTTTTTTTTTTTTAATTTCAGGTGAAAAATAATAAAAATTAGGGAAAAAATAAACATTAAGTACGCTACGAAAATTGGTACACATTTATCAGGAATTCGCGTGTAAATAAATATTTTTATAGAGATATTTGGCATTAGCTTAAAATTTTTATTTAACTACTTTTCTTTCTTCAGCAAAACAAAAGTTTTCGTGTTTATTGATACTTTATGTCTAACTTATGGGGATCTTTTACAATATCGCCTTAATTTCAAATAGTTATAATTTGAATTTACCAATTTGAATTTACAATTTTTAAAACCTTTCGAGACCTCTGAAGTTTATGGGTTTAACAAATATTTATGTAGAAACTAATGACGAAGAATATTGGTCTTGAAAGCTATTTAAAATATTTTGAATATTTACAAATCTTCATCTCTTGCAAAAGTGAAATAGCTATATTTTTCTCTAAACTTTTCTTAGTGTTGAAACTTTCATTTATTTATAACATGTCTTTGCAAGAATACATTTTTAATTTATACTTTTCAGGGCTCCACAATAAAAAGCTTCTACTGTTAAAAAATGTTTTTTTTACTTACATTTTTATTTTAAAAATTCTATAAACACTATGACCTGCTAGTAACTGATAAAGTAACTAACTGATCAACCACGAGTAACTGATCAAGTACGATAAAGTAATAAGAAAGAATCTTATTACTTTATCGTAAATCCCATAATATTACTACACAGTAAAAAAAAAAAAAAAAATCTACGACGTTCCGTTTTGGAAAAAACAGCTAGTCTTTCCTGAAATGGATCGATTTGTTTTTGGGAAAGAAAAGTTTCAATTTACAACACGATTTGTATTAAATTCGAAACCAACATTTTTGGAAATGAAAGATTGCATTTTCCTGATATTTTGTTTAAATAACTGAAAAACCAATAATTACTTCTGCAATATAAAATTTTTATTTTTATTATTATTTTATTTTGTTTTAACACTGAAACAGATTTTGAAAACACGGGATTGTAGTTTTTTTTTTTTTTTTTTTTTTTTGCTTAATACAGTAGGCACGTTAACTTGATTTGTGCAACTTAAAGAGTAAGGGGATCACCGATCAAAGAGATATTTCTAGTTTTTATACAATTCCGAACATAATTTTCAATGATCTAAAAGATTCTGCCACTAAATCAACAATTTGGTGATAAAATTTTGAAGATTTTTGAGGAAGAAAGTTTAATGTAAATGAGTTTCAAATATTTTCATTTAGCTAAATCGTTGGAATCAAGGTATTTTTCAAATATCGATGCATGATGATAATTAAATCATCATTTGAGAGATTTCTCAGTGTTAATGCTATTAGACATATACGAAAAATAACTTCAAAGTAAATATTTGGGTTTCAGTTTGGGATGTCGTTCTACAGTTATTTTTTGCTCATGAAGACCAATTGGATTGGGACCTACGACTTAAAACACTTCAGTGCAAAACAACTCTTTTTATACAATTAAAATTCTTTTAGAATGCTAAATTCAAAAGAAAGTATAAGGACTATTGAAAAATAAGAAAATATATTTGAAAAATAAGAAAATATATCGCATCTCTTTATTTGATAATTACCTTTTAGTAAATAATTAGACTTGTTTTTTAATTTATTCAATAGGGTAATCCAAGACAATGAAACTATTGTAAAAAGCTGCACACAGAAGGTCTTTTGCCCTTTATGGAAACGATTTGTATTTTTAATTTTCGTTAGCATTTTGAGATAAAGATTTGATATTTTAAGTAACAGTCATCTGTTTTTTTTTTTTTTTTTTTTCTTTTTTTAATGTAGGATAAAATCTTTGTAAAATTGGCAAATAACCCGGAGATTCTTTTTCTGAGGTTCAAAAATTACAAAGTTACAAAAATTACGCATAAACAGCGAAGTGGTATTTAAAAAAAAAAAAAAAAGATAGAGAGAGAAGACAAAAAAGAAAAAAAAAAAAAAAAAAAAGAAGGGGAAAAAATTCTTGATTTGTATGCGCCTGAGCTTTAAGTCAGTGGATTTTTACAATCAAAGACTTGACTTTTTTTTAATATTAAATCGTATCCAAATAATCTTAGAATAAATTTTTTCACATTTAATTTTTTCGTTCAATTTTTTCCCTTTTCATCTCAGACAAATCCCCCCCCCCCCTCTCTCTCTCTTGCTAGACACTATTAGTAAAATCAGTAACAAATATTTGAAATTAAAATCAATATTTGCACATAAAAATAATTTATTATTATTGTCAAAGCATGTTGCGAAAATTTTATTGAAAACACCTAACTGCTGATAAGTCTAAATTTCTGGTAACTTGTGGTGATTCCTGGGCATATATCAATGACTGTAAATAAATATATATGTATATTTCAAAACTGAGGTAAATGCTGTTCATGTGAATGAGAACCAATATTTGTCCATTACAGAATTTAAATAAGCAGCATATGAAACTTGTTCATTATTAAGCCAGAAACCTTTCTAAATCTTCTGATTTCAATGCAAGATGGAATGTTCAATGAAAATATATAATAACTGTGGTTTCATACCAATTTTTAAGTTTTTCCTTTTATAATAAAATGTGAATGTTTATATCTCAGTTATATGAGTACTGTTTGTAAACTTTTATGATAAAATTTTGAAGTTGTGGATTTGGATAACACTATAACCAAGGAAACCCTAGTACTTCAAATTGCCTGATTCGAAGGTTTTTATTTGCTTTTAGTTGAAATAAGAAAGTTCTGAAAGGTACCGTTTAAATCTATACATATAATAAAATAAGATGTTTGTGTGTGTGTGTCATTGTGTATGCATGTCTGGAGCATTTTAGGAAAATGGCTGATCGCAGAGCTACACGAATTTGCATGGAGGTTCGTAATGATCTCTGTTAATGCACCTCGTAGCCGGATTTTCAAATTTTTCATTAGTTTTCATTTAATTAGAAATTTTTTTTAATTGGATTTTGCCATAGTGTTTCCGTGTCACGTTAAAAAGCAAGGTGTTTCCATTTGTAAGTAAATGTGAGATACAGTGCGTCCTAAAAGTTTATAAACAACAGATTTTTTCTTATTTTACAATTGAAAAAGATGAAAAAAAATTTCAAAATCATTTTTAATTATATGTAATTTCAAGACAATAATAATACTATACAAAAATAATATCTTACAATCAGAGACATGTGATAAAAACTAAAAATGAAAATTTACTGTCCCAAAAGTTTATAGACAACTTATTTTTTTTCCTTTAGTATTCAAATTTTTGAGCCATTTTCGCTAATCACTTCAAAATCTCGATCAGGCATGCTCAAAACAAGAGTTTGAAGAAATTCTGGCTTTAGAGAAAACAAACTTCTTTCAATTTGCAGCTTTAGATCTTGAACTGTTGCAAATTGGCGTCCATTAGCATATACGCCTCTAGATAATATTCCTCAAAGGTTTTCCAATAGGGACAGGTGGGGACTTAAGGCTGGCTAGTCCATAACATTTACTTGATTTTATCTAAACAATTGTATTGTTGAATCTGACGCGTGAATGGAATGGAACAATTGTCTTGCTGATACATGCATTCGTACCCCCCCCCCCCCCGCCCGAGGAACTTTCCAAATCTAAATAACTGTACTTCTAGCATGTTCTAGTAACCTTCGGAACATTGACGACCTTTAAAAAAAACAATATCGGTAGTTCCATTAAAGGAAAATGCTCCCCACGGTATGAATGAGCCCCCTCCTTGTTTTCTACTAAAAATTTTTGCGGTTCCTTGCGAATATGGTGCCAATAATATGCCCAACTATCAGGACCATCTAAATTAAACTTGTTTTAATCACTAAACAGAACATTCAACCGTTCATCTGTTCAATTCATAGGATTTAGACCCCACTGAACACGAGCATCTTTACGTCGTTTTATCATCTTTGGTGAACGACGCAGTTTGCGATAAATAAGCAAATTTACTTACCTGCAGCCCTCAATGCACTGTTGATTTTGATACTGGAACGGTTACTTCTCTAGAAATTGACCGTATAGACAGGTTCTGGGTTGAAACTAATCTGAAAATCTCTCTGTCTTGCCGTTTAGTTGTTTTCTTTGGTCGCCCTGCGAGGCATCTTTACAATCAGTCGAGAAAAGAAAGACACCTTCGCTTTTATCTCAGAAAACTACTGCGTTACAAGTACATGACCTTGGAAAATGCAAATTTGGAGATCTGTACTTCAATCAACTTTTAACACCGGTTCTCTATATATTTTTGGGACAGCATCATTTTGATTTTTTTTTTTTTATTTATTTATTGAATTCATGACTGTTTAAAGTTCTTTAAGTATCTTATTAATTTTATTACGTCAATACATATTTGCATAATTTATCTCGTCTTTCTTACTCGTTTAATTCACTCTTAAACTAAAAAAAAAAAAAAAAAAAAAAAAGGTTGTCTATAAACTTTCGGGACGCACTTTATTTCTTATGTTAGTCAATGGCTCAG